>JASXTE010000008.1:0-302500 GCA_030280995.1 Hemileia vastatrix | reverse complement strand
TTCTTTTTATTTTTATTTTTATTTTTATTTTTATTTTTATTTTTATTTTTATTTTTATTTTTATTTTTATTTTTATTTTTATTTTTATTTTTATTTTTATTTTTATTTTTATTTTTATTTTTATTTTTATTTTTATTTTTATTTTTATTTTTATTTTTATTTTTATTTTTATTTTTATTTTTATTTTTATTTTTATTTTTATTTTTATTTTTATTTTTATTTTTAGAATTAGTGTAAGAGAAACCTGTAGATAGTTCTGAGTTTCAATCAAAAATTGATGATGCATCCTTCTCATCTTCAAATTTGTTAAATAATGAGATTACACCTCAATTAGAGAAATGGCAGCTTCTTCTTACACAGAAAGAAGTAAACCAGATGGAAATGACCTCAAATCAGAATAATTGGCCCAAATTTGACCAATATCCAACATTTGATGGTGATTCTTCCTCTGACTGGAAGCAAATCATCTGTAGGATCAATAATCTTAAGAACTCTTATAAACTACCAGATGAAAAAATTGTGTTTTAATTAATTTCTTTTTTTTCAAATATTGCCCTCATGTGGTATGAATCTGTCCTCTTGAATAAAAGTGATTACTCTTGGGAGGATTGGAAAAAATTAATTAAAGCACAATTATGTTGTTCAACATTTAGGTTAGACCAGCAGAGGCAGTAGGAGGAGTATAAATATAGCTCATCCTCTACAGAAAACCCATTTAGTTCCTGATGAAACTAGTGAAAATCTTAAGAGAAATGGATCCAAAGATGGATTGTGAACTCTGGAAAAACAGGATCTTTTATACATTGCCAATATCTTTGAGAGACTTAATTTTTTTAAGAAATGAATTTTCCAGGGAGCTTTATTCCTTTATTGATACTTGTAATGAAGTTCTTTTAAATAAAAGGTATGAATATAAGAATTTCTTCCCAATACCTTTCAAGAAGAAACCCTCCAACTACAACAAAAACTTCCTTAAAATGTTTGTAAACACTCTGCCCCTGTTGCACCAAAAAATATGTAAAAAAAAACTTGTTTTAAAGACGGAAAGCCTTGGAAGAAAGGCCATGTTTGTGACAAGAAAATAAATATTGTTGAAAAAACAGAGGAGCCTACTGATAACAGAGTTGCACTGGATGATATTTCAAGTTATTGTGTTAGAAAAATTTCTTATGAGTCTAACCAGGATATCTTGATGCTGGAAGAAGATATTCAATATTTAAATAATATTTACATTGATAATAATGATTTATTCACATTTGAAGATGCTGTAATCATAAGATATCTTGAGGAAACTTCAATTATTTTTACCCCTCTCAAGGCACCAGCCTTGATTAATGGAAATATCATTGAGGTTGTTTTGGATTCTGGTGCTGGAGGAAGTGTTGTATCTGAAAAATCACTTGCTTCAGTTTATCAGGATAATAAATCAAAACTTATACCTACTACTTCTGAGAATTGGAGAGTTTATGGCTCTGTTTTCTCCCCTATTTGTAAATACAAAGCTACAGTATTTTTCAAATATAACCATGGCTTATTAAGAGCTATGTGTAACATTGTAGATATGAAAAATGATAACTTGTGCCATTGGTACATTGTGGGAAATGATATATTAAGCTTGATCTCTCAAACCAATGCTTTACAATGGGGATGAATAAGAAGAGAAAATTAAAAATTTCCTCCCTCAAAAAAATATTCACACCAGGATTGAACACATGTCATTTTTTAGTTCAATAAAAAGGAAGATCTTCAAAAGAATCACCTGCCTGTCTGTCTGAAATTGAAACAGCTTATTTTGGAGAACAAATTTCTAGTGAGGAAAAATATTTCATCATTAAGTTGATAAAATCTTTACCTATGGCCTTTCCCCATGGTTCATATGAATTAGAATTGGTAAAAGAAGAAATGAAGCTCTCATTTGTTTTCCCATTAACTGAAAAACCACCTGGTGTAATAAAGAAGCCTTATCCTGCTTCCCCCACAAAGGGAGAAGATATTGAAGACAATATCTCTATCCTTTTTAAAATGAATATTATTTAAAAGGTAGTTAAAACACCTAAAAATTGTGTTATCTCACCTTTCCTAATTTCTGATGAGAAATACAAAGCCAGTTTATTTGGTGATTATAGAGCATTAAATACTTATACTGTAGATGATATCTATCTTTTACCCAGAATTAGCTGTATCCATGCTACCTTACAAGGTGTAAAATATATCAGCTGTTTATATGGTAATAAGGGATATCACCAGGTACCTGTTTAGAAGAATTCCCAGAATTTTTAAATTTCTACTTATATGGGTATTTATAAGGGTATTAGGATGCCATTTGGCCCAAATAATGCCCCTTCAGTTTTTCAAAAATTCATGGATAACACATTCCATCAAGAAATAATTAAATAATGGCTAATGGTTTACATTGATGATATCATCATATTCTTCAGGACATTTGAGGGTCACCTTTACCACCTATGTAAAGTGTTCCATAAAATGGATGAGATAAATATGACACTTTTCTTGAAAAAATGTAAATTTGGTTATCATTATTTAAAAGCTCTTTGTATTTTTGTCTCAGGATTACAGATATGTGTTGATCAGAACAAAGTGGCAGCCATAAAACAGATAATGGATCCTACTGCAGTTAGAGAGCTCCAAAGTTTGCTGAGAATGTGCAGATACTACAGAAAATATATTAAAAACTATAAAGTCATAGCATTACCCCTCACCCAACCAACTAAGAAAGATGTTGCTTTTGTCTGGAACAGTGAAAGACAAAGAGCTTTTGACACTATGAAACATTTTTTGATTTCAGCACCCATTCTTACCTTGCCTGAATTTACTCAACCATTTGTTTTATACACTGATGCCAGTTTTATTGGCCTTGTGCTTCTCTCCAACAAAAAAAAATTATGATTGACAAAGTATCAGAAGTTGTAATTTGTTATATTTCAAGAACCTTGAGAAATAGTGAATTGAAATATGGTGCCACTCAAATTGAGTGTTTGGAAGTTGTGTGGGCTCTGGAGAAACTACATTATTATCTGTATGACCAGAAATTTGAACTTTTCACTGAGTGCAGTGCAGTGAAATCCCTCTTAAACTTAAAAACACCTAACAGACACATGTTCAGATGGCAGTTGGATGTTCAGGAGTACAGAGTAAGGATGAAAATAATTCATAGGGATGGTATTGTTGACTCAAATGTGTATATTTTATCAAGTTTACCTTTTCCAAATGATGACTCTAATCCTTCATATTATTCTGAGGATGAAATAGTTCACAATTATGGGACATATGTGGTTGATATGGAGAAAGAGCTATTGCAGCTTATTCTTGATTCATATGCTAAAGACACTGACTTGAGAAAGCTGTTTAATATATTAAATGATCCAAAGAATGCTTCAATACAAGCATTAATTAAAACCCTCCAACCAAAGTAGCAGATTTCTTTGGAAAAAAATAATTTTTCAAATTATTAAGGCTCCCTCTATTTCAGAAGAACATTGAGTGATGTTATTGTTATTCCTCCTTCTATGAAAGAAATAATCTTGAAAATTTGTCATGATGACATATTGGCAGGACATTTTTATCTAGAAAAAACAATTTTTTAAATTAAGAACACTGCTTGGTGGGCTAATATGTCTAAAGAAACCAAACTATATGTTGAATCCTGTGATTCTTGCCAGAAATCAAAAAGATTAACTGGGAAAAGAGCTTTATTGATGCAAAATATTGAATCTCTTGATGCAAAATGTCAAATATAAACATGGACTTTGAAACAGGATTTCCCATTTCTGGGAGAGACAATTATAACTCCTGCTGGGCTATTGTTGACAGATTCACAAAAGTGTGTAAATTCATCCCTACTTGCAAAGATGTTTCCACTAAAGAATTAGCCTTCTTGTGGTAGTCTCATATTTTTTATACTGCTGGTTTCCAAAATCCATTATCTGTGACAGAGACCCTAAATTTACTTCTGAACTTCAGATGTTTCTGATGGATTTTTGTGGCTGTTATTGGAAGCTTTCTAATTCCTATCACCCTCAAACTGATGGAACATCTGAAAGATGATTTACACTTCAATGGACATGATAAGAAGGTATTGTACCTTTAGCTTTGAGCCTAAACACAATGATAGGTTCACTTATGATTGGGTCACATTAGTTCCTTGTCTGGAATTTTCTTATAATATGACTGTTCAATCTGTTACTTAGAAAAAGCCTTTTTAGCTCTGGCTTGGATATTTTCCAAATACTCCTGCCCAAATTCTCAATAATAAAATACCTAAATTGGATTTACATCCTGATTTAAAATCTATACTTCAAATCCAACAACTTTGCAGAAGTCATGCTCAAAAATGTATTGAAAAATCTTTTAAATATGAGAAGATTAATTGGGACAAATCCTGTAAAGAATACACTTTTACAAATGGTAATGAAGTACTGATTTCTACAGTCCACTTAAATTTACAAGGTAATAACAAATTAAAAGACCCATTTGTTGGTCCATTTGTTTTCAGAAGAATGGTTGGTGATAATGCAGTTGAAATTATCCTGTATCATTCATATTTCAGAAAAAATCCTGTCTTTCCAATATCTCTTTTGAAACCTTTCACATCCAATAGTGTTTTTTTTTTCCAAAAAGGAGGGGAACACCAAAGAAACCCCCTAATGAAATCACTGAAACAGAAAAAATTTTAAGATTCTAAATGAAAAAATTGTCACTTCTGAAAAAGATACTGAATACTTATTGAGATTCAAGCATAAATCTTCTCAATATGATTCTTGGATTCCTGGGAAAAAGATATCTTACCATCCTGCTCTACTAAAGAAATATAAAAAGAAAAAATCACAGCATTTTTAATATTATTTTTATAGAGTGAGGGAGTGTCAGCCAGGTTACTAGATTTACACAGAAAATAATTAATTATTTACTAGAGAAGAGATACACCTTTACCTCTTATTTAATTAGTTATACTTACTTTATAAATTACTTATACAATTTTGAACTAATTAATAAGTAAAATTAAGTAAAGATATAATTCTATTGTTCCCTCATATACTTTATTCTTTGAAAGTGTCCTCATGGAAGCTGATCAGTAAACTAAACTATAAAAATACTAAATATTAAATCATATATTTTATTTTATTTTGACATTTACAGAAACTTGAAATAAATCAAATAAATTATAATTAATATTGACATATACAGATAAATACTGCATATGAGTACATGCTTTACAGAACAACCTTAATTATTTGAAATTTCTATCTTAAGAATTGTTCTATCTCTGATACTCATTTATATAGAATTTAGGTTCTGTAGTTTCTCCCCTTTTTGCCTATATAAGTCCTCTTAATATGTCTGTTATCTCTCACTCTATTCTTACTCATTTTACAACAATTATTATATTTACAAACCAATTCTATTACTACTATTTCTACCTTAGTATTTACAACTGCTGTAGACAATCCTATAGTACTAGCTATAGGCCTTGACCAAGGGAGTTGGAGAAAACCCAGAAAGAAAATTCCCTGTCCCTTTAGAAAAATATAAGTGATATTTACCTGCTACAGTAAATTGGTTCCTGTTGTTTAAAGCCCCTTTTCCAATACACTTGACTGTCTGATCAGCCAAGAAAGTAGTCACCAGACAGACTAACAAACCAAAGAACTAAAATGTAGACCAATTTCCACACCAGAGAAAGCAATGATACTTGATGTAGGTTGCAAATCCACACCAGAGACAGCAATAATACTTGATATAGCTTGAAAGACTACACCAGAGAAAACAGTTACCAAAGTTGAGTTAAATGAAGAACTAACCTTGCAACAAACACAGCCAATTGTGGCCAGAAAACAGTGAAAACTGAGTGAGGAACAAGGACATCACCTCCGGATGGTTGTATGATGATTAAGGTTGCGCCAAACTGTCTTATTCACTATAGACACACACAGACCACTATCTAAGAGCCCATGCACACCAACAAATTTGGTGTTTCTGAGTGCCAAATTGCATAAAACCCCTCTAGAAACACTTACCAGCTTTCTAGAACTGAGGCAGGCAGTCCGTCCAAAGACAGGAGGCCCACCTGAGGCGGCCAGACCACCCTGAAGCCAGAAAACCACCAAAAACATCCAAAAATACCCAAAATACTTAGATAAATAAGCTACAACTACTAAAACCTTTAAAACACATTATTAAGCTATAACAACATCAGGAAATGAAACGTAGAGAAAAATTAGCCCATTCTAATGGTACTAAGCACTTAACCCTAAGATGTAAGGTTAGCCTGTAAAATACAAAAAACAAATTTAAACAGCTATCTTTTAAAATGAAAAATGAGAAATAATCCCTTAAATACTTAGAATATGAAAAATTTCATAAAGACATAAAATATAGAGAAAAACCGGGGCTATCCAAAGGTAATACCCACATTCCTGAAGTCCCAATATTTGCCAAATACTTCCAGAAAAACACCCAATTATTAAACAATGCCATTTAAGACATATCAAAACAACACCAAATAGACCAACAAAGGGCTCCGCCAATTTTGGAAGACCACATCCTCCCTCCAATAGAGAATGTTCACGTTCTCCTTCATCATAACCACCATGTTCAGCTTCCTCTCCAAATCTGCTACTGAAATGGCTCCTTGCCAATACTGCATTGACAACAATCTCATCTGTACCATCACACCACCAACTCATCCCCACAGAACCTCCTGTGATGCCTGTCACTCTAGGAAGAAGACTTTTTTCTGACCTGGTCCATTGTCCTCTTCAACATCTTCTCCTCCTCTACAACCTGACCCATGTTCCACCAGCATTAAAAGATCCAGACCATCCATCCTGATCCCCAGACTGGTGAACAAATTAAACCCTTCAAAAAAGAGTTCTAACCCCACTAAAGACACTATCTTTACCATCCCTGGTCATTCTGATGGTAAGCCCAATACTTCTTCATACTGAATTTCAATCTGAACAATTGACAGTTCATTTCCATCCATACAGTGATGATGACAATGTGGCAACCATTGAAGAACCTCCACCTAATCCATTGCCCACCATCAAAGATAACTTCCAACAACATTCTTCTCAACAGAAGCATATCATCCTAAATTAATTCCAATCCACTCCTGCCAGGAACCCGCAGGACCTTTAGAAAAAGGAAGAACCTCAATCACCAGTTCAAAGCCAATGCTGAACATTTTTTTAGATCTTTTGATTCTTTTCTGTAACTTCTTCTTGCCTGAAAATCTTGATCTAGAAATAAAAAAATAAAAAAACTCCTTATTTTAAAGTCTTGGGGGACCAATCCTCAGTTTTAAGTCTTTGGGGACTAACAGCCCTCATTTTATAGTCTTGGGGGACTCAAAAAAAAACCCTCAGTTTAAAGTCTTGGTGGACTCAAAAATCAAATTCAAAAGAATGAACCAGAGATCAAAAAATTAAACCAAAGAAACAAACTAAAATTCTGGGGTAACTGTTCTACAGAGAGGCCAGCTCATCAGTTACCCCCACACTTTCCTTAAAAAAATTCAGAGACTCCCCCTTGTATGCCCTCTGCCAGAATCACACCAACTCCACATTATGAGTCTATAGTCCTGAAGGACTTAACCAACAACCATCCTCAGTATATAGTCTTGGGGGACTGTACCATTTCTCAGCTTAAAGTCTTGATGGACTGTCCACAGTGTTCAGTTTAAAGTCTTTATGGACTTACAGATCCACAGTAGCAAAAAAAAATAAAAATCTTGAAGAAATATTTAAATAACCAGCCAGTTTAAGTCTTGGAGGATTATCAGTGTTCAGTTTAAAGTCTTGACGGACTACCATTGTTCAGTTTAAAGTCTTGACAGACTATTCCTCATTTTGCATTTAAGGGCGGAGCCACCTCCATTCACAGTGCTCTGCAGCCAAGCTGCTGAACTTCCACTCTTTCTTCATCATCTACACATCACTGATAAGATTTTCTTTCATCTCTTTTCTTTTATTGTTGTTCCTTCACAGATCATGGCTGAATCCCCAGATTTTGACCCATCGGACCTTCCCTGTTTCACTGCTTTAAAAGACTATGCTTGTAAAAAGTGAATCCACATGTGCAGTTCTTGTACTTTCACTCTTCCAACTCCTCAGGATAAATTCTATAACAGAGCCTGTGATTCTTGTGACTCTAAAAAGAAAAGATGTGACAGAGACCCCAACTATCCAATACCTCCACCTTCACCTTCACACAAATATATTTCCAGATCTCCTACCAGGTCACCAGAACTTGGACCTGCTTCCTCTTCTTTATCTTCTGCTCCTTCCAGAAGATAAAGCCGTTCTATTCCCAAAACACTCCCTAAAAGACCTTCTTTATCTTCTCAAGAATCTGCTTTATCTCAGAAAATTTGTCCAAATAAGCTTCAAAATCAGCTCCTAGGCTGCTAGACCGCCTCCAGGTGGCCCTCCTGACATCAGGCAGCCCGCCCGCCTTTCCAGAAAGCAAAAATGAGGCTCAAAACTCCCAAATTCAGCCAGATAACAGCCAAAATACACCATTAAACACCAACAACTCTATGCAACCACCCCCTAGTGCTCCCAGAACAATGAGTACACACAAAATTTCTTTCTCATAAAACCCCGAAAATTCCAACATCTCTATAAAAACTGCCAGAGGACCTCCTGAAAACACCAGATAACGCAACACTGGTTCCAAACAAAAATCTCCTTTTACTTCAAAAAGAACTAACTACACCTCTCCTCTGGCCGCCAATTTTTCTTCTGATAGTTCCCTTTCTTCTAGATCTTCATCTAGAAAATCACAATCAGCTTTCAGGCCACCTTCTCCTGATCCTTCCTTCAAGAACCATGGTACTACTCCACCAGTGTCCAACCCAACTGGGACAAGCAATAATAATATTCACAACAACAACAGCAGCCCTACTGCTACAACCAGGCCACAGGAGCACCCTTCTTCTCCTTCATCTTCTGGAAACCATTTAGAGAATGATCATGAGAATCCATACCTCTATCTGGTTGATCCTCCTTCAACATCCATTCAGCTTTCTTCAACAGCTCAAATCCCAGCTCCTTACAAATTTCATGAGCTCCCAATCTGTAAGTACCAAATTAATAAATCCAATTTCTTTAACAGAAAAAAATTACTGATCTAATTCTTCCGTGTAGTTGGAAGCCCGCCTCCTGAAACTACAATTGGGATTTTCCAACCTCTAGAAACTAACTTAATGCTGGATTATGCCGACATGAAAGAACACCTAAGCATGATGTGTTCAAAAATGCTTAAGGCCTTTGCCCTCCACAGTCCATTGAATTAGTTTGAAAAGAATCTGAGGAAAAAGCTCCTTGATGAACACTGAAAGATGTCTAGAATAATCAAGCACACCTTCCAACACTCTATCCCCGCTTCTTCCACTTCTTCCCAAAAATTACCTTCCACTCTGGTCCCTGACCATTACAATCGATATACGCATTCCAGCCACCTACATCACAAAGAACACAGTTCTTCCACCAATCCTAACAAAAAGAAAGAACACCAACATAATCTGGACTAACTGCTGTAGGCTTCTTCTTCCTGAAATTAAAATAAAAAAGAAGGAAATTAATATGTCACTATATAGGGAGAACAATAATGATTAACAGAAATATATATATATAAATTTGTTTTATTTTTATTTTTATTTTATTTTATTTATTTAGTTATTTTTATTTTTTTTGTTTTTATTTTATTTTTTTTTATTTTTTTTATTTATTTTAAACTACTAACATACTAAAAAAAAACTTGAAAATAAGTAACAAAATTAACCAAAAATATGAGAGTTGAAGAAAATTAAAATGAAATGAATAATAATAATAACATGAGGCAAATAATAGTTACTAATGGTATCCCCCAGTCAATTGATGAGCTGATCCCCTGATACCTTACCCACATCCAAGTGCACCTTGATGTGGATACACTGTTCAATAATTTTTTAAATGAATTGAAAAAAAATAAAGATGAAATTAATAGAAATTGAGAGAATAATAAGAAAATGAAAAAAATAGCATTGCCTGTCCAATTGATGAGCCTTTCCCAACCAATGCTTACCCACATCTAGGTGACCCTGATGTGGTGACACCATATAATATAATTTTGTGAATTTTCCCGCTTTATATCCTAATAACTCCCATAAAAAATTAAAAGAAAAAAAAGAAAAAATAATGAAAATAATCTAAAGCTACTATCTAACACAACCATAGACACAAAAATTAAAGAAAAGAAAAAGTGTAGTCAAAAGAAACAATCACTCGGTGGGCTCCCTGCAATAAGTGAAAATTATAAGAGACCACCAGTGATCCACCACCAAAACCAAAGAAGCCCATCTTTAACCAGTAAGACAGTGTAAAGTCATAGTGGACTTAAACCCTGAATAACAAAAACCAGAACTAGGATTAAACTAGGACAAAAAAAATACTTGAAACAGACATTTTGAAGTAACTGTTCTACAGAGCAGCCAGCTCATCAGTTTCCCCCACACTTGCCAAAATAAAATCTAGAAGCCCCCCCTGGGTACCTTCTAACAAAACACAAAATCGAACACATTAAACCAAAACCAATAAGCCTGACAATACTGGCACTTGAAGACCAAAATAATTTCCAGTTCAAAGTCATAGAGGACTTAAAACCTGTGAATAAAAACCAATACTAGGGTTCAACCAAATTTAGAGAAGGGGTTGGAAACAGACAATCTGGGGTAACTGTTGATAGAGCAGCCAGCCCGTCAGTTACCCCCACACTTGCCAAAATAAAATCTAGAAGCCCCACCCATGGGTACCTTTTAACAAAAAGTTTCCAACAAAACAGATGCACAGCATCACCCAAAATCCAAGTTTAAAGAATGGTCCATAGTTTATCATCATTGCAGAGTCAATCTACATCACTATTTGTGCCTCAATGATAAATCTCTTCACCTGATTCACAGCCACTCTCTTCTTCAAGAATGGGCCATCTAACTCCTCCAAAACATTAGAACCTCCAGACACCTGAGATCTGACTCTGTAAGGTCCATTCCATCTTTCAGAAAAAATCTTTCCACACTGACTCTCCAAACTTCTATTATACACCAAAACCAAACAACCAGGTTTCAAGGGATTCCTGAGTCTATGAGACAACTTTTTGTCCCAGTATCTGACTGATTGATTTCTTATCTTCATCATTCTAGAGTATTCCTTCTCTTGTCATTCCTCTCTACATTCCAACTGTTGCATCCTGGAACAGAGCAAATCTTCTTTTGAGCATATATCATTCCAATCAATTCCAATATAAGAGAAAGCTTCAAAATCCACCAGTAGAACAGCTTTCTGCCCAAAAATTAATTCATAAGGGGAATATCCAGTTATCCTTTTCACAGTGACTCATTCAGAAAATATCACCAAGGTTAATTAATGCCTCCATTTTTCAGCACTATCTCCACAAATTTTCACCAAAGCATTCTTAATAACTTGATGACCTCTTTCAACCATGCCTTCAGCTTCAGGATAATAAGATGTAGCCACTCTGACTTTGGTGCCAATATTTGCCGTAGCTTCTTTAAATTAAGCTCAAAACTCTGGCCTTCTGTCAACAGTCACCAACTTCATTAACCCATACCTAAACACCAATTCCTTCTTCGAAAATTCTGCCATGTTTTCGGCAGTCAAATTCACCAGAGGAACCTCCTCAACTCACCCAGAAAAATCATCCCTGGAAACAATCAAGTATTTATACCTGCCCACTTTGATATGGATAGCATCCAAACTGACTCTTCCAAACACAGTTGTTTACCAGTAGCATGGCCAACCTCTTTAGGTTTCAAGTGACTTCTTCTTTGACATTCTTCACAAGATTGAACCCAACCCTGCACAGCCAACTTCATACCTGGCCACCAAAATCTATCTGCTACTCTTCTATAAGTCTCCCCAAAGCCTCTATTACCAAGGTCTTCATGCAAAGACTTCAAAACCAATTCTTGACCCTTCTTCTGAGTCACAACCACTTGAGGATTTGGATGTCTTCTCCTCATCAACCTCCTTCCTGACACATAAAATCTAGGACTATTCTTCTTGATTTCCAACCAAGTATCATCATCACAACTATCTGGCCTCTCCAAGGTCAACAGATATTACACCATAATAAAATAGAACCCAGACTGACCCCATGTCTCATCTTCAAAATCCAACAAAACAATATCCAAGGGTACAACCCTGTCATCAAAATCTACAGTGTACACATGAGTAACACAACCGGCCCATCCAGGACACCAATCCCTAAACTTTGGCACCTCCTTTTTCTTCCACTGAATCTTAAAAAAATCCAGTTTACCAACAAAAATGTTATTCTCCAATTTTGAGCAATCCCAAACAACAGTGGCATCTTCATCAACAAAAACATCCTGACCATCAGAATCAAGATCAGAACCATCCAGTTTAACCTCTTGGTGGAGGCGAAAAAAATCATCCAGTTTAGACTCTTGGGGGAGGAAAGAAAAATCTTCAGCACCCTTTGCACTGGCCCTAACCACTGGAACATCTTCATCAAATTCTTCAGAATCAGAATCATCATCTGAAGGTGGTCTTCTTGATAATCCATCTGGCATTGTAAAAGTCTTAATTGGCTTGTGCACCAGGTCAAAATAAAAATGTTGAATAAATGCCACTCACCTAGTCATTGGAGCATCTGGAAGACCAGGTGTGTTTATCATTTAAACCAGAGATTTAGCATCCACCTGCAGCTCAAAATGCTGCCCCCACAAAATGGTTTGTAGCTTCTTCAAAAATTTTGCTACACCACACAATTCCAACTTAGGCTGAGAATACCTAGATTCCACCTCATTAAAAACTACAGACTTATACCTTACTGGCCTGACCTTACCAGCTTTATCTTCCTGAGACAAAACAGCACCAACAGCAATATAACTTGAGTCCACTGCCAGATAAATTTTTCAAGCTTCCCTTCCATAATCCAATTTGTAAAGAATAATATCTTCACCTACCACCTTCTTCGATTTCTGAAAAGCCTCTTCACACTCTTCAGTCCATTCCCACTGAGCATCTTTCCTGGTAAACCTTCTCAAGGGTGAAGCCAACAAAGAAAAATCATTAATAAAAATCCTGACATTGTGGTCTTCCAACATTGGCAGGGGCCTTTGTTGTGTTGTGTGGTGCTGTTTGTGCATGTTTTAATTAGAATCTGTTTAAGAATTGGGTGTTTTTCTGGTTTTATTCCGTGAATATTGGGACTGCGGGTATGTGGGTACCATCATTGGATAGCCTTGGTTTCTCTCTATATTTCATGTCTTGTTAATATTTTTCATATTCTAAGTTTTAAGAGGTCATTTCCTCATTTTTCAGTTACAATAGCTAGCTGTTTAATTTTGTTTTTCATGTTTTACGGACTAACCTTAAGTATTAGGTTTAAGTGCTTAGTACCATTAGATAGGGCTAATTTAGCTCTATATTTCATGTCACAATGTTGTTATAGCGTAATTTTGTGTTTTAAGGGTTTTAGTAGTTATAGTGAATTTTTCTAAGTAGATTAGGTGTTTTTATTGGTTTTCTGGCTTCAGGGAGGCCGGGCTACTTCAGGCGGCCCGCCCGCCTCTGTTTTAGAAGGTTGGGGAGCGCTTCTGGAGGGTTTTTATTCAATTTGGCTGGTACAGGTGCCAAATTTGTTGGTGTGCATGGGCTCTTTGATAGTGGTCTGTGTGTACATACTGAATAAGACAGTTTGGGGCAACTTTAATTATCATACAACCATCCGGAGGTGATATCCTTGTTCCTCACTCAGTTTTCACTGTTTTTGGCCACAATTGGCTGTGTTTCTTGCCATGTTAGTTCTTCATTTAACTCAACTTTGGCAAAAGGTTATCTGGTATAGTCTTTCAAGCTATATCAAGTATTATTGCAGTATCTGGTGTAAATTTTCAGCCTACATCAAGTATCTTTGCTTTCTCTGGTGTGGACATTGGTCTACATTTCAGTTCTTTGGTCTGGTAGTCTGTCTGGGGACTACTTTCTGGGCTCATCAAGCAGTCAAGTGTGTTGAAAAGTACTTAATATTAAGTTGGAATATGTTAGGGTAATCTTAAGAACCTTAAGTATAAGGCTACATAATTTTTAAGTACACTTAAAGCTGTTATATTCATTGTTTTACACAAAAAACAAAAAATGCGCTTTATTTCACTTAAAAGCTGACTATATGCGCTATAAAATTGAGAATATCAAAATTGCGCTTTGACAGATCAATTGGGCTCATTTAGAACTATTGATTTGGCTATTTAAATGCATAAAAATAACACTTTTCAAATTTGGTGTTTTTTATGCCAGAAATGGCTTCTGTGTACTGGCTACATACTGCCTGCTTTTTTCCCGTGTGAATAGCTTCATTTTTAGCAAATTTAGCTTTTTCACACTATAATTACCCCACATTCTACGCCCACTGTGGGGAAACACACTAAAATAGGCGACAGGCGCTTATTTAGTGTCCTAGCTTAATTAATAATGCATTGACCTTGTTTATATGCACTAATTTCATTAATAACCTCACTCTTGGCACCTTATTTCATCACCACTCTTAAATTCGCCTAATTTTAGTCAAGGATTTACCCGTGCAAGTGCCTGCCAAGGACTGCATGTAGTTACCCCACATCTCACGCTCTTTTTTAAGTTTTTGGGTGGTTTCTCAGTCAATTTTGGTTATTTTTGGATGAGAATTTCACGTAGTCAAATGTCAGGATTAGCCCCTCTATTTCTACTGTAGATTCCCCTTATTATTAAGCTATAATTAACCTTAAAAAAGTCTCCTTTCACCTTGTTATAATATTGTTTTCCACGCATATACTCTCTTTTCGTCTCTTCTTTAATTTTGATGGATCTACCATATTATTAATAGGATTTTAGTGGTTGTTGTTTGTTTAATTATGTTATTGGTCACTAGGGGCGTTGATGGAGAGGTCTATTACTTTTTTGAAGGCGTCATTAACATTGTATTGGATGGTACATCAAGGGGGTTATTGGGGAAACTTAGTGTGTATAAAAGGAGGGGGTTTTTGGTCTTGTTTTCTGCATTCTTTATCATTACAATTTACACCATATAACGAAATCAATCATAATACACTTCAATTAGTACTTTTATAAGACTTTTGAGTAGTATCTGAATTACAATAATCTTTTTTTCTAACAACTAAAAAGATTTTAAGCCACATATAACAATAGTGAGAATTATATTACTGAGACCTTTATTCTGAATTATATTTTATTATTTGTTGGATTTATACTACAGTATTCATATAGGACCATTTAAATCTTCTAGACAAAGATTTTTCAAGCTATTTCACGTCCTTGTACTTGATCTTAGCCTGACACATAAGAACAGTGAGTAAAATAATCCAAAACAGGTATTACAGTGAGATGTAAAGGGTTTAATTAAAACAAATAAAATTATTTTCAACAAAATATTCATGTAATCAACTTATTCCAGTATAAAGAAATATTAATTAATTGTTTTAAATATGTAATTAATTCAATAACTAGTTTAAATGAAACAAATAATTAATTTAATGATAATTTTAATTTAAAGTGAGAATTTGAATACCATCTTATTAAATAAGTGTTTTAATTTATTCAATAATTTTACTGACACAATTAAGGGTCAAAAAAGCGCCCAATATTATTGTTTAATAAGATATGTATGGCTTTATTTAATATATAAATTTAATTTATTAATTTTATAACATTATAAGTTAATTTTACACTTATAATTATAGTATATGTTTAAAATTAATTAATTATTAATTTATATTTATTAAATACATAAAAATGCGCCATAATTTATAGAATATAATTTTTTTTTCTTAATTTTAATTTATATATAATTTATATAATAATTAAATTTATATAATACTTATTTTATATGTATTGAATAAAATACTTATATCATTTCATTATGCAAGATAATATTAATTTATATACATAATAAGCATATTTTTACGCCCTCTTTTGGTTCCAGTAAATTGAAATAACATTTACTTGCACGCCTGGTATAGCCTGGCTGATAATTTACTTCATTGATACTCAAAATAAATTAATAGTTTCTTTTCTAATATTTATCAAAACATAGTTTGAAATATTGATGGCAGATAATGAAAAGACTTACACTACATATCAAAATCTTAAAGTAAAGAATACATATTAAGTATTTTTAGGCACAATTTTTAGGTCTTTCATTCAAAATAAAAAATAGTGGATACTTATGTTTATTATAAATATTGAAATCTTATTTTATTTCAAAACTATGGCTTTTAAATAATCAATAAATTTTTTTTTTCAAATTTTTTAACCATTAATAACAGTTTTTTTTATCTTGTGAAAATGTTAAAAACATTTAATGAGGTAGCTGCAGGTTTTTTTCAAAAATTTCGTAAGAAGTGAATGTAATAGTATTAAAAATTTTAATCAAGAAGAAATCATACAATTTTTTATTAAAATTCCTTGAGAATTCTTTAGTTACACACTAAGAATATAACTAAATATATTATATCTTTTGTAAGTAATTTATATGGCCACCATTCAAGGTCTCTTCCAACTGTTAATGCAGAGTAGGATTGGGCTTCTTACCCCAGTAAAAATTAATCAGCTATGGGTTACATCTTTTTTCTGAATGGTGGTTCTATTTTATGGAAAGCAAAGGAGCAACACACCATTGCACTCTCATCTGCAGAAGCCAAATTTTCGCTACTGCACATCAGTAGGGCAGGAATCTATCCAGCTGGTCTCACTTTTCAAGTCCCTCAATGAACCTATATCTCTACCCATCAACATCTTTGGGGAAAAACAAGGCACCATAGGGCTATCTTAAAATACCGTGTTCCAAGACCAAAAAACACCTATAAATTTCCAATATCACTGGATTTTCAAACAAGTACTTTCAGGAAAACCCATTATTACTTACACTTTCACAAAACTAATTTTAGTTGACTGCCTCACAAAATTACCTCCAGGTAAAGACTTCTCCTTTTTCCTTAACTTTTGTAGCTTACTTCCAGTAGAGCCCAAGATATTAGGGTGTTAGATTTAGATTAAAAACCTTTACCTTACATCAGAATAAGTTTCTTCTACTCCTAGATTTAGCAAATAATTACTAAGATAACTCAGTTTCTTACTCCCATTGAATCACTATCCTAAGTTTCATCACATACTCTTATATTTCCACTTACTCAGCCTCTTCTTTGGTGTTATCATATCATTAGTCCTACATATCTTGTACCAGTCCCTAAGAATACCTACAGCAGGTATAACAGAATAACAAACAGGCATAAAGGACACAAGAGTGCTTCCTTATTTCCTACCTAGCTGTTTTCCTCTGCAGGAAATGTACTTTCTTCATTATCTGACTTTCACACTTTAGATTCATCTAATTGTGTAACATCTGTGACTTTTAAATAATTTTGACTTGATTTCATGAGTCTGTGTAGTGTCATTACTTACTTGGGGGCCATTCTTACTACCTAAATGTATATCTAATAGACAAGTTGTCCAAAGGGACAAGTAAGAAAAAAGCTTAAAAGCTGAAAAATGGTTGTAACCTAATACTTCATTTATTTACTCTCCTTTATATGTATCCTTATTTCAACAGTGTACTTACATGTTTTGCATTGTTACTTTCCTTCTCATCTAAATTTATACATTTTTGCCTTATATTTTTTCTAGTCATTAACTTACTTTTATTATACCCTTAACCCTAATTACTTTTAACCTAGACTCACTTACTTTCAAGGGGTCCTTTTGGTCTAGAAGCTTGGTTCGAGGTTTTCATGAGGTTTTTAAGGGATGAAATAGACTCTCAACAAAATAGTACGTATTTTTTAATCAAAATGATTGTTTTACTCAAATATAAGAGGTAGAATTTAAATATTAATATAGGTTATAGATTAGAATTACGCTGTTGTAAGTACTAATGTTATAAAATATAGAAATAAGTCTTATATTGTAAAATATAGTAATAAAAGTAAGTAATGAAGGAATGTCTTGAAAAGCACAAAGTAAGAGGCCTTTTATAGGGAAAACATGAGGGAATAAAATATACAGAATTTACTCCATATACTGTAAGAATGTGAGAAAAATAATGACTAAAAGGAGTACATATATGACATAAGAAATAAATAAACTGGTACGTCAACAAGGGCATCAAATTTATTAGCAATAAAGTTTGAGTTCCTTGGACTGTCACAAATAATTACACAATAATTAATTAATTATATTACTTTCACGGGATTCCAGATCTCTCACTGAGGTAATATAATTGTTTTAAAGTTTTTTTATTATAATTTTATTATCAAATTTTATTCCCATTGACTTATACTATTGAGCACGGTGTTAGGGAGTAAAATTGTAGGGGACATTTTATTTACACTAATTATTTATACTACTTATTGTACTTAACTAGTTAATTGTAAGTAATACTTAAGTAGATAATTAATTATTAGTAAGAAGAAAGGGTGTGGCTTCAGCTCAGTAAAATAATCAATTATTTTACCGGTTAAGTCTAGTAGCCTGGCTGACACTTACTCTATAAAGATGGACGAGTAAACACAATTTTTTACTCAGCCATCTATCTCTTATCTTTAATTAATTTTCCACTTGATTTCCTTCTTCATTTTTTCATTTACATTAGTATTTTGTCCATTGTTCACTTTTTATAGCCTTAGAGATATTATTTATCTTCTCCATTTAACTGACCGAGTCTACTCAACTATACTCAGGTAATTTATTTTTTCCATTGTCTACTGTCCACTTTCCACTGTTGATAGCCTTAGAGCTATTATTTATCTTGTCCATTTAACGGACCAAGTCTACTCTCTTAAATTTATAAATTAAATATAAAAATATATTGCAATAACAAAACTTTATATATATATACTCTGAATATAATTAATTATCTACAACATCTAAACTACATGGCAATTCCTCTTCTTATATACAATTTCTGAGTGAGATAGTTATGTTTGTGTGTGCACTCTTTTCTTTTTGTGCATTTCATTACATGACAAAAGTATGTGACTACTGGATCATGTATCACACTATTCTTACTTCTCTGTCTTTTATACCCCAGCTTTTTATCACAAATCATCTGTCTTTTCAGTGCTCTTTCCCACTTATAGCTATTCTAAAAAGTATCAAATCTTTAAAATGTAAATGGTTAATCACTTTCCTACCCTTTCCTTTTCTTTTGTAATTCCTTATGGCTTTATTTAATTTATCATGTTTATCTTTTATCTTTCTGTGCCATCTTATCCCTTTTACTTTTCTATCTTTCATGTTACTTATCCTTGTGACAAGTTTTTCTTGAGAAATTGATCTCAAATCTCTTTCAGCTGATTTGGTTTCTTGTTCACCAATGTTAGTAATAAAATTGTTTAATCCAATATTATCCTAAGATACTGTATGGACATAAGTGAGATTTTCCATGACAATATTAACATACTCAACTATACTCAGTTTTACAGGTTTCTTCCTCTCACAAAACTAGGGCTAGATGATGAAATAACAGTATATAGGTTTTAGATTTGTATAAATATATATTATATGGTTCACATTCATCACAGGAAATTTAGCAACATGTGTAATGAAAAGATTAGATAAAAATAATGAAATGAAAGAAGTCAAGTGACCTCAGGAGACCAACAGTCCACAATAGTTAATATTTTGAACCCAAAATTACTCAATTTATCCTTTTTAATATTAAACTAGATGTCTTTATTAGGCAGAGAAAAAAATTTGGTGCTAAAATAAAATTATTGACTCTGAAATCATAAAAAAAGGTGTAAATTTAGATTATCCGGAGGACCTGAATATTTAAGAGTTTCTGATAAACCTAGAAATTAATGACCCATTCTTTGCATGGAATCAAACGTGAAATCAGAATTACTAGCTGATGCTGCTGCATGTAGCTGAACTTCATCCAGCTGACGCACAGCCCGGTGTATTCAATGTGGAGTCAGTTGGAGTCAGCTAAGGTTTGATCCGATTATTCTCAAAAATTTTCTAATAGGTTTTTGTAATCCTTTATTATATAGATTTTTTTTTTTGCCATGAATGATTTTATTGATCAAAATTTCGATGAAAACCCATGCCTTTATAAATTAAGATCTTTCAAAATTATCAAGCGAATACATTAAAAAAATTCAATTTGAAATGATCTTTTTTTATTCAAAAGTTTCAAATAAAAAAACATTGGTAAATTCAAGTAAAATATGAGACAATCTTTTAATTCGATGAAGGAAACACAAAAAAGCCATCAAGACGTAAAAAATAACTGCCATCACTTCAGCAGTTGAGTTCTCTATAGAATCTTACAATTAAAAATACAAATACATATTGAGTATATGTTAAGAAATATTCATGTTTTTTTTACGCTACAAAAACTTTATCGTTATCCTTGAAGTGGATCTGCCATTAAAGGCGCTGTTCAAAACGGTAGAGTCAATGCTAACGTTTTTTATTTGACTGAAAAGAGTTTATGAGAGAAAATAGCTGAATATTATAGCAAATAAGTAGTTCAGAAAAACTTAGGGATAGGCGATTGACCTTTCCCAATGAGCGAGATCTAAGTAATTTACTGCCCTTACAAAAGAAGCCAGCACAGAGGGTGGGTGGATAGATTCAACTTCGCCTATAACCATCCATTGTGCACCTAACGAAACTAGGGCTTGATTTCCACAGTTGACAAGATTGACATTGATCACAGGATATAGCCTGTTGAAGGGTACCATGGTGATTTGATCGGTGAAGGGATGTACAGCGAGGACGCTGGTTTAAAGAATATAAGAATAAAATATAGGGAGTAATGGCAGACAGCAGAACAATAGCAGAAGTAGGATTGACTGACCGGCCAGCAAAGTGTATTTTTGTACCAAGGTCTAGGAAAGGAATACTATCTAGTCGAACAATGCGAACTTGCGTCGGAAATTGGGCAGCCATTTTTGTTTTTTTTTTTGCGAGCAAGAATAAATTTAGAGTCTAGTTTTTCAAGGGATGATTGGGAGTCGCACTGAAACAGTAGTTTTTATAATTGATACATTTTAGGTATATATAGATATATATATTGATGCGCTTGGCACACAAAAGAGTTTATATCAATTTGCCAACTATATCATCTATTTCTTGCCTAGTAGCACAGCAACTTCAGGTTTGAGGGCGCGAGACGGTGTGGTCACGAGGAAGAATTAGATTGAGATTAAATGACTAGATTTAAACTACACCATTTTTGAAGGCAAAACAGCTGACATTCCGTGCAAATCGCGGATAAATTCGTGCCAACCTTATTCTCTGAATCACTATGCGATTAAAATCTTCAACATTTTTAAATTTTGGAGGGCAGGCTGTTTTGAGAGTGGGCGAGGAAAGAAGCCATGTGCAACGGCACGAACACTACAGTACATTTTTGTTTCGCCATGGAGCGCAACAATTACGCAACAGTTGTGCAACAGTTAGGAAGCATTTGGTGTATGCACTTAAGACCTACTTAAGGCCTTTAAGTGCTAAAAATAATTGTCTCATAACTGTTGCGTTATCGTTGCGCCATTGTTGCGCCTCAAGACGAAACAAACATATATTGTAGTGGAAGTTTTAAAGGGAGATGGTAACTCAAAAGTACATCACAGGAAGAAGTTGGCGGAAAATATGGCTACAATGGAGCAGGTAAAGATTTACTTGGTCCTGCACATGTTTGCACGCGGTTCGGATGAAAGCGTTTTCTAACTTCTTCCATTTTTCTTTCTTTTCAGCCAACTAACATTACCACACTCAAGCAGGAGAATCAATTCCAATTTACAGACCAGTTACAGCTAATTAGGAAAACTTTGCGGTTCGCTGCAAGTTTTCCGGCCTCCCAACCCCCCAAAAAAATGTCCACAGGTCAGCTGACATGCTATATCCGATTGATTGGATATGCAATCAGCTTCCCCAGCCATATTGACACCACCACCCGCCTTGCTCCCCCCGCTTCCCATTTTCATTAACCCTGCCAATTTCATTGAATCCATCAATTTTTGTGTTCAAACACCTCAATATCACACTTCTTCAAGGTCTCTTTTTATTTCTTCACTCTCAGGTAAGTATTTTTCTCCTTTTCATCATAATTTATCTTTTTTTTATTTTTTTTATCTTTTTTTTGGTTCTCAGTTCCTCCGCACTTTTACACATAAGTTTTTTTTGTATTATTTCTCTGCTGCCTTTAATAGGGGGTATCATTGTTCAGGGATCTGCAATTAGGGATCAGGAATTTCTTTTCCCGGGATCAGACATTATTAATTTCAGAAGATTCCTATCCACTAGCCCAGGGCTACTGGATAAGGAATCCACGATAATGCATTATCCTGCCTCTTATACCTCAATTTTGGTTCCTAATTCCTGATCCCAAACTCATCACATCCATGATGGATTTTTAAGAAAGTCACATGACTTATAATTGCTGATGCCATCCTTAAGTCTTTCCTCACTCTATGCTACTCAATTTTGGTGGCAAACACATAACATTTTTTCTCATCCTTATGTGTCTCTTCACTCTATGATACTTAATTTTGGTGGCAAACACATAACATTTTTTTCTATCTACACACCCCACCTGCTCATTTGGTGGCAAATTACCACTTCCCATTTCCCACTCATCACCTAAACCTTCTACTGACAATAATGAAGCACTTCTCTACTAGGAAGCAACTTCACTAAGCTATGAATGCTATCACTTTAGTTTTGGCCGCTGACTCTGATTCTGACTCTGGTTTGGAAGACACTTTAGCTTATATGTCTTATCTTTCCAAAAAGTGTTATCACCCTATTCTTCATTGCTCCTTGGCATGGTCATTATCCCCCCTTACACCTATTTCACTTTTTTTTGACTCCATGTCATTAAAACACATACATTGCACATTCTTTATGCATTTCACTTACTCCATATTCAATTTCCCCACAATTCCAACATCAATCTTTCTCACTCTATTTTTCCTACTTTTCAATCAAGGTAAGTTTCATCTCCTTTTTTCATGCCTATATGATATCTCATTCCTTTTATGAAAATTTCATACTTAAATATATGTATGACTCTTATCTGGATAACAGTGAACTTATTAAACTCCTTTTGTTCTCATCTCCATTACCACTCTTCAAGTTTTTGTAAAATTTTAAAAATAAGACTTGAAATTAGGGTTAGGTTTATTTGAATCTAATTTTCTTTTTACTGAAGATTCTCCTGAAGGCTACCTTTCATTTTCCACAAACAGATTTGAATTTGGTTCAGTGGTTGCTAAGATATTGACCGTTAAAGTTGAGCATTTTTTTCCCAATTTAAATTTTTATTTCATTTTTTTATGTAAAAAATTAGGTTTAGGTTTATTTAAATCACATGTCCTTTAACTGAAGATTCTACTAAAGCCATTCTCTCATTTCCCACAAACAGGTTTGAATTATGTTCAGTGCTTGCTGAGATTTTGACCTTTGAAGTTGAGCCTTTTTTTCCAAATTTCACTTATCTTATTTCATGTTTTTATATTGCATAATTAGAGGATAAGGATTCTGAAACTCTTATCTGATTATTATCTAGGCTTTAATCTCCCTATTTTTGGACTTTTCATCATCACTGTTCAAGTTTTTGTGCAAACTTGAAAAGTAGAGTCAGAATTAGGGTTAGGTATATTTAAATCAACTGTCCTTTTAGCTGAAGATAATTTAAGGTTATATAAACAAACTAAATTTTGTGAGCTTTATTTTTTTTCCAATTTATTTTTGTGGTTCTTGACACAAATTTTTTTTGTTCAGAGAAGAAAATGTCTATTTTGTTAGAATAACCTCTTACTTCTCTATCATCATCCTCTTTATCCTCTTTATCATCATTTTCAAATTCAACTTCATTTCAATCATCATCCAAAATATCAAAAAAAATAATGAAGATCAAAGTCAGCAGAATAAAAGTAAATTAAAAAAGAAAATTCATTTGAATTTCTTATTTGGACATATATCAAATATGGAATACTATAAAACTAAAGTGGATCAAAAAAATTCTTATCCAAAACAGTTACCAGAAAATTTAATGTATTTAACTGAATCAGGAGAGAATGAAATTAAAGCAGTTATCAGTAGTTCTTTTAAACCTCAATTTTTTTTTGAAAATCATTCTTTTAATGGTTCAAAAGATGAAACCTTTAATCAACTATCCAATCTCACAATAACACTATATCAAATGGCTTTGGTTTGCTTACCAATAATGAATACAAATTTGTTAGGTGGTATTATGATTGGATTTTGTTGGAGACCAGGATTTGATAAAGGCTATTCTCTTGGTATGTCTGATAATATATGTTTGATTCTTAAAATCATGTCACTAATTTTATTTCCATAGGCATCTTGTCAGCCAGGCTACACCAGGAGCCCAGTAAATTTTATGTCAATTTACTGGAACTAAAAGAGGGCATAAAAATATGCTTATTATGTATATAAATTAATATTTTATTGCATAATGAAATGATATAATTATTTTATTAAATATATATAATAAGTATTATATTAATTTTATTAATATATAAATTATTTATACATTTAAATTAAGCATGATATATTTTATATTCAATAAATTATGGAACATTTATATGTATTTAATAAAGATTAATTAATAATTAATTAATTATAAACATATATTATAATCATAAGTGTAATATTAACTTATAATGTAAATAAATTAATTAATTAAAATTATATATTAAATAAAGCCATACATGTCTTATTAAACAATAATATTGGGCGCTTTTTTGACCCTTAATTGTGTCAGTAAAATTTTTAAATATATTAAAACACTTATTTAATAAGGTGGTATTCAAATTCTCACTTTAAATTAGAAATATCATTAAATTAATTATTTGTTTCATTTAAACTAGTTATTGAATTAATTAAATAGTTAAAACAATTAATTAAATTTGCTTTATACTGGATTAACTTGATTACATTGATTTTTGCATGAAAATAATTCTATTTGTTTTAATTAAACCCTTTACTTCTCACTGTAATATCTCTTTTGGGTTATTTTACTCACTGTTCTTATGTTTCATACTTACTTAGTTACTTATTATTTTAATTTATTGTTTTGGGAACTTATGTTGGGAAAATTTGGTTACTTACTCACAGGTTTAGTTTATTGTTTTATGTTTTTATCTCAATATCTATGTTTTAGTTATATTCTTTTATATTCTTGTTTTACGGTATTAATATTTTTTAATTACTAATTTTTGGCACTTCAGAGAAGCCTTTGCCTATAAAAAGTTTCGGATAATCCCCTGTAGCCGCACCACTTATTATACACTCGCCATTTAAACATATTTTTTTAATATAAGACATTTATTATTATTTTTATTAGTACTACAATTCTAATCTATATTCTATATAAATATATAAGGTTGCAATAAGTATATGGATAATAACAGTGTTTGCCGCACAGAGATAGTAATACTTATTTTAAATAAATATATTATAATTTTATAAGACTCACCATTGTGTCAAATCCCAAGAAAGTCTTGTTGCCTTATTTTTTCTAAAATAATTTTATTTATCTATTAATTGATTTCTCTACCTTCTAAATCTTTTCCTATTTTTCCTACTCCTCCTCTCTGTTCTCTCCATCTTCTTCTCCTTCTTCTAGACAACTGTCTTACGATTGGAGGCCTTTCCAAACAACAATGACAATACACCACCTTGCAACGAACAACATTGCACACAGACCACCCAAGCCAAAAAGAAAATTTTTACCGCAACCAGTTTCAAACTTGGTTTCAACATTATAGGTTTATATTAAATTAAATAATATATGATTTTGAAGTGATTTCTTGATCACTATAGTAAGTTAACCTTTGCCCCTCTCACTTATATTATTAAATTTTTATTGCAATAACAGTGATTGTGACTTAGTTTCTGATTCACTGAGTGTAAGTTTTAAAATTTTTATTAATTTTTTATTCCTAGTTGACCATAATAGAGTTATACTCTTAGTCCTAGAAGATCAATAAATTTTTTAATAAACTATTAAATTAATTTTTGATTTCTTGGTTGACCATAATAATACTAAGTGCTTAGTCCCAATATTGCCAATATATTTTTTGGTATTAATTATTTTTGGTTGACTTATTAAACCTTTCTTGGTTGGCCCCATTATAATTATTGATACTTCCTAATAAGTAATTGTAATTACATATATTTTGTATTACATTTTTTTAATTAATTAATTTTGAATAAAACATTTAATTTTTTTTTGTTAAAAATCATTTAATTATATTTTATTTTGAGAATACAAATTCACATCATAAAAATAATTTTGATTCTTTTTTAACAGTCTTTATGTCCAGTAGTTTGGCTAACAGCATGGATAAATTACATGTGGATGAAATTGAAGTAGATGTTGACACTGAATCTGTAGGCTCTTCTATATTAACTTTCAAAAATTATTCAGCTGACAAAAACCTTCAGGACATGGAAATGGAAGGAGAAGTGGCAAACCCCCCTCACCAAACTCCTCTGAAAGAAGCAAAACCTGTAACGAATCAGGAAAATCAACTAAAGGGTATAAAAATAAAAAAGATACCTCTGACTCAAAAAGTAAACAACCTTTCCAGTCACATAAAAGAACTGAAGGCAGAAAGTATGAAGTAAAAGGCAAGAGTAGACACACTCTGGAAACAGATGCAGGAGTTATTAAATCCCAAACAGGCTCAACCTCCTCTTTTCCCAGCCTCTCAGCCTCAGCCTAAACCTCAGCCCCATCAGGCACCCAGCTTCTTAACTCAAAATCAAAACACTCTGCAGGTGGAGCAGTGTTAAGGGGATTACTTGATGAACCATTACCAACAGAATTTTAAGCAACCAACAACTCAACACCCTGGCCCATCCAGGGCACCAACCTACTATCCATATCCTCAGCCCCATCCTTATCAGGGAGGCAGAAGAAAGAAGGAACAGGGGAAGTTTCCTCCCTTTCCATGGTAAGTAATTTTTTTGATAAAAATGTTGGTATGTATAATAAAAAATCTTCCTCCACAGGTAATATTGTTGATCCTGATGAAAGAACAGTTAAATACTGAAAAAGACAACTTCCTTTAATGAGTAGCCCAAATGATGTAATTAGAAAATTGTCATTTGATAAATGTTTAAATTTGACTTCTACTTCTTTAATTAATCCTTATCTTGCAATTAAAAATGATTCTGTTTCCCCTGAAGTCTATACCTTAATTGAGAAAACCTCTGAAGAAAAATTGAAAGATACACTTGATTTTTATATTGTGAAAGACAAACATTTGAGAGATGTGTTAATATATGAGAGTGATAGATTGAATAATTTGCACTTGCATTGTAAAGTGAGTTCTTCTGTACCCGATACAGCTTATTTTAAAATCAAAGATATCTTGAATATTTTTCTTAGCCAACAAAAACAAATAAGGAGTGACCATAGAGCTATCTCAGATAAGAATATCAGTCTGCATAAAACCATGAGTGAATTGAAACCCCTTATTGAGAAAAATTATTCATTAAAATGTGAAATTAACTCTCTGCAAAATGAGTTGAAAAAGCTAAAAAAATGATATCCATGCACTAAGTACCAAACACACAGTTTTTGAGGACAGATATGTTTTATCTCTTGCAAAAATGAATGAACAGATGTCTGAAATTCCAAGTATAAGAAATTATGTGTCTGACCTGCAGTAAAAATTTTCAGCCTTGACCATCAATCTTTATGGTGAATGAGGGTGCAGCTAATAAGCTGTATAAGAATAAGAGAAAGGAACCTGAACAGAGCAACTCTTTTCTTCCCCATATTTCAGCCAGTAAACAAACTGAAAGTAAGTCTTTAAAATCTTTTGCTACTAGCAAAAAATCTTGTAATAGTCATGTACCAGTTGTTTCTGTATATAATGAAATTTCTGAACACCTGGCTAAAATTCAAAAATTATTTATGTTAAATAATTCAAACTAAAAGATGGACCATCCCAGTATCCATTAAAATTGGCCTAAACTGGATCGATATCTCACTTTTGATGGTGACTCTTCATCTGACTGGCAACACTTTGTTCAGAGAATTTATAATCTGAAAAACTCTTATAAATTTCCAGATGAAGAAGTTGTCTCTAAATTAACTTCTTTATTTTCCTATGTTGCTTTAATGTGTTATGAATCTGATTTACTAGAAAGTCAACATTATACTTGGAAAGAGTGAAAAACCTTGATTTAAAATAAATTTTTTGGTTCCAAATTCATGCTTGCCCAGCAGAGATTATATGAGAAAGCTAAATATGCATCCTCCTCTCCTGAAAAACCAATTTTTTACTTACGATGTGGTAGCCTAAAGTTTAGTATGGCACCTAAGTACGTAAATGGAGTTATTAGGGCGTTCAAGATTAGTGCTTTTATTTTTTATAAAAGGGTTTTATTTAATTTATTTGAGTTTTAAATATAAAGAAATTGGTCAAAAGCAAATGCCTACGCAAAAACAATATATTTTACAGAGAAGACTTATTTTTACAGTCGGAAAAATTTATAAGTATCAAGTCGAGTCACTCAAGAACCTTGGGAAATTTTCTCAGAATTTTTACTATTTTTATTATATTTTTAAATAAATTTTAAAGTTTTATAGAAATATTTACGTTTTTAGAAAAATACTTAACTTTGATGAATTTTCACAGGATGATTAGAGCTGCACAGGCTACGAAAATTAGTTGAGAATGTAAAGGGGAAGTGGCTCTATCATGTGTAGCTTTCTAGATATTTTATTATAGTTTTAAAGGTTTTAATTGAGTCCGGAGGTCAGGACAGACTCCGTTTGGACTCCAGACGGACTCCGCTTGGACTCCGTACGGACTCCAGAGGCTCCGGATTGACTCTGGGTGAGCTCTGGAGGGGAAGCTTAGGCACGTGACTAGGTATACTTAAGAGCCTCTCAGACTCGAAATTGGGCATCATCTTACAATAATCAGACATCATACAGCTGAATCTTTAACCACCACGGTCTCATTTTTTATTACTCAACAAATTAAATAAATTTGTAATACCCTTATAACTTTATATTTTATATATAACATTTTAGAAATAATACTCAACAATTTAAATCACACTTCATACAGGGTATCTTTAGAAAGGTCTTCATCACTGGGACTTGATTATTGCTGTCTCATAAAAATTCAAATTATTATAAAAACATAAAAGTCAATCTTTTCAGATCTTTCACTGGTACACCTTAATTGTTGTTATCAGTATTTCTTTTCTCAACAGCCACTTTTACTTAAATCTCAATAAGCGTTAAATATTTTAGAGTTTCATTATTTTTTATCAATCAGATCTAAGTAGACTGGTTAGCTTAGTGATTTAGAATTCCCATTTTGTTATTTTTATTGGAAGGACGGGGTTTTCAGCTAAATCCACACATCTCCACCGGATTCTGCTTACAGCAGAGTTTATCTTACCATAACGAAAATTGAAAAAATTCCTAGAGCCATGGATTCTAAAATGAATTATGGTATTTGGGAGATAAAATTCTATATCAATTACCAAATTCACTGAGAGATTTGATTGTGGCAAGGACTAAAAATGTAAGAGATAATTCTTCCTTTATTAATATCTGTAATGAAGTCCTACTAAATCATAGATATGAACAAAGGAACCATCCAGTTAAATCCTATCATGACCAACAAAAGCCCTCCACAAAACTTCCAGAAAAAACTGGTAGACCCTTTGCCCCAGTTTCTCCAAAGAAATATGCAACTAATACTTGTTTTAAATGTAACAAACCATGGCAAAAAGGACATATTTAAGACAAGAAAATTCATCTTGTTGAACTACAAGAGGAATCTGAAAATAATAAAGCTGATCTTGATGATTCCTTCAGTGACTGTAATAGCAATATCTCTTATGACCATGAGTCTTCTCAGGAAGTTCTGTTTTAAGAAAAGGATATCCAATATTAAGATAATTGGTCTGATAATTTTAAAATTGGTTTATCTTCTGTATAAAATGCTGAAGTAATTTGAGATATTATTGACAGTTCCATTTTAATATCACCTTTGAGGGCACCAGTTATCATTATTGGTAAAAATGTTGAGGTTATTCTTGACTCTGGTGCTAGAGGAAGTGTAGTGTCTAAGAAAGCACTGGCTTCTGTAGATAAGGATTATCTATTAAAATTATTACCTATAAAATCTGAAAAATTGAAAGGTTATGGTTCTGTTTTATGTCCCATTGGCAAATACAAAACCACTGTATTCTTTAAATATAATGGTGGTTTTGTCAGAGCTATTTGTGAATTTGTTGCAATGAAAATGTCAATTTAAGCAATCGGTTTATCATGGGAAATGATATTTTAACCATGTTTGGCATTAAATTGGATCCTGCAAACAATTTTTTTACTTTAGGAATGAATGGTAAAAGAAAATTTAAAATTTCTTCTTCTAATAAGCATTCTGCACCCTTTTTAAAATCTTGTCATTCTTTGATCCAATGTAAAGGTAGACAGACAGAGGAAATGAATGTAGTATTGTCTGAAACTGAAACAGCTTCATTTGGTGATCAATTAACTGATGACCAAAAAGATTCAATATTATCCTTAATTACATCTTTCCCAATGGCTTTTGCTCATGGTTCCCATGTGTTAGGCTTGGTTAAAGATGAAATGAAAATTTCTCTATCCTGAAATTTGGATAAAATACCTCCTAGCCTAAAGAAAAAACCTTACCTGCTTCACCCACAAAGAGAAAAGATATAGAAGATAATATCTCCACCCTATTGGGTATGAATATTATTGAAAAAGTAGATGTTACACCAAAATATTGTGTAATCTCTCCAGTTTTTATCTCTTATGAAAAAGATAAAGCTAGAATTTGTGGAGATTATAGAGCATTAAATACTTATACTGTGGATGATATTTACCCATTAACCAGAATTAGCTCTATACATGATACCTTACAAGGTGCTGAATTAATAAGCTGTCTGGATGGTAATAAAGGTTATCATCAAATACCTGTTGAAAAGTCTTCCCAAAATTTTTTGCTAATTGCAACCCATATTGGAATTTACAAATATGTTAGGATGCCTTTTGGCCCTAAAAATTCCCCTTCAGTATTCCAAAGAGCGATGGATAAGAAATTTCATCAAGAAGTAATCAAAGGTTGGTTAATGGTTTATATTGATGACATCATAGTTCTTTCTAAAACTTTTGATGAAAATTTACAAAACTTGAATAAAGTCTTCCAGAAAATGGATGAAATTAACATGACTTTATCCTTAAAAAGTGTAAATTTGGGGTTCAATCCTTAAAAGTCCTGGGTCATGTTGTGTCTGGCTTACAGATCTGTGTAGACCATGGAAAAGTTGCTGCTATCCAAAATGTGTCAGCAACAACTTCTGTAAAGGAAATACAGAGCTTTTTGGGAATGTGTGGCTACTATAGACAATACATAAAAAATTATCAAGTCATAGACTTACCACTTACCAAACTAACAAGAAAATATATAGCTTATATAGGGCATGAGGAAAGTCAAAGAGCTTTTGATACATTAAAAAGATTTTTAATGTCAGCTCCAATCCTTGCCCTTCCAGATTTTAATAAGTCTTTTGTTCTTTATACAGATGCAAGCTTTATTGGACTTGGAGCTTCTCTTCATCAAAAACAAATTATTAATGAAAAAGTTTCAGAAGTAGTAATCTGTTATATTTCAGAACCTCAAGAAAAACTAAAATGAAATATGGTGCCACTGAATTAGAGTGCTTAACAGTTGTATGGGCTTTAGAAAAGCTTCATTATTATTTAGATGATCAAAAGTTTGAATTAGTTACTGATTTCAGTGCTGTGAAATCCCTATTAAACTTAAAAACATCAAATAGACATATGTTTAGATGGAAACTAGCTGTTCAACAATACAGAGGTAGAATGAATATTATTCACAGAGCTGGAAATGTTCATTCAAATATGGATATTTTGTTCAGATTACCTCTTCCAAATGATGTTTCAAATCCAGCCTATGTAACTGAAGATGATACAGTACCTATACATGGTATATACATTGTTGATATGGAAGAGGAACTGTTACAATTAATTCTGGATTCATATAATCAAGATTCAGATTTGAATAAATTGGTTACTATCTTGAATTATCCAAAGAATGCTTCTATCCAAGAATTAATAAAAATTTTCCTCCAAAGTACCAGAGTGCTTTGAATAAAGGAAATTTTTCCATTGAAGATGGTTATATTTACTACAAGAGAAAACTGACCAATGTCATTGTTATTCCTCCTTCTATGAAATAAACTGTCAAGGTCTCTTTCAAGTCTAAAAGGTTTTATAGGGAGGTCCAATGGTGATAACAACAATTTTTAAGGGATTCAAACTCAGTTACATACTTTCCTATCTTAAAGATTATTTACTCAATAATAAGAGTTAAAGTTTTAATTATTATTATAATTAATGTGTTAGAGCTACGTGATTGTAAGTACTAAAAAAAATAATAAATCGTAATAAATTTTTAAGTGTAATAATTGTTTTAATAATATAAGTAAGTAAAATGAATGAATAAAAACAACCAAGAGAGAGGCCGTATATAGGCAAAGGAGGGACAAACCACAGCAATGAAATTCTAAAAACAGTAGTATGAGAGAGAGAGAAAAAGAATATTCCAGAAGGGGTATTTCAAATAACAAAGTTGTTCTAAAAAGAAGGTGTCAAAAAGATGTATTTGAAGAGTATGTCATAAATACATCAATTTATTTAATATTTACTGTAGAAGTCAATTCAAAATAAGAAATTTGAATTTTTTGTATATATTTATTTTTATTTGAATATTAAATTTTTATTTTAATTTAAAATCTATTTTTTAATATAAATCTTTATTCCTTCCAACCTCTCAAATGAGCGCGGTGTTAGAGAATAAAAATATAAGGGACAATTTTATATTTAATTTTAATTATTTATTTAATTTTATCATTCTGTAATCAGTTAATTCATTATAAGTAATTTTAATTTAACTAATTTATAATTAAATAATTAAAATAATAAGGCATGGCTTCATCCAGTAAAAATTAATTATTTCACTGGGTAAGTCTAGCAGCTTGGCTGACACTCCCTCACTCTAAAAAAACAATAAAAAAAATGCTATGATTTTTTCTTTTTATATTTCTTTAGCAGAGTAGAAAGATTAGATATTTCCTTTCAGGTATCCAAGAATCATATTCAGAAGATTTATTCTTGAATCTCAATAAGTATTCTGTACCTTTTTCAACAGTAACTATTCTGTCATTTAGAATTTTATCAATTTCTGCTGTCTCAGTGATTTCAGTAGGGGTCTTTTTTGGTCTTCCCCTCCTTTTGGGAAATAAATCACTATTGGATGTATAAAGTTTTAAAATAGATATTGGAAAAACACAATGTTTTCTTTCATATAAATAATACAAAATAACTTCAACTGCATTATCACCAACCATTCTTCTTACAACAAATGGACCAACAAATGGGTCTTTCAATTTTTTATTACCTTGTAAATTGAAGTGGACTGTAGAAATCAGTACTTCATCACCCTTTTTAAAAGTGTATTCTTTATGGGATTTTTTCCATCTCTTCTTCTCATATTCAAAGGATTTTTCAATTCATTTTTGAGCATCACTTCTGCAAAGTTGTTGCATTTGAAGAAAAGATTTTACACCATGATGTAACTCCAATTTAGGTATTTTATTATTGTTAATTTGGGAAAGGGTATTTTGAATATATTCAAGCCAGAGCTCAAAAGGCTTTTTCTGAGTTTCAAAATGAACAGTGCTATTATAAGCAAATTCCAAACCAGGAAAAAAGTTAACCCAATAATGAGTAAATCTGTCTTGTCATTATACTCAAGGCCAAAGGCACAGTACCTTCTTATCATATCCTCTAAAGTCTGAATCATTCTTTCAGCTAATCCATTAGTCTGAGGGTGATGGGCAGTAGATAGTTTCAGATCACAACACAAACATCCATCAGAGACATCCAAAATCCAGAAGTAAATTTAGGGTCTCTTTCAGAGATTATGGCTTTAGGAAAACCAGCAGTATTAAACATATGAGACCACCATAAGAAAGCTACTTCTTTAGTGGAAACATCCTTGTGAGTGATGATAAATTTACACATTTTAGTGAATCTGTCCACAATAACCCAACAAGAGTTATAAATGTCTTTTCCAGCAGTAGGTAATCCTGTTACAAAATACATGTTTATTATCTGCCATGGTACATCAGGAGGTTCAATATTTTACATTAATCCAGCTCTCTTACCAGTCAATCTTTTTGATTTTTGGCAAGAATCACAAGATTCAACATATAGTTTGGTGTCTTCAGACATATTAACCCACCAAGCAGTGTTTTCAATTCTGATCATTGTTTTTTCAAGATCAAAATTTCCGGCTAATATCTCATCATGACAAATTTTCTAGATTATTTCTTTCATAGAAGAAGGAATAACAATGACATTACTCAACTTTCTTCTATAATATAGATATACTTCATCAATTTAAAATTTACCTTTCTCCAAAGCCTTTTGGCACTTTTTTGGAAGGGTTTTAATTAATGCTTGTATTGAAGCATTCTTTGTATCATTTAATATGGTGCATAACTTTTTCAAGTCAGTGTCCTTATCATATGAATCCAGAATAAGCTGCAATAGCTCTTCCTTCATATCAACCACATATATACCATGAATATGAATAATTTTATCCTCAGGATCATAAGCAGGATTAGAGTCATAATTTGGTAAAGGTAACCTTGATAACATATCCAAATTTGAGTGAGCAATACCAGCCCTATGAATAATTGTCATTCTCCCTCTGTGTTCCTGAACAGCTAACTACCATCTGAACATATGTCTGTTAGGTGTTTTCAAGTTTAAAAAGGATTTAACTGCACTGCAGTCAGGAAATAGTTCAAATTTCTGGTCATCTAGGTAATAATGTAGCTTTTCTAGAGCCCACACTACGGCTAAAAATTCAAGCTGAGTGGCACAATATTTCAATTCACTGTTTCTCAAGGTTCTTGAAATACAAAAAATTACTACTTCTGATACTTTATCTTTCATCACTTTTTTTTGATGGAGGGCAGCACCAAGACCAACAAAACTGGCATCAGTGTACAAAACACATGGCTGATTAAAGTCAGGTAAAGCAAGAATTGGTGCTAACATCAAACAGTGTTTCATAGTGTCAAAAACTCTCTGTCTTTCACTATTCCAGACAAAAGCAACATCCTTTCTAGTCAGTTGGGTAAGGGGTAAAGCTATGACTTGGTAATTTTTAATATACTGTCTATAGTATCCACATATTCCCAAAAAACTCTGGAGCTCTCTAACTGTGGTAGGAGCCTTCACCTGCTGTATAGCTGCCACTTTATTTTAGTCAACACATAGCTGTAACCATGAAAAAACGTGACCCAGCACTTTTAAGGAATGAAAACCAAATTAACATTACTTAAAAGCAAGTGTCATATTTATTTCATCCATTTTGTGGAACAATTTACACAGGTGGTTGAGATGGTCCTCAAATGTTTTTGAGAATGTAATGATATCATCAATATAAACCATCAGCCATCCTTCAATTATCTCCTGATGGAATGTGTTATCCATAACTTTTTGAAAAACTTAAGGGGAATTTTTAGGGCCAAATGGCATCCTAAAATACTTACAAATACCCATATGAGTAGAAATAATCAGAAAATTCTGGGAATTCTTCTCAACAGGTATCTTGTGATATCCCTTGTTACCATCCAAGCAGCTTATATATTTATCACCTTGTAAGGTAGCATGTATAGAGCTAATTCTAGGTAAAGGATAGATATCATCAACAGTATAATTATTTAATGCTCTATAATCACCATATAACCTGGCTTTATCTTTCTCATAAGAAATAAGGCCAGGTTAGATAACACAATATTTAGTTGTCTCAACTACCTTTTCAATAATATTCATTTTCATAAGGGTAGAGATATTATCCTCAACATCTTTTCTCTTTGTGGGAGAAGCAGGGTAAGGCTTCTTATTCAAACAAGGTGGTATGTCAGTTAATGGAAAAGATAATGAAAGTTTCATTTCTTCTTTACTAATCCTAGTTCATGTGACCCATGAGCAAAGGCCATAGTAAAAGATTTTATCAAGTTAATGATGGAATCTTTATCCTCACCAGAAAGTTGTTCTCCAAAGGAAGAATTGTCAATTTCAGAAATAAGGGCATGCATTTCCTTTGTAGATTTCCTTTATATTGAATCACAGAATTACATGTGTTCAATTCTGGTTTTAACAATTTTTTTGGGGAGGAAATCTTAAATTTTCTCTTCCCATTCATCCCCATTGTGAAGAATTGGTTTGAAGGATCTAATTTTATTCCATATTTGTTAAAATGTCATTTCCTATAATAAACCAACTGCTTAAGTTATCATTTTTCATGAAAAAAAAAATCAAAAATAGCTCTTACAAAACCATGGTTATATTTAAAATACACTGTGGCTTTGTATTTACCAATGGGGGAAAAACAGAGCCATAAACTCTCCAATTTTCAAAAATGATAGGCATCAGTTTTGATCTATAGTCCTGATCCACTGAAGAAAGTGCTTTTTCAGAGACTACACTTCCTCCAGCTCCAGAATCCAGAACAACTTCCATTCTGGTTCCATTGATCAAGACTGGTGCTTTGAGAGGGGCAATAACAATTGAGCTATCCTCAATGTTCCTTATGATCTCAGCATCCTGAACTGTAGATAAATCATTATAATCAATATCAATAGTATTTAAATAATGAATATCTTCTTCCAGAATCAAGATTTCTTGTTGAGATTCATATGAAATATTGCAGGCACAATCACTTGAAGTATCATCCAGTGCTATTGTGTCATCAGCCTGCCCCTCAGTTTGTTCAACAAGATTTATCTTCTTGTCACAAAAATGGCCTTTCTGCCAAGGCTTGTTGCACTTTAAGCAAGTTTTTGTTGCATAATTTTTGGGTGCAACAGGGGCAGAAGGTTTACCAACATTTTCCAGAGGTTTCTGTTGGTAAGTGGAGGGTTTCTCCAAAGGGGTCCTAGGAATGAATCTTCTGGCATCATACTTGTTGTTTAGAAGGATCTCATTGAAAGTATTAATGAAAGAAGAGGGTTCTCTGGAGAACTCAGTCCTAGCCACTATCAATTCTCTCAAAGACATTGGTAATTTATAAAGGATCCTGTCCTTCCATAACTCAAACTTCATATTTGGGTCCATTGCCCTCAAGATTCTTACAATTTTCATTAAGAACTCAATAGTTTTATCAGTTGAAGAGCTATATCTAGTTTCCTCATACTGCCTTTGTTGAGCCATCCTAAACTTGGAGCCCCCAAATTGTGCTTTAATCAATTTTTTCCAATCTTCCCATGAGTAGTCATTCCTATCCAGGAGAACAGATTCATACCACATTAAGGCTACATTGGTAAACAAAAAAATTAACTTAGACACAATTTCCTCATCTGGGAGTTTTTAAGAATTTTTTAAGTTATCTATTCTGCAAATGAATTGCTGCCAATCAGAAAAAGAATCACAATAAAATGTTGGATACTGGTCAAGTTCTGGCCAATTCTTTTGATTTGAAGGAGCCTCCTTAGTATTAGCTTGTTTCTTAGTAAGAAGTAGCTGCAACTTCTCCAAATGTGCAGTAATCTCATTTTTTAATTTTCTGTTGAAGATCCTGGTGCATCATCAATTTTTGATGGGAACTCAGTGGTATCAACAGGCATTTTTAAATCGAATTTTACTTTAGATGAACTAGCAACAGGTAAGCTTAGAACATCCTGTACCATATGTTCCTTCAAAGAAATTTCAGAATATTTTTGATCATCAAACAATGAATTCAATTTTTCTTCAATGGTTGTTAGTCTGGTTTTCACTCTTGGAAGACTAGATAAACTCTCATTGATTGTTGCAAAAGATAACTGTGTTTTATTTTGAAAAGATGAATAATGATCACTAAATCTTTTCAGGTTCATCTTATCTACCTCTAGCTCCTGGAAACAGGCAGATACAGTATCTTGTAGTTTAGCCAAATCATTCACCACGCAATATTTGGGGGGGACTTGCTAGCAAGTCCTCAACTTGAAGTCAGATGGAACTCAGACTGAACTCAGACTGAACTGATACTCAAATGAGACTGAAATCTGCTTGACATTATCCTGAACTCTGTGCCAATACTTAATGGATCTTCTGTGAAAGTATAATGAATGTCTGAATAGAGAATTGCATGATATTTTGTGCTTGAAACAAGTAAAAGTTGAATGATTTTTTTTAAAGATGATTAGTCAAAATTGAAAGCCATCCTTTTAGACTGAATTATAATGTTCGGCTTTAAAATATGGGAGACTGATAATGTAGGCTTTTTAGTATTATTTGGCTTCTCTCATTTTAAGGATATAATCATTTTTTCAAATTGATAATACATAATGAGTGGCTTGGTTATTCAAGATTATTTTTGGGATTTTCAGAAGTCTTGGGATCTCTTAAAACCTAACTTTTTTTTAATCAACACATTTTTGTCATATATTATCTGAAAAAACAAAAAATGTAAGAAAGATATCTAAAAATTTTACTCAAAGTGTAATTTCATGTGAAATTTTCACTACTCTTATAACATACATTGGTTCCTTGTAGAAAAATCATTGAACTTCATTTTAACTAAAAGAATCTGTATGTACATAATTTTTTGGACTTTTAAGAAGATACTTATCAATATTTTGAGTTATGGTATGGGTTCAGTTAAAAACCTATTCAAGTTAACCATAAATTGACTTCAAAATTCTGACAAAAATTATTGTGTTATTATATACATTTTACTGATCATTTCCATGCAGTCACTGGGCTCCTGGCAAACATGATCTGCATATTCATGCAATATGTCTAAATATTGATTAATTGGATTGTGCAACTTCTAAACCATTTATATTCATTTTTGCTCCTTCTCATATCTCCACAAAATGAGTTCCTTGAAATGTCTTGGTCAATTTATGGTTTCATTTGAACCAACACCATCATATATGATATTACAATTATCAAAAAACCAAACGGAAAAGGCAATGCTTCAGAGAGGTAGAAAAAGAGTTCATATTCTTTCTATGTTAGACACAAAGACTCTTAAAATTATTGGAGATCTTTCGGAAAAGCAAAGTGAACAAATTGGACCGCTTCTTGGAGAAATTGGCGACTGTTCTCATTGGTTGAACTTTGAATCTGTGATGCAGCCGCAGCATAAAGCCTATTTTCAGAGCTACATAGTCAAACAGCAAAATGAAACATTGCAGCTGTGGTGCACTTTATTTGGAATCGAAAGGCATCTTAATGAAATAAAACAAAAATTTTATCTTGCTGGAATAAGTATACTTGAAATCGATGATTACGACAGCAAAACATTTTACAATATTGCTTCTTATTGGTCAGAAATTGACTCATTTAGGATTGGACGAAATTCGATAACTCAAAATCAAATACTAGGAATAAAAACGGCATTAAAAACGCACCAACTTCAAGCAGTCAACTTTATGATTGATAACGAAAAATTTATGAAAGATAAACTGGATAAGCTTTGGGAGCATGATGATAATAAATGGCTTCACAGTGTGTACCATCCTCGAAAACGAAATTATGAAAATATTGAACAACACTTTGGTGGATATGGGTCAATACTTGCAGATGACATGGGTTTAGGAAAAACACTATCGACACTTGCTCTGATAAGTGCAACACAAGAGCAAGCAATAAAATTTCAACAAAGATTGGAGCTTTTTGGTAAAAAACTAAGTTTTGCCACACTAATTATATGCCCATTATCTGTACTCTGGAACTGGGAAAATGAAATAAATCTTCATTTCAACCCTCGATCTCTTCCATACCATGTATTTCATGGTCAGATTTGTGATAATTTACAAGAAGAAAAGCTCCAGCAAACTGCGATTGTACTTACCACTTATGAAACAGTCAGCCCTTCGACAATAACTAAGCAAATGGAAAAAAAGTTATCACTGATAAGTAACATTATAGGTATCGAATTGTTCTGGATGAAGCACAGTAAGTTATATATGTAACTTGACAAAAAAAATGATGTTAGGAGATTTAACAAGAAACAATAATTTATTATAGCTACATCAAAAATCCTCGAGCCAAAAGGACACAGAAGATTTTTAGTTTACTTTCCAAGCATCGACTATGTTTGACAGGAACACCATTACAAAACTCACCAGAAGATCTGCAGAGTTTAATCACTTTTCTTCAATTGGATGGATGGGATGAGGAGTCTCTTTGGAGAGAACAAATTACACCGAAACTGAAGGTTGGTTCACTGCAGGCAGTCAAAACTATCAACCACCTTATGAAGGTAGTCTGCTTACGGAGAACAAAGGATGTTGTGCTACATCTCCCTATAAAGGTTGAAGAAGGTATATTAGTGAGATTTGGAAGACACTGGCAAAAAAGACTGGACAAACTACAGGAAGAATTTTACAAGAAATTTGGTCCAAATCGTGATCAAAAACAAACTTGGGATAATAGTGAATTTCTACGGCAACTAAAGGTTTTACAACTATTTTGCAACCATCCAATGTATGAATTTAGAAAAGATGAACGGCCTGATAGGTATACATGGAGAGATTCGGCTAAGATATTACATCTCATTGAGCATGTGATGGAGTTTGTGCAAGGGCAAAGAGGCATAAAGGAGCCCAAAGCAGTCATCTTTTCAGAATATGTGGACTTTTTAGAAATGTAAGTGACTAACTTAACACTTTTTGATGAAGGAAAATTAAAGGAGTGATTATTTTCAAAAGGATTTCGAAAGCCCTAAAAGAGTATAACATTGGATTTACAATGTATGTAGGTGATTTGAGTCGGAGGGCCCGAGATGAAAGTCTAAACAGGTTTAAAAACGATATCAATTGCTTTGTTCTTCTTGGCTCCATTAAGTCAGCAGGGATAGGTATTGATTTAAAATGTGCACAAAATGTTTACATAATGGTATTTTAGCATATAATTTTCACTTAATACAAGAAATTCAACTTGGAACACTTATTAATTGAATGTTTTATTATTGTGAATTTGTGCAGGAGCCAAGCTGGAATCCATCAATAGAATCCCAAGCTATTGATCGGCTTTTTCGAATGGATCAAAAAAACAAGGTCCATGTCATTAAATATTTTGTGAGAAAGAGTATTGAATTCAGTATGTACAACATTCAAAAAAAAAGGAGAAGTTAACTATGTATGTAAAATAAATTTTATATTGATGAAAAAATGAAAACTAATTATTTAAATTTTTATTTTCAAGGCTCAGTGTACCAAATAGTGGAGATGAACCATTTCAGCTTAAAAAGATGGTTCTTGATGAATATCTGAATGAGTTGAAGAAGTTGGAGCAGTCAGTTGAAGAAGATTATTGATGTTTATTGGGTTGGAAATTTTCAACATTCTTTTTTCTTGATTATTGAGAGTAGCTAAATAATTATTATCATAGCAGTCAAGAGGTAAAGATCGAGGTACTGATTCCTGTCGAAGCCTAGAAGGTGGTAATGATACAGAATGTATCCTTTGTATCGAAACAAGATCTTTTAGTGGCAATGATGATGTTTTTGATTTTTGACTCATTTCATGGGACTTAAGATCGATATTTTGTGCTAGAATTGAAAATTTATCTGATCTCCATGATAGCGATACTTTACTTATTGACCCATCTTCATTGATTTCTGAGTCAGAGCAGCATTTGACATTAGTAAACAAATCTTTTGCTGTTGAACATATAGGAAGGGTCTTGAGAAAGTTTGTACGATGAACAGAGAGCTTCAAGAGATTATCAGCAAAGAACTCGAAAAAATATGAAAGATGTTAGACTGACTTTTTTACGTATCCTAGACCGAGACTTTTGAGCTTTTTTTTTCTCCAAATGGTCTGGAGAATAGTGTCCAAGTCTAAGCATATTCTGTTGTCCAAGGAACCATCGATGGAGAACACCCATTTGATTAGCAAAGGAAATTGTGTTTGGATCGATAGGGTATGAAGCAAAAGCCATCATTCGGAAAGCATTGTCCCAATGTTTGATAATAAGTTGAGCAAAGCACTGATTCCAGTGAGAGTGCCATTCCAGATTCCAAGCAAAATTACGACCTGGAAAGTTTGATGATTCAAGATCATTGAGAAATGCTTCATAATATGAATGAGGAATCATTTCTGTCACAACACTAGAGCCTGAAGCTAAACAAATCTGTAAAGGGGATGTAATAGATTCATGTGTAATTAATGAGCATTTAAAAATCTGGTGATTTGTAGGAAAGAGTTTCCAAGATGTTGAAGTAGGAGATATTTGCATAAGAGTTCTACAAAAACTATGGATGCAGCGACAAAAAGGAGAATTAGAAGGAGGAAGAATTTCGGAAAATATTTTATTTATTTGACAATAGTTTCTGGGAGGTTTTCCAGCAGGAAAGTAAGACCAATAATCAGGCATAATTTATAAAGAATTATGTATAATAAATGCTACAGTATGGAGGGGAGTCTAAGAGCGGAAATTATCTATCTTATATGATAGCTCCAACAGTGACATGAAGATATTAAAAAGAGGTTGCTAAAAACAACGAATATACACTCAGGAATAAGCCATAAAAACAATAGATCAAAAGGAATATAAATTAAAAAACTGAGTGTATTACATGAGATGAGTACTCATACATCGGAGGAAAGCATGGTTATCAAAGGAGTGTACTGAGAAAAAAAATATCGATCATTTTAATATGTAGCAGTAATGAGCATTCCCTGAAAGGGAAGTATAAAAACGAACAACATTAAGTAAATATAGTTTACAAAATGACATTTTTCTGAAATAAATAATATTCTTTGTCTAAAAAATTCCACTCATAATTAAGATAGCAATTGAACAACCGGATGATAAAGAGATATCAAATATGCATGTACAAAACATATACTTGAAAAGAGTTAGTTGAAATTGTTTACATGAATTTTTTTTAAAAGACAAGGGCTTTATCTTTGCAAAAGGTAAGTAATTGAAAGATGTTTATGGGAATATTTCTGAATTGATGCTTCTGAATGAACCAAAAAAACATCGGGCTATTAATTGCAATTGTCAAACCTAATGCAAGAGGTGAATTTTATCATTCACCCATAAAATAGTGCTCACGAAAGAATATTCAGAAAAAATTTAAAGGATATCTAGAGGGTAATTTCTCTATATGCTAATTCTAGGTCTGGATGGAACTAGTTCCTATGATGAAAATGATAATTCTGTTGTAGAATTAGAAGGCCATTATTTTAGTAATGGCAAAGTAAATAAAGTCATTTATGTAGCATTTGTTCAATTTTTTATTCCCACAGACCTAAAAAAAACATAAAGTTAGTCACCTCACATGATGCCCCAAATCAATGAGGTGTACTCTATTTTTCGGCCGTAAAATAGAGTTCCCACCCAAGAATTGGAAGGAAAACTCATAAGATAAAAAAAAGTAATTATCAATGAACGTAAGTAATATCTCATAATAGAACTATTTTATATAATTTCATCAATAATGTCAAGATTATAATGAGTTTCAAAATACATTAATTTACAGTTGTTTTAGAGGTTGAGCAAAATTTAATCACTAAGACCAACTCAAAAAACATGGGTTAACTCATATCAGCTGCTTCCTCCCAGAAATTTCATCAATATATTTTCAGTAGGTAAGATGCAAGAAAAATTGAATATATTTGAAAAAAGGAGATAAGAGTAAAATGGGTAAAGGAATAAAATATATACAATCAATTAGGAACAAAAAAGATTTGTGTTATTTTTCATATATTATTAATTTCAATATTTTATTACAAAAGGAATATAAATCCTTGAAATGATTTTTTCAATGATGATTATTATTATGTGATGGATTGATTATTCATTGAAACCTGTGCAAAACTAAAAATGTATGATTTTGGTACCATTTTAAGATATTAATATTTCTATAAATGATAATTCAATAAATTATTATAATAAATAAAATTATCTAACCATTATAAATTAAGATTAATAACACCAGATATCAAATAGTTTTGTTTTCATGGTAGAGATAGATGAATCCTTTCAAGTACTTAGAGGTGAAAATTAATTTTTTGATTAATCTCTTGATAAAAGTACATTCAAACATGGAAATAAATTGGATAGTTTACTCTAATTTTTTGCATAAAATTTGTATTCATATTAGCAAGTATGCGAATGCAAATAATAATTATTTAGAAAATCTAGGACAAACAAATTAGTTTCAACGTTGGTTTTTGAAATTGCCCTCCCAAACTTCAAATTCATTTTCCCAATTCTGAATATCCCTCATCAATGCCATTTCAGCCAAAAATTTGTGAATTTACAACATTAGGTTGTGCATTCAAGGTTCATCTAACGCCACTTGGAACCTACCGAACAGGAGTTATATATAAAACTGCAAAGTCTTACAATAATCATCAAACCAAATGTGCAAAGAAAATTAATACAGACTGTATTAAAGATTCTATGTTGGAGGGAAATTCTGGCAGTTCATCTCAGGTATTTTAATTTTTTAAAATTGACAAAGGTTATATGTGGAGAGAATGTTTAGAGAATAAAATCTAAAACATTTATTTTTTAGTTACCGAATTCTTTAACTCCAAAGTTAACTGGCACTATTCTTGGCCAGTGTAGCATGGTAGCTGAGGAGAATTATAGTCGATCAGTAATGTTACAGGCAGCAAATATTTATTCATCGAATAAACTCAGCTTAAGAGGATGTGAATCTTTCCTAAAAAACCAAAAAAAAAATTTGAAAATTCTTGGTGATGATCGCTCATTGAACGTTGATGGAATCATTAAAAAAATTCCCTAGTCACTCAAAACGGTATTTCGTCGTCTTAAACTCAACCCGACATTTGTCACCAGGACATGCTGTGCTAAATGTTTTGCTCTTTATGAATTTGATCTGGATGATCATCCTTCTATTAAAACATGCACTCAAGTATTCATGTCATCATCGAAAAAATATGTGAAACAGTTACCAGAAAAAGAAAAGTCTCCGCAGTGTAATGAAGATCTTTACACTAAATCTTACAAAGAAAAAAAAAATCATTTACAAGCCAAAAAAAATATTTCTATATAATGTGTTTGTTGATTGGATTTCGATGAAATTGAAGCAGAAAGATTTTGATGAAGGGACTCAAAAGTGCAAATCTTTTAGAAGATCAGATTTTAATGTAATGGATGACATCTGGGAAGGGGAGATTTGGAAGAATTTCCCTGAAGATTCAAATGCTTCAGAGGATGGCTATTCTGCTTTTGCTTCGACTCCTGGCAATTTGGTGTTCAGCTTATATGTGGACTGGTTCCGGCCTGGAGGTAATCGGATTGGAAGTCATCAGAAATCAGTTGGGTTGATTATGCTTATTTGTATGAGCTTACCACCATCTGAACGATATTGCGAAGAAAATTTATTTCTATTCTCGATAATACCAGGTCCAAATGAGCCAACGAGTGAACAATTTTACCATCTTTTGAAGCCTTTAGTTGATGAATTCAAAGTACTTTGGGAAGGCATATGGGTCAGCTCCACACATTCTCATCCAGAAGGTGAAAAAATCCGAGCTGAAATCTTCCCATTAATTGCAGATATTCCAGCACTTCGGAAAGTAGCAGGGTTTGCTGGCCACTCAGCAACATGATTTTGTTCTTTCTGTTTATTATCAATTAATGAAAATGATGAGTACGATGTGAATAAATTTCCTTGTCGGACCCATGAAGAACACATGAAACATGCGAAAGAATGGAAAAATGCAACAACACATTGGGAACAAGAAAAAATTGTTTTAGAGCATGGTGTCCGCTGGAGTGCTTTGAATGAATTGAGCTACTGGAGACCGATAGAATATTGTGCTTTGGATATGATGCATTGCCATATGCTGGGTAATCTTAAGGATCACAGCAGGATGTTTTTACGAATTGAAGATGCAGCAATCGACCTTGAAAAGAAGTTGAAGAAGGCAGAGAATTGGAATATTAAAGATTTGGATGATTCAGTTTATCCAGAGAAAGATGTAAGAAGTTCTCGAAAGCGGCAGTATGAATCCGATCAAGAAAATAAGCTGGAATTCTTGTCATCCAGGAGTGGTAGTATGCAACCTTTAACTGAGTTAAATCTTAAAATGATAGTGAGTGAAAAGGGTGTTAATGTAAGGAAGCGTCAAAAAACCGATAGTTATTTCCTCAGATCCCAATCTCAGTCAAACTCTTCAAGCATCTTTTTTGATCACTCGAGTGGTATCCCAGTTAGTTCAAGTTATAATTTGCGGAGTGGAACTAAAGGCGAATCATCAAAAATAGCTAGTGAAGACTCTTCTGAGGGGTCGCACGTGACAGCTAAGGGAAATGAAAATGCTTTGAGTAAAGAAGTAAAAGATTCTGCAGACTTTTTAGACCCTAGATTAACGGGAGATGAATTGCTAGTGGTAAGGAAGGTTATTCAGCAGACAATAACTCCTTCTTGGTTTACACGGGTACCGAAAAAATTGGGATCAAAAACTGGAGGTTCACTAAAGGCAGCTGAGTGGCATGTACTGTATACTGTCTACTATCCACTTGCATTGATACCACTTTGGTTTCAGCAAAGTTCATCACAGGGATGCTCAACAGGCTTAGAATTACCGTCCAGAGAATCAATACTACTAAAATCATTGACGACTTTGATTTCGATTACAAACTTTCTAACCCTGAAGAAAATATCAAAAGATGAGGTGAAAGATTTAGAAAACCTTCTTTTTGAATACCGTCAATGTCTTCAGAGTGGATGGAAACATCAAAGGATAAAGCCAAACCTCCACCTAACTCAGCATTTCCCTGATGTGATAAAACAATTTGGGCCACCTGCTTATACTGCCACATGGGCAGCTGAAAGAATAAATGGTAAACTTTCAAGTATTTCAAATAATCATCATTCTTGTATGTCAAAATAAAATTTTTCATTGAATATTTAACAATTATTAATATCATATTTTGTATGTAAGATGAGATACCAAAAACGATTCTCAAGTATTGGCATGTCAAGACAGTTCTAATGCAGTATGAAAAAGAAGAAAACATGGAGCTAAACAAAGATGAAAAAATGACGAAAGATTTGGATAGTGTGAAAGAGTGTATTACGCTGGATGAAGCAATTTTTCAAAAATGGGCAAAAGCACGAATTGGAAAAGATAGTTTAAGACGGCATTTGTCATTATCAGAGATCAAAGTTGAAAGAGTGGTGCAAGTACTCAGAAGCTTTGTGTTAAAAGGAAAACGATTTATGACGAAATCTAAGCATGAAGGTAACTCAACAATCGAATTCAAATATTGTGATGATTGGAGTTTTGGTCAGATTGATATGTTATTCACATCAAAAGAGGACAAGGGAGAGGTTTGGGCAATTGTTAGTCCTTTCAAAGAAATCCTGCCTAGCGAAACACACAAGGATCCTTATGAGAGTCATACTCTTCTAAATAGCAGAGTACTCAGGGATTCTAAGGCCGCCGCTATTGTTGTAAGTGAAAAGTCAATAATAGGACATGCAGCTATCCTGAAACATCAGCGAGGAACTTTTGGTATGAAAGAAAAGATTATCACGGCTGTTGGGTTGAGGTCCATTGTAAGTCAAAACTAATTACTCTGAATAGAAGCAGTTTGAGTTAATTTTGATCCTTTGGCATTTGAAAGGAGTGGTAATGCAAGCAAAGTGATGAATGGCACAATTTTGGGTGGAGAATGGGAGAATAAAGATTTTTTTGATTGAGCAATGCCTTAACAACGTGATATAAAAAAATAGTTGCATAATTCCAAACATCACTCAGCATTATGAGATATCAAACATGAATTTGGTAGAAATTCGACAGAGATAAAAAAATTTAGAAAAAGTAATAAGTAAGGTGGGAAGTATAAATAATACTCATTTCAGTTTAGGAAGGCAATTTTCAAGCCCAATTCCAAAACTCTTTATAAATTTTTCTCTGATTAATTAACAACACTTTTAAAAAAATTATTGTAAAGGATTAAAATATGGACAAAGATTTTGATATGAGTAAGACATTGTTATCTACTAAATCATTCTGCCAAGTTAATAATTTGATATTTCTAATTTGACTTCAATTTCACAAAAAAATAGGTCAATTGTTAAATTCTATTATTGATAATGGAACTATGGATATGGATGTGGAATACGAGAATTCAGAAGATAATGATGGTAACAGTAACCCCCACGCTGGTCCTTCTACATCTACATCTAACGACCAAAGGCAGAAAAATACTCCGCATCAAAATCAAGAGGAACAGACAAATCAAAATGGGGCTGCTAAGAATTCTGAATTTGTTGCCGGGTTACTGAATGATTTCCTGCCCAAGAATACTGAACAAAATCCAGATGAACCTGAATTTTCTAGTTGAGTACTTGAAATTATTTTGATAAATGCAAATGTACTTTTAATGACTGATTTAATTTTTTTCCCTGTTTTGTAGGCACTTTTGATCCAAAGCTACGAAATAATATTAAGGAGCAAAAAAGGAAAGCGGCTGAGAGAAGAACAGCAGAGGGTCGTCAAGAAAAAGTCATAAAATCCATCTCGAAAGCAAGAAATGCACCCAGAAGTTCTGAAACAATCAGCCAAAATATTCATCACTTCTTAAGAGTGTGCCTGGGTGGCCCGACACAACTGAATCACTATCCAGAAAGCCCAACTGAAGAGGAGGTTAAAAATTGGCTTAATTGGACTCAGAACAAAAAGAATCTACTTTGACAGGCAATTGAAAAGTTTTTCTCAATTCATCAGCCAAAAACTGCTGCTGATAAAGACTATTTAGCTAGAACTGCAGCTGCTCACATTGGAGCAAAAATTGGTTTGCCTGCTTTTCAGCCTACAAGTGATTTATTGAACATTCCTGGTGGTCCTCCTGTCCCGATAACATTGAAGAAAAATCTTAAGCAGGCTTTACAAGAAAAAGGATTCCTGAGACTTACTTTTGAATGGTCATGCAAATCATTTTCAGGATCAGTCTGGAATCAAGTAGTATCGGCAATTTTGGCAGAATTTGCACTGACTTGGCTTAAGACGGTGAATTGTGTGGATGCAGAGAAATTCAAATTTATTTCCATTGTCATTGAACAGTGGGTTTTTAATAAAGGAAAAGACTTGAGGAAGTATAAAGGAAGAAAAGATACTTCTCTTGCGGATATCAAGAAGATAAACCACTCCAAGGCACAAGTGCAAAGACACTGCAAAAAAGTGAGAATTTCCCCTAATATTTCAGAATAAAAGCTACTTACAAGATAAGATTTTATTTAACATTTTAGATAGCTGAAACACGTTGGACTATATCGGGTAAATACTGCCATGGAAATGAAGATTTTATTGCCCTCTTTTTGAAAACTGAATGCACATCAGATATTGATGAAGAAAAAGAGTCTACAAAGCCGCCCATACGTGTAATACCTGCATGGAGAATCCAAAGACTCACTGAGTGTATCCATTTACTTGAAAAAATAGAATTTTCTTTAGCAACAAATCAAAGGGCTCTTCTCCAGTATAAAAAGACATATGAGCGCTCTTCTGAGAAAAAATCTTCAAAAAATGGTATAATTGGTGTTCCCCGAAATTTACCAAAAAAATTTTACTCAAGTGATTTTTTAAATAATCTAAATAAGATTAAAAGTGATATTCTTGCAGCTAAAGATGAAGTTGATTTAGAAAAGATTTATTTGAGCTTGAATAATTTATGTAAATAATTATATTTATAAGAAGCTCTTTCATATAACATATAAGAAATATATTGTTTACTGTAGATATTACATAGTTGTTCTTAAAGGGGATTTATGCTGAAATTGTATTTACTAGCCGACCAGCTTTGTTCCTAATCTAATTATAAATAGTAAGAAAAAAAGTGTTTTATTTTTAAATATATCTTTAAATGTAAATGAGCCAAAAGTGCAATGAAATGTTTTAAGTTTTAATCATCGAATTCTTATGATAGAACAATTAAGTATATAAAGGTTTGATTGAGACAAACAGGTGCGTACCTGTGATATGTGCCGTGTTGGAACAAATGCATTGGATAATCATAGTGATCAAAGATATGCAATAGTGGAATAAAAAAGTCTAATGATAATTTTACATTTAAGTACATGAATACTAGACAACCCAAGGTAGGTCAACTGGCATTAAGAAGCAAAAATTTGAAAGTGTATTATTTCACTTAAAGCTAAGTTTCATTCCAATTTGAATCAATATGTTTAACGAATGTTCAATGTAATCTTGAATAACTGTTTTGATTCGGATTGAATATTTATATTAGCCATTGTATAATTTTTAAGGTGATTTTGATGTGGCAAATTTTTTTTCCTAACAAAATTTTGAAGTATATCACTTAAAAAATGTTTAAGTTCCTTGTTAACTTGTGCCAAACTCATGCTGAACTCTGGTTGAACACAGGTGGGAGCTTGTTGTGGGGCAAAGTTTGGTACATATTCAAACTTAGTCTGGTGAATTTTCCATAATTGTTTTTTTAATAGTTCAAGTGTATGGTGCATATGCCTAAGGCCATTTAAGTGATGTTCAATTCATTTTAAATGTTCTTCATGAGGAATGTTAGAAATTTTAATGTATGGAAAATCCTTTAATTTGAATTTTGCTTAACCAGCTGAAGTATAGTTATTAAAGGACTTAGTGCTTAGCTGGATAATTATTTACAATGCATGTTTAGTTTGAAATTCATTTCGCCTGTCTTTCCTTGAAAAATATTCCCTAACAACCAAACAATGGGGGTTGCATATGCAATCACAATTTTCAAATTGCACAATAGTTCGCTCAGGGAAAAACATTACCGTAACTTAAGAATGAAGGTTTCAATAATTATATAAGGGAGTCTGATTTCAAAGTTTTTTCACATCATCCCACATTTGTCTAAATAAAACAAGACATTATTGATCTCAAATATTTTCTCCTTTTGATAGATTAGTTAAATTTAAATAATTCATCTATTAATAAAGATTATTGTTCTCTTCATTCTACTTTTTTATAATCTTATAGCATGTCAGACTCAAGTTCCAAGCTATCATCAGTCCCGTATTTAGGTTCTAAGAAAAATGCAACACCATAACCCGGTTAGTAATAAGTCAGTGATAAAAAACTATTTATGTGAAAGCTTAATTTTCATTTTGTATGTAGATGCTCAAGAAATAAAAGAAAATTTCAATGAGACTTCCACTTTTGAAAAATTTTCACTCCAATCAAACAATCCATTACAATCAAAATCTAGGGAGCCAGCACTTCAGTCAGAAATTATTGAGATTAAAGCTGAAGAAAACTATGAAAAACTCAATATTATGGAGGAGCGAGCAGCATCTTTTGTTCGGGAGTTGGAAGAAATGAGAGTTCACAAGGCATATGTGGACTCAGAATTATTGTTTCTTAACTTTCTTAAACATCAAAAAAAATGTGAGTAATTTCATACTTTAATTTTTATTGAATCTAAAACATTATTATTCATAATTATTAGCATATCTTGATACTAAGAAAGCTCCCAAAGATTCTCATATTAAGTTCAAGGAGCCACAAGAGTCAGAATCGGGTAGTGCTTCAAGAAATGTAAACAAGAGGTTGGAGCATACTCATCGGACAAAAAGAGCACATACCTCATTAAGCTCCTCATTGGTTCCAGAATATTCTTCATCTCCTACTCCTGATGGAGAAGAAGAATCTGAAAGACAAGAAGACCCAATGTTATCAAGTAATTCGTAAGTATAATTTTAATCATACAACTTTCATGAGATATACTGATATCCCTTCTCATAAACTATTGTCGTGCAATTTAACATTAGGAAAAACGATCAAGGTGAATCTGCAGCAGGTAAAAGATGAATATAATATCATAGCTGATAATTTAAAATTTATTTTGTGAAACTGACACATTTCTTTTTATAATATTTACAGACATAGATGCAGAAAATTCACAAAAGAAAAAAGAAACACCAATCATTGCCAGTGACAATCACAACAGAGAGATATCATCTGCGGCTGAAGAAACAACTGCAAGGGATGATGCGGTACCACATTCTCAAACGGAACCGTTAAGTATGTGTATTTAATATTTTTATTCAAAAAAAAATGTGGCTAAATGTTTAACATTTCTGTAGTATCTTCTGCATCAAAAGAGCCGTCCTTGTTGAAGGATATGGATTTAAAATCAGATATCAAAGAACTTTATTATTTTTTTGAAGGAAAAATCAGCTGGCAAAAGGTGAACAAGGCATGGAATGCAATCACATTCTTTCTGAATTTTCGAGGAACAGAGAAGATTTTAACACCGTCGTTTGATGCGTTCTCGTTTCATTTCACCGAAGGCACTCATGCAGAATGGGTTAAAGTCATCAATGAATTGGGTAATTTCTTCACTATTGAAAATATAATTTTTGTATTTATTAACTTTATGACTCTTATTGTAGGCCCTCAATTTTTGGATTTAAATGAATCTGCGCAACCATGGTACTCGACCGATCAAATTGACTTTTCAAAACTTGCCGAGTTCAATGCAAAATCATTGAATGAAACTTATGGGGACTTGTGCAAAAAGAAGACATCAAATCCAGAAACCCACCTTTTTCGTTTGCTTAGTCGATGTCAATTTGTCAGCCCACATTCTCAACAGTACTGGTCGACACTGATTGCCTCGTCTCTAGAGTTAATGGCAAACGAAACACATCAGGCACCTCCACCCGAAATGATTGAGAATGATGATCCGGTAACACGAAGTCTTCTATTAATCGATCATATTGACAAACTTATGAACAAGACTCCACCAATTTCGAGTTCAGCAAGTGAGATGAAGAAGTACAAAGCCATGACCAACTCAATGATGCCGCTTTTACAATTTCAAAATGTCATATCCAACTGTTTGAAGTCATACTTGTCATTGTATGCAAGATCACAGGCGAAACCGAAAACAGCTTCAGAAAAGCGGAAAAGAAAAGAAAAAAACGGTGGACAATTGATTCAGTCTGGATCCAACAATGCAGAAGAAAGGTCACTGATTCAGATTGAACAAAGCACAGCAAATCATAACTTTCAACCTTTTATTATGTATTTGATAGATGGGGTAAGGGGTTTATTTATATGTTCGCATGATTATAGATTTGCAAGTATCAGTGATTGTTTAGCATTTATAAGTCAGGTTGATTGTATTTGCAAAAAAAGTAATTGCACATTTAATTCAGAAGAACGTATATGGAAGAATCTCAATAGCTACATCATAGGTCTTTTTTACAAAATTATCAAAAATCCAGCAAACACGAAAGACTTCTGTATGCCATCACACTTGGAAATAGCTCGTGCAATAACTGCTGATTTTTTGGATCATTGGAAAATAGTCCAACCTGATACATATTTTTTTCAAACTCCAAGTATTAAAGAGTAAATATTGATTATATTTATATAAATAGATGCTATACTTGATATAATATTGATGTAAATAGCTACAATAATATGAATATTTCAAAATAATAATAAAAAAATTAAAAATTAAAAAAATTTGGAAATAAGAAATATGCAAGAATTATGTAAAATGTGCAATAATTATAATACATGGATTAAAAATAAATGTGAATAATAATAAATATGAGGTATGCAAATGAAGTGTGGAAAGATGGAGAAATAAGAATTATAAACAACTTTAAAAAATAAAATGACAGTTATAAATGTATTTAATGAGTATAAAGTGTTAGAAAAGAAGAATAGGTAATTGAAAAAACATCAACAATTAAATATGAAGTACAGAATCATAAAAAATGTAAAAACTCATAAGTCGAATGATTAAATGATATATTCATTCATAGAAAGAAAGCAGCAGTGTTATTCCTGATAATAATAGAAGTATACAAAGGCAAGGAATAATGAATATAATATACTCATCAAAAATATAATTAGATGAAGAAAAGAGAAAGAATAATGTGAACACATTCAAATTAAAAAATGTGTACTCTAACCTATTATGGTAGTTAAGGGTAATCCAAATTGATATTCCAAAACAGATTGAAATAGAAGCAAAAAAACACAAGTGTACCCTGATCTTCGCGCGAAGACCAGGGTACACTTCTCAAAATCTCTGATACAAATTTTATCAAGGCCAATATACAATGGTGGACTCTGATGTTCGGCCGAAGATGAAGGTCCACCACTTCAAATATCACTGAACACATGGTTGCAGGCAAAAATACCATGGTGTACCCTGATCTTCGGCCGAAGATCAGGGTTCACGTCTTCAAATTTCAAGAAATATTTGAATAGGAGAAAAAACATATGTACCCTGATCTTTGTGTGCAAATCAGGGTACACATCTTCAATTTTCACACACAATGTGTAGAAAGGCAAAAATACAATGGATGCCTCTGATGAAGGTGTTAGAACAAGGGTCATTTATTTTCAAATTCATGAACAATTTGAATTCAGGGAAAAATGAAAGGTGGACCCTGATCTTCGCGCGAAGGTCAGGGTACACATCATCAATTTTCATGTAGTTTTTGAATAACGGCAAAAAAACACATGTGTACCCTGACCTTTGTGCGAAGATCAGGGTTCACTTGTCTAAATCTCACATACAATTTAGTCCAGGTAAAAAATACAAAGGTGGACTCTGATCTTTGCCTGAAGATCAGGGTACACATCATTAATTTTCATGTACTTTTTGAATAACAGCAAAGAAACACAAGTGTATCCCTGATCTTCGCGCGAAGATCAGTGTACACTTCTCAAAATCTATGATACAATTTTGATCAAGGCCAATATACAATGGTGGACTCTGATCTTCCGCTTGTGAAGAAGGTCTACCTCTCTGAACAGATAGTTGCAGGCAAAAATACCATAGTGGACCCTGATCTTCAGGGAAAAATCCGTGTACACCTCTAAATTTTTTTTCATATAATTTAAAATAATGCAAAAATACAATGAAGGAATCTGATGTTCCCCTGCAGGTAAGATTTTCCTTGAAAGATTATTAAGTGAAGTTAAAATATACTTTCGAAAACCACATGTAAATCTTGACCTGTGCAGATTAATCATGGTTGGTTTGTTATAATTTATACATGAACAAAATTACTTCAAATTCTAACAATCAAAGACTATATATCATATTATTTTATATTAACTAAAATAACAGTGTTCATCTTTGAATTTGGAATAGTTGACCTTTGTTGTTTGCTTTAGATGGATGCCCACCTGTGATTTTTACTCCTACTCATATGTTGTTGAAATTTGAAGAGGTGTACCCTGATCTTCGCGCGAAGATCAGGGATACACTTGTGTTTCTTTGCTGTTATCAAAAAGTACATGAAAATTAATGATGTGTACCCTGATCTTCAGGAAAAGATCAGAGTCCACCTTTGTATTTTTTACCTGGACTAAATTGTATGTGAGATTTAGACAAGTGAACCCTGATCTTCGCACAAAGGTCAGGGTACACATGTGTTTTTTTGCCGTTATTCAAAAACTACATGAATATTGATGATGTGTACCCTGATCTTTGCGCGAAGATCAGGGTTCACCTTTCGTTTTTCCCTGTATTCAAATTGTTCATGAATTTGAAAATAAATGACCCTTCTTCTAACACCTTCATCAGAGGCATCCATTGTATTTTTGCCTTTCTACACATTGTGTGTGAAAATTGAAGATGTGTACCCTGATTTGCACACAAAGATCAGGGTACATATGTTTTTTCTCCTATTCAAATATTTCTTGAAATTTGAAGACGTGAACCCTGATCTTCGGCCGAAGATCAGGGTACACCATGGTATTTTTGCCTGCAACCATGTGTTCAGTGATATTTGAAGTGGTGGACCTTCATCTTTGGCCGAACATCAGAGTCCACCATTGTATATTGGCCTTGATAAAAAGTGTATCAGAGATTTTGAGAAGTGTACCCTCATCTTTGCACGAAGATCAGGGTACACATGAGTGGGTTTACCACTATATTGTTTGCTTTTAACACATTGTTATTAAAAATTGAAAAGGTGCACCTTGATCTTAAAGCAAAGATCAGCGTAAACATGTGTATTTTTGCTTCAATTCAAAATGTTTATGAAATTTGTAGAAGTGTGCCTTGACCAGCAGCCGTTAATCAGTGTCTGTCCTGTTATTTTTACCTGCTGAAATGGTCCTATCCTTTAATCACATCATTAATAATATTTTCTTAATAATCACATCTATATTAATATTTACCATCCTTCAACCTCCTTGAAAATTTATTCATCATTTATAATTCCTTGATAATATTTTCTTTGTATCTCCTTATTTGATCATCTTCATATTTATTTTACCATGTACTTTAACATCTACATAAGATTCTATTATATTCTCTAGTTTTATGTTACTGTGCTTGTGCTATCTATGTCATTTTAATGACTTCACTATCAACTACATATCTCTCCTTCAGTCTCAATACATCAATATACATTGTTAACAAAACCCTTTTACATATGATTACTCGCTTTTTGTAAACTTCACTATCTCTCTCTATACTGCTTTTCTTAATTTAGTGGAACCTCATTATTCAATTTCTTTCTGGTGCTCTCACATAGATCCTTATATACACATACCTCCATAACCTTTTTTTATAACATTCTTTACCCTCATTTTGTTCCTTCAACCCACAGCCATCACTTTACTCTACCTTTTCACACTACTTTTTCAAAGTTTCAGAACCTACATATGATATACTCAGTATTTTCATCTTTTAAAAAATGCTTAATATTATTTTTATTTAATATTGTTCTTACCATCTCTTTTCTTCTTAAGAGAATTATCAACACTTTTCTGATAAGTTATGAGTTTTTCATGATCCTTATCTGCCAGATTTTCGTTTTGTAGTGTCGTTCTAATTTCTTCTTTTAATAATTTTAGCTTTGTTGTTTTGTCTTTTGTTGCAATGTACTGTGGAACGTCTATTCCTAGAAGAGAAAAAATTTCAAGTCCATTGAATAGCTTCTTGGAAACTTGAATTGATGATCCCAGACGTGTGAACCCTTATTCCTCATTACATTTTGATGTGTAATGCAGTACTTCATTCCCTGGCCAAAGTATCAACCATAGTCCATCACAGTTGTTGAAGTTTATTTTCGTCTCCAACTCTGGGAAAATAAACTCTCCTCCTTCTTGTCGTGGTTTATTCTTATTGTATGGGCGCTCATCGAGTTCATTTTTATACGTATTTTTGGGGTACCAAATCCCAAATGCATATCGACTCCCATCCCTATCGCAGTGCGGAGTGTTACTGTATCCATTACCATTAATCCCCGTGGTCCATGTCAGATTTCCAAAAAAAGAGTCCTCTTCCTCTTCCCAACCCTGTATATTTAACTCTTTTGACAATACCCGTGCTTCCTCATATAACTTCTTGGACAACAACTGAAAGAAAAATCTATAAAAAATTGATAATTGTTTTTTTGCTTGATCTCTTTCAGCTTTTGTAATATTTTTGTTCACATATTGCCCTAATACAGTCTATTAATGTTTAAATAATTGGAAAACATGAAAAAATGCTTACTTAAATCGAGAGGAATCAAGCATCCCATCAAAATTCCTTCAGCAAACATTACTCCACTTTCTTGTGGTCCGTTACATGAGACCACATGCTCCAAAAGTTGAAGATCTCTCATGGCCTGTCTCGTATCGTCAAGTTTATTGAGCATTTTTAACTGCTCCAACGAAATCGATGATATAATTATTGGTCGTACACCTCTTTTTCTGGGCTGGATGAAGTATGTTCCCTCATTCAGCTGCTTGAAATCTTGTGGGTTTAATGCTCCATATTGTGTCTTGTGTATCGGTTTTACTTTCAATTGTCTACCAAACATCAGATTTCCTTCTATTACACTAATTCCCCCCTCTTCTGCTTTTTTACTTGCCATAATATTTCTTTTTCCATTTTTGTTTGGATGTTTTTTCTTCCCTGCCCTTCTCCCTCGATTTTTTCCTTTACCATCCTTTCTCACAAAGTCTTCTTCTGAATCACACATGGGTTACTCTACTAAAACTTCGATTCAGATATAAATTCATGGTCAGTATATGACTTCTCAATCATTTAAATTACATAAATTAAATGTTTGAGTTGAAATAACATGATTCAGAGTCTAAGAGGGGCAATAATGCTCTAACAACATGCTCGCTGCATTAAACCTCAATCATTTTATTTCATACTAATCAAACACTAGACAATTTTTTGTTATAAAATGATGATACTTTGACATACATTAATTTATTTTAATCCAAAAATTTTCAACCTCCTATTTTGTAACCAAAAAAAAACAAGAACGAAACGTTAATTAAAACTCAAATGAAATTTATTACTTTTAAGTTATCATTGCATGAATGAGTGACTAAGAGGGGCAATAACGCTCTAACAGCACGCATGCTGCATTAGTCATAAATCACATAACATTTACTATTCCCATAACTTCAAGAGAACAATTAACAAAAAAAAATCCACATACTTTCGTTAATATTCCAGTTGTTGTTGTGTACAGAAGAAAATCTGTAATACAAAAATAAAAATAAAATAAAAAGTATTAGTACAAATAATTACTATATCTAAACAATCTCTTGTCTAAATATTTTTTGATTGAATGACTATGAGCAACAATATTAAATTCACAACACTATCGCTGCATCAGTCATCAATCATGTAATATATTACCCCAAATTACAAAATTAAATGTGAAGAAAACCTAAGATTACTTACATACTTTTTTTAAAACGTCTATTTGCCCTAACTATAACTGAACCTACATTAAACAAATGCCATCCAAAATTCATAATGTTAGTAAATATATCCATTATTTTATGAAAATCTGTCTGGTAAAAATTATATGATTGAGGGTACTAAGAGGGGCAATAATGCTCTAACAACATGCTCGCTGCATTAGCCCTCAATCATGTAATATTTTCCCATTATGACAATTATAAAGTAATATTTTTAAAAATTATAACCATTTACATACCTTTTATACCGTGCAGCTTCTGTTCCCAAATAAGAGCATGTAAAAGAAAATTAAAAAAAATTAGCAAAATCTTTTATTTATTTAAAACATTTTTTTGTATATATTACTTGATTGAGTTACTAAGAGGGGCAATAATGCTCTAACAACATGCTCGCTGCATTAGAACTCAATCATGTAATAATACAAAAAATTTTAAAGAATTTTCTTTGATGGAAAAACAATAATTTTACATACCTTTATTTACGCAATGATATAATTTTGAATCAATAAATATTATTAAATAGATATGAGTGAAACAGAACCTGAAGAAAAAAATCCAAGTCAATATCAGAACCACTCATACTACGTTTAACAATGTAAATTCAATTCATTCATTCACTAAAATTATTTGTAATATTTACGTACTTCATCATGCCATATATCAAAAAATATATTTGCCTGAATAACATGCTCAAACCTTTCAATAGTAGTTTGTTTTTATTCACCAAATATCTTCAAGCAATCCAGGTAGATATTTTCTGGATGGCTGGCGGAAAAAAGAAGATGGGGTGCTATAAAATTGCACTCAGCTTGCAATTTCGCAAGAAAAAATAGTAACTGAAGTTGCAAAGGCAAAAATTCCCCACAAGTATCTCCAAAAATCATACTTGTTTCATGAATGAGCTAGGATAGACATATTTATCACACAAAAAGGTACAAATTTAATGTTAAGCTGTGTGGAAGGTCAAATTCAAATTCTTGTAGACCACTTGCTGCTAATCGATACAATCCATGAACACATCTAGTCTTATATTTACTAGATTGAATGTCGAAAAATGTGATGGATATATATCACTTGCTTCCTAGCAATTAACTCACTCTTTGTTGGATGGAAACCAATCATCACATTATTATTTGCAGGGGGATACATCCTGCTATCAAATTCCTGCCAGCAATCTTGAATGATATTCTTGCTGGAAGGTTACAATGTTAATCAATTATTTTGACCACTTTCCAGCCATCGATTCAATATTTAGATGGCTGGCAAGCCAAAAATAGGTGCAAGTACCTGCCAGCCAGCAAATCGCTTGTAAGCTGACTGGCAGGTTGGGTGAATCAATGATTTGTTTAGCCCCTAATTTCATGCCAGCTAGAAACAAACCAATTCGGTTTCTGGCTGGCAGGGTAGCAGATTGAGTGGTTGGGGAAATGCATCAATTTCTACTTCCTTTCGGCAGGAAATATGATGCTTAGCTTGCTGGAAGGAATGAAGCAAATCTATGCTTTTGTGGAAACCTGAAAATGCCTGCCAGCCAGCTGAAAAGCATATCGCTTGCTAGCTGGCAAGTTGTGATTTCAATTGATCATATTTGATCAATTTGCTTGAGCAACTCGCTTGCTTCATGTCAGCAAGTTTAAAAAATATTGAGGGGAAGGAGATAAAAATTCATATTTGAGAAGATGATTTGCCTGCCAGCCAGCAGAAAATGATTAACTTGCTGGCTGGAAGGTTGATGTAGCATGCAGTGGTAATCAATTGATCGATTGACTTGACAGCTGCCTGTCAGCCATCCATAAAGATTTTTTTTGGCTGTCAGGCAGCCGTCAAGTTGATCGATCGATCGACTTGAACGCTACATCACCCTACCAGCCAGCTGCGATGTGACTTTGTTGCTGGCTGGCAGGGATGTACAATTGATTTGCTGTCTACATGCCAGACAGCTAGGCAGCAACTTTCTGTCTGGCATACAGCAAGCGATTGATTTTTGGGGGTGATGCTTGCCAGAAAAGGGTGGCAAGTGCCTTGCAAACTTGCACATGCCTGCCAGCCAGCTTAAAAGTAATTGGTATGCTGGCTGGCAGGGTCAGGATAAGAATTTTTTTAAGATGCCAGCCAGACAGCGATTAAAATGACAGCTGTCTGGCAGGCACTAAGTGAGACAGGAGTTAAACAAACTAAATATAAGAATAGAAACGAAATAAAAAACAAAAAGAGGCAGGAAATGAAAATGAAAGAGAAATACAGGCCAAAAAATGAGAATGAGAGAGTGAAACAATATAAAAATAATTAAAGAGAGAAAAAAAGAGAGAAACAGTCATTGATGAGCCACCCAGAAAAAAAACTTACTAATTAATTATTGACAGGTTCTGTAGGAAGTGATCAGAAGCAAGTCAAGGGGTCGAAGAGTTTGTTGGAGGAAGCGTAGGTAGTCCGTTTTTGATGAATAATGACAATTTAAGAATATCAAATTAAGACTCAGTCATAGAAATAAGTGAGGGCAAGCAAATAAAATGAGCAAACTTCAGAGATGGATAATATGCAAATTTCAACGTCAAAAAACATTTGGCATGTAAATAAGAGTGATGTTCTGTCAAACAAAAATCCATGCATAATATTTAAATCTTTAAATTCAAAAAAAATATTTAATATTTCTTAATTCAATTTTAATCACCTACATTTCAATTTCTAACTATAGTTAGTTGAATATTTCTGATTTTGTAGAATAGAATGTACACTACCAACTCAAAAATGTTTGAACAATGACAAAAAAAATTGAAAAAAATGATTTTGTGTAGAATTTATGATAACCATTGGTAAGTCAATGATTAACTTCAATTATTTATTTAAATTTTTCCTATATCGGACATATCTTCTTTCAATTTCATACAATTTCAACCAGAATTGGTTATGAATTATATGGAGAAGTTAATTGTAAATACATGATGACAGTGGCATTGTAACATAACAAGAAGCAAAAAAAAGAAGGAAAACCGCAGCATCAAAGATTATTGCATGAGAGGAACAATATTTGAAAATCTACCAGATTGAAAAAACAAATACCCCAACTAATAGGGCAGTGGGAGAGTGACAGATAAGACTTATAGTGTCAATGGGATCTTTAAGCTGTTGTGCTACTTTCAAAAGGGCACAGAATCGTTTTTGGTGAGCAGGAAAGGGGAGGATGACACATTCTTGATTATTTTTGGTCCATAAGGGGCTTATGAGGCAGTTTGGAGAAGGTGAAGCATTGAATTGGTTAAGGTACCTTTACAGGAGAATGGCCTGATAAAAATTGAATAAATTCCATAGCATGAGATTAGGATAACCTTGTCAAAAATTTATACATACTGGCTGGGTCACAATTTCCCCTTAATTTTCAGAGTGGATTAGAATATGGGGGGTTAGGGGCGAGGAGATAAAAATATTTTCAAGTATTATAAACATATTTTCACTTTTTTCCTGGTTGTTTAAATTTTTGTACAGATTATGTCTCCTCTTAATTATTATTCATTCACCAAAATTTATTCATATTATTTATAATTGTTCGTGTCTATCACTAATCATTTTTGTATATTAGCTATTATAAAGTTCTCCTGCTTATTTAATATTGAGAAAAATGATATATTACAAGAATATTCTGAATGAGAAGATATTATAAGTAAAACTCTTCTTTTATACCTTTATAATAATAATTTTTTTTTAGGGCATCATTGGCTTATTTTCTTTTTTTTTTGGTAAACAACATTTATATAACAATAATCTGAAAAGTTGAAAACCCCAACTTGGAAATTTTATTGGACTGTCTAAAATGAAACTTTGTTTCAATTATTGAGAATATGATTTCAACATGTTCTCAACAGATAATCATTTACTCATCAGTGAGTGTTCACATGAGCTTCAAGGTGTGTTCAAAGTAAATTCAATACTTCTTCATGATGGTTTCATCACTTCCTCAATGTGTGCTCAAAAAGATATGAATTAGGGTTCAAGGTTGCGGACTTGCTAGCAAGTCCGCCCCCCATATTGCGTGGTGATTTTTGATATTTTTCCATAAAGCAACTTTCTTTTCATGGGTTTCTTTGTAATGAAACAAATCATCAGAAACTCTCTGTAACTCACTCCTTAATGCTTGATAACCTTGTTCAGTTAACAAACTATTATATTTATGAGTTAATTGCATGTTGTTCATGATATGATTTTGTTTAGAAATAATATTTCTCAAATATTCATCATGAATTTTTGATACATCTGGAGTGATTCTCAATAAAGAAACAGAGTAACTTTCTAGATTCTCATAAAACTCAGGCTCAAGTGTTTCATCAATAATAGCCATATAAGGATTTATTATTGAAGTAGTAATTAAAACTATTTGAAAATTGAGTTATTTGTCTACTTTTCTCAACCTCCACTGGTCTCATTGTTTCATCCCCTCCGCCAGAATTACCAAGGCTTGGGAAAGATCTGGACATTTTTTTTCTTTTTCTGCCTCCTTGATAAGGGTGAGGATGTGTTTGGTTTAAAGTGACTTGATCTTTACGGACCTGCCTGAGGTATCTGAGGTTGCTGCTGTTGAGACAGATAATCCCACTGGGTGTTTAACCAATCCCACTGCCACTTTTATACTTCCACCTTTTCTGTTTTCTGGGGAGCCAATTGTGGAAGATCCCTGGGGGGAGGAGGTCTCCCCTTCTCTTGAAGAAAGGCATCTATTTTTCTTACCTTTTCTTCTAGTGAGTCTATTCTTGCTTTCAGTCTTAAATTCTCTGTCCTCAGATCCTTTATGTGTGTGGATAGGTTCTTTACTTGTTGAGGTAAAGGCATTTTTTTTATTTTGAAACCTTTGGGAAGTTCTTCTGAGGGGTTGATTGAAGGCTTTTGTTACTGGGCATTTGACTCTAACAGAATCTCCACTTCCTCCATTTCCACATACTGATTGGTTCAATGATTTATTAATTTGAGCCAATTTTGTAGTTAAAGGAGAACTCACAGAAGTAGCCTCATCATAATCAATCAGATCAGATTCCTCTTCACGTGCAGCAGAAACACCATGGTCAGTCATTTTTTTAACTTTAACCTGAAGTGAGGGAAGGAAACAATAAGATGACTTAGTTTTATTTTTGCTTTTGAAAAAAAATAATAATAAAAAGCATATAAAATTCTTCAGGACAAAAATCAACTGAAAATAATAATCAATTATTTATTAATTCAAAATAATCTTATAACCAGGATTAAAAGAAATCAACTGAAGAAATAAAATTAAATTTTAACTAACAAATTAATTTATGATAATTATCAGAATTTAAATCAACTGAAAGTTATTAAATTAGCGGGACTTAATTTCAACTGAAATAATTTAATACAATTTTTTTTATTATTAATTATTAAAATTTTATTGTCAGGAAAATTTGTCAACTGGAACAAAAAAGATTTAATTTATCTGGACAAAGTCAACTGAGAATTATAATTTTTTAAAAAATTATTACTTCTAGGACTAAGAACACAATTTCTCTATCTTTGTCAACTAGGAAAAAATAAATAAAAATAAAATAAATTTCAATTTACCAGAAACCTTCTCCTGTAAAATGAGCAAATTAATGCCACTTACAGAGTGCTAAGTAAAATGAAATAGGTGGAGTATGAAGAGTGCAAAGTGACCCACGAATATTAATTAATATAATTACCACAAAAATATATAACTATAGTTAATATATAAGCCTAAGTATTGAAGCGCGGTTCAATTCCCGTTTTCAGCAAAAAATAATTCACGTGATAGATGACGTTTGTCGTTTTTGTTGTCCATTTGTCCTTATAGGCACCTCAATGGCAATGGTCCCATGGTCTTTGGCCTCAAGATAATGATTATCCATCAACAATTTGGAAAGGCCGCCAACTGTCAGTGGGTCTCTTTTTCTATAAGAAAAATCTGGAGGTTCTACGAGGTTTTAAGTGGATTTATTGGGCTCAAAAAACACTGTACGTATTTTCTTTAATATTTTGATTATTTTACTCAAATAATAAGAGATGATTACAGTTACTAGTATAATTTATATCTTAGAATTATGTAGATGTAAGTACTAATATTATAAAATATAGTAATAAGAGATTTAATTTATATATTGTAAGTTTGGTAAATAAGTAAGGAATGAATGAAAAGTACAAAAATAGAGGGCCTTTTATAGGCAAAGATGTGAGAAATAAAGACACAGAGTTAACACCACCTGATACAAGGGTGTGAGAAAAAGAAAATAAATAAAAAGTGTATGTGAAATAATAAAAGATATACTAAATAGTGTGTAAATAAAGGTATCATTTTATTTGAAATAAAAATTAGAATCCCTTGGTCCGTCACATTTAGTACAAAACATTTGATTTAAAATGGTGATTCAACAAAATCTAAATAAAGGAATTTGAAAAGTTTCTTCTTTTTATATTTTTTCATATTTTTAATACTTTTTTATTCCCTCTCATCTGTATTATTGAGCACCGTGTTGGGGAGTAAAATTATGTGTGACAAATACTTATTTTTATTAATTATTTACATTACTTATTGTACTTAGCTAGTTAGTTGTAAGTAATACATAAGTAGTTAGTAAACAATTAATTATTAATAAGGATTAAAAAGGTGTGGCTTCATCTCAGTAAGATAATTAATTATTTTTCTGGATAAGTCTAGTAGCCTGGCTGACATATAATATAATCTTAAATAATAAATTTATTGATTTAGAAATATAAATACATACAAAATGCGCTGTCAGACAGGCTATACCAGGAGCACAGTAAATTTTATGCCAATCTTCCTGAACCAAAAGAGGGTGTAAATATATGCTTATTATGTATATAAATTAATATTATGTTGCATAATAAAATGATATAAGTATTTTATTAAATACATATAAAATAAGTATTATATTTATTGAATTATTATATAAATTATATATACATTTAAATTTTGCAAAATAAATATTATATTCTACAAATTATGGTGCATTTTTATGTATTTAATAAAGATAAATTAATAATTAATTAATTATAAAAATATATTATAATTATAAGTTTAAAATTAACTTATAATATAATTAAATTAATTAATTAAATTTATATATTAAATAAAACCATACATATCTTATTAAACAATAATATTGAGCGCTTTTTTGACCCTTAATTGCGTCAGTAAAATTATTAAATAAACTAAAACACTTATTTAATAAGGTGGTATTCAAATTCTCACTTTAAATTAAATATATCATTAAATTAAATTTTTTTCTTTAAACTAGTTATTGAATAAATTACATAGTTAAAACAATTAATTAATTTTTCTTTATACTGGAATAAGTTGATTACATGAATTTTTTGGTGAAAATAATTTTATTTTTTTTAATTAAACCCAATACATCTCACTGTAATACCTGTTTTGGATTATTTTATCACTGTTCTTATGTTTCAGACTTACTAATTTACTGATTATATTAATTAATAGCTTTGGAAACTTATGGTGGGAAAATTGGTTACTTACTTACAAGTTTAGTTTATTGTTTCATGTTTTTCTCTCAATATCTATGTTTTAGTTATTCTTTTATATTCTTGTTTTACATTATTACTATTTTGTAATTACTCATTTTGGCGCTTCAGAGGATCCCTTGCCTATAAAAGGCTTTGGATAATCCCCTGTAGCCACATCACTTATTATACACTCTACTTAATTACAATTTTAAAGATTGTACGTTTAATTTAATTTTCTTAGAATTATAAATCTAAATTAAAATAAATAAATTACTTAAAGGTTGCAATAGGTATATTAATAATAACAGTGTTTTCCATGCATTGAAATTAACTCTTATTTAATAAAATATATTATAATTTAATTACCCTCATTATTGTGTCAAGTCCAAAGGAATCCTTGTTGCCTTTTCTTTTAGAATAATTAAAATTATTTTATTATTTTATTTCTTTTCCTTTTTTAAAACCTTTTCCTCTATTTCCTCCTCCTCCTTCTTCTAGACAACTGGCCAATAATTGGAGGCCTTTCCAAAGAACAAGGATAATACACCATCTTGCGACAAACGACATTGCACACAGGCCATCCAAGCCTAAAAAAACATTTTTTGCTGCAGCCATGTTTCGAACTTGGGTTTGACCATTTAGGTTTATAATATATTAAATAATATATACTTTTTAAGTGATTTGTTGATCACTATAGTAAGTTAACCTTTGCACCTCTCAATTATGTTATTAAATTTTTATTGCAATAACAATGATTGTGGCTTAATTGCTGATTCACTGAGTGTAAGTGTTCATATTTTTTATTAATTTTTATTCCTAGTTGACCATAATAGAGTTATACTCTTAGTCCTAGAAGATCATTAAATTTTTAATAAATTATTAAATTAATTTAATTAAAATATTTTTTGATTTACTGGTTGACCATAATAGTACTCAGTGCTTAGTCCCATTATTGCCAATATAATTTTTTGGTATTAATTTTTTTGGTTGACTTATTAAACCTTTGTTGGTTGGTCCCATTATAGTTATTGGTATTTCTTAATAAACAATTGTAATTACATATATTTTTTTTAAATTTATTGTTAATTAATTAATTTTTGAATAAAAATTTAAATTTTTTTTTGTTAAAAAATCAATCAATTATATTTTGTTTTAAAATACAAATTTGAATCATTAAAAAATAATTATTCTTTGTTCACAGTTTTAATGTCCAGTAGTTTGGCCAACAGAATCAATAACTTACATGTGAATGAAATTGAAGTGGGTGTTGACACTGAATCTCTAGGTTCTTCTAAATTAAGTTACAAAAATTATTCAGCTGACAAAAACCTTCAGGATATGGAAATGGAAGGAGAAGTGGCAAACCCCCCTCAACAAACACCTCTGAAAAAGCAAAACCTCATATTAATCAGGAAAATCCACTAAAGGGTATAAAAATAAAAAAGATACATCTGACTCAAAAAGTAAACAACCTTTCCAGTCACATAAAAGAACTGAAGGCAGAAAGTATGAAATACAAGGCAAGAGTAGAAACACTCTAGAAACAGATGCAGGAGTTATTAAATACCAAACAGGCTCAACCTTCTCCTTTATCAGCCTCTCAGCCTCAGCCTCAACCTCAGCCCAATCAGGCACCCAGCTCCTTCACTCAAAATCCAAACACTCTGCAGGTGGAGCAGTGGAAATGGGACTACCTGATGAGACATTACCAACAGAATTTTCAGCAGCCAACAGCTCAAGACCCTGGCCCATCCAGGACACAAACCTACAATCAATCACCTCAGCCCCATCCTTATCAGGGAGGCAGAAGAAAGAAGGCACAGGGGAAGTCTCCTTCCTTTCCATGGTAAGTATTTTGTTTGATAAACATGTTGGTATGTATAATAACAAATCTTCTTCCACAGATAATATTGTGGATGCTGGTGAAATAACAGTTAACCCCTTAAAAAGACAACTTCCTTTAATGAGTAGCCCCAATGATGCAATTAGCAAATTATCATTTGATGAACCTTTACATTTTAATTCTACTTCTTTAATAAATCCTTCTCTTGAAATTAAAAATGATTCTGTTTCCCCTGAAGTCTATACCTTAATTGAGAAAACTTCTGAAGAAATATTGAAAGATACACTTTATTTTATGACAAAAATTTGAGAGATGTATTTATACATGAGAGTAGTTATTGGCCGCTTGTCTAGAAGAAGGATAAGAAGATGGAGAAAATAAAGAGAAGCAGGAGGAAAAATAGGAAAAAGGTTGAGGGAAATGAAAAGTTAAATAAAAATAATTATTTTAGAAAAATAAGGCAACAAAAATTCCTTGGGTTTGACACAACTGTGAGTTTTATTAAATTATACTATATTTATTGAAAATAAGTATTACTATTTCTGCGGTTCAAACACTTTTCTTACTAATAGACTTATTGCAACCTTAGATACTTATATAGAATTTAGATTAGAATTATAGTAATAATAAAAATAAAAATAAATGTATTATAATTAAAAAAATATGTTTAAATGGTGAGTGTATAATAAGTGATGCAGCTACAGGGGATTATCCAAAGCCTTTTATAGGCAAAGGACCCTCTGAAGTGTCACAATGTAGTAATTAAAAAAAGGAATAACATGAAACTAGATTTAAAAAGAATAGAACTAAAACATGGAGACTGAGAGAAAAACATGCGACATTCAACTATACCCATGAGTAATTAACTAATTTTCCCACCTTAATTTCCCAAAAACACTTAGTTAAAATAATTAGTGACCAAGTAAGTTTGAAACATGAGAACAGTGAGTAAAATAATTCAAAACAGACATTATAGTGACATGTAAAGGGTCTAAGTAAAACAAATAGAATTATTTTCACACCAAAAATTCATGTAATCAATTCAATCCAGTTTAAAGAAATTTTAATTAATTTTTTTAACTATGTAATTAATTCAATAATTAGTTTAAATGAAACATATAATTAATTTAATGATATTTGTATTTTAAAGTGGGTATTTTAATACTATGTTATTAAAAAAGTGTTATAATTTATTTAATAATTTTTCTGACACAATTAAGGGTCAAAAAAGCGCCCAATATTATTGTTTAATAATATATGAATAGTTTTATTTAATATATAAATCTAATTAATTAATTTAATTACATTATAAGTCAATTTTACACATATAATTATAATATATGTTTGTAATTAATTAATTATTAATTTAAAATTATTAAATACATAAAAATGCACCATTAATTGTAGAATATAGAATATATTATGCTTAATTTAAATGTATAAATAATTTATATAACAACAGAATAAATATAACACTTATATTTAATAAGATACTTATATAATTTTATTATGCAATAAAATATTAATTTATATACATCAAATGCAATTCTTACGCCCTCTTTCAGGTCCAATAGATCAACATACCATTTACTGGGCTCCTGGTTTAGCCTGGCTGACAGTGATAGATTGAATAATTTGCACTGGCATTGTAAAGTGAGTTCTTCTGTACAAGATACAGCTTATTCTAAAATCAAAGAAACCTTGAATATTTTTTTAGCCAACAATAACAAAAAAGGAGTGACCATAGAGTTATCTCAGATAACAATATCAATCTGCATAAAAGCTTGAGTGAATTAAAACATCTTATTGAGGAAAATTATTCATTGAAAGGTGAAAATAAATCTCTACACAATGAGTTGAAAAAGCTTAAAATTGATTTCCATTCCCTAAGTACCAAACACACAGTTTTTGAGGACAGAAAAGTTTATCCCTTGCAAAAATGAATGACCAGATGTCTGAAACTCCAAGGATAATAAACTATGTGTCTGACCTGCAGGAAACATTTTCAGCCTTAACCATCAATAATTATGGTGTAGATGAGGGTGCTTTCCATAAGCTGTAAAAAAATAAGGGAAGGGAACCTGAACTGAGCAGCTCTTTTCTTCCCCATATTCCAGCCATTAAAAAAACTGACAATGAGTCTGTAAAATCTTTTGCTACTAGCAAAAAATCTTTTAATGGTCATGAACCAGCAGTTTCTGTAAATAATGAAATCTCTGAACACCTGGCAAAACTTAAATAATTATTAATGTTAAATAATTTAAAAAAAAAGATTGACCATCCCAGTAGCCAGATAAATTGGCCCAAACTGAATCAATATCCCACTTTCAATGGTAACTCTTCATCTGACTGGCAACAATTTTTTCAGAGAATTGATAATTTGAAAAACTCTTTTAAATTTCCAGATGAAGAAATTATCTCTAAATTAATTTCTTTATTTTCAAATTTAGCTTTAATGTGGTATGAATCTGTTTTACTAGAAATTCAACATTATACTTGGAAAGAGTGGAAAACCTTGATTGAAATTCAATTTGGTAGTTCCAAATTCAGACTTGCTTAGCAGAGATTATATGAGAATGCTAAATATGCATTCTCCTCTCCTGAAAAACCTATCTTTTTCCTTATGAAAATTAAAAATATTCTTCGAGCCATGGATCCTAAAATGGATTATGATCTTTGGAGAGATAAAATTCTCTATCAATTACCAAATTCTCTGAGAGATTTGATTGTGGAAATGACTGAGCATGTGAGAGATAATTCTTCCTTTATTCATATCGGTAATGAAGTCATACTAAATCATAGATATGCACCAAGGAATTATCCTGTTAAATCTTATCATGACCAACAAAAGCCCTTCACAAAACTTCCAGAAAAAACTGGTAAACCCTCTTCCCCAGTTGCTCCAAAGAAATATGCAACTATTACTTTTTTTATATGTAACCAACCATGGCAAAAAGAACATATTTGTGACAAGAAATTTCATCTTGTAGAACAAAATGAGGAATCTGAAAATACTCAAGCTGAACTTGATGATTCCTCCAGTGATTGTAATATCAATATCTGTTATGACCATGAGTCTTATCAGGAAGTTCTGGTTTTAGAAAAGGATATCCAATATTTAGATAATTGGTCTGATATTTGTGATATTGACTTATCTTCTGTAGAAAATGCTGAAGTAATTAGAGATATTATGGAAAGTTTCATTTTAATATCCCCTTTGAGGGCACCAGTTATCATTAATGGTAAAAATGTTGAGGTTATTCTTGACTCTGGTGCTGTAGTAAGTGTAGTGTCTTTGAAAGAACTTGCTTCTGTAGATAAGGATTATCAATGTAAATTATTACCTATAACATCTGAAAAATGTAAAGGTTATGGTTCTACTTTATGTCCCATTGGCAAATACAAAACCATTGTATTCTTCAAATATAATAGTGTTTTTTTCAGAGCTATTTGTGAATATGTTGTGATGAAAAATGAAAATTTAAGCAATTTATTTATCATTGGAAATGATATTTTAACAATGTTTGGAATTAAACTGGATCCTGCAAATAATTGTTTTACTTTGGGAATGAACGAGAAAAGAAAATTTAAAATTTCTTCTTCTAAAAAGCATTTTGCACCCTTATTAAAATTTTGTCATTCTTTGATCGAATTTAAAGGTAGACAAACAGAGGAAATGAATGTATTATTGTCTGAAATTGAAAAAGCTACATTTGGTGATCAATTAACTGATGAAGAAAAAGATTCATTAGTGTCCTTAATAACATCTTTCCCAATGGCTTTTGCTCATGGTTCACATGTGTTAGACTTGGTTAAAGATGATATGGAAATTTCTCTATCCTTCAATTTAAATGAAATACCTCCTAGCATAAAGAAAAAACCTTACCCTGCTTCTCCCACAAAGAGAAAAGATATAGAAGATAATATCTCCTCTTTATTGAATATGAATATTACTAAAAAAGTAAATTTTACACCAAAATATTGTGTCATCTCTACAGTTTTAATCTCTTATGAAAAAGATAAAGCTAGACTTTGTGGAGTTTATAGAGCATTATATACATATACTGTGGATGATATTTACCACTTACCAAGAATTAGCTCTGTACATGCTACCTATCAAGGTGCAAAATTCATAAGTTGTCTGGATGGGAATAAAGGTTATCATCAAATACCTTTTGAACAGTCTTCCCAAAATGTTTTGCTAATTGCAACACATATGGGAATTTACAAATATGTTAAGATGCCTTTTTGCCCTAAAAATTCCCCTTCATTATTCTAAAGAGTAATGGATAAGACATTTCATCAAGAAATAATTGAAGGTTGGTTAATGGTTTATATTGATGACATCATAGTTTTTTCTCAAACTTTTGATGAAAATTTACAACAGTTGAATTAATTCTTCCAGAAAATGGATGAAATTAACATGACTTTATCCTTAAAAAAGTGTAAATTTGAATTTCAATCCTTAAAAGTCCTGGGTCATGTTGTGTCTGGCTTATAGATATGTGTAGACCATGGAAAAGTTGCTGCTATCCAAAATGTGTCAGCACCAACTACTGTAAAAGAAAAACAGAGTTTTTTTGGAATTTGTGGCTACTATAGACAATACATAAAGTATTATCAATTCATAGCCTTACAACTTACCAAACTAACAAGAAAAGATGTAGCTTATATATAGAATAAGGACAGTCAAAGAGCTTTTGATACATTAAAAAGATGTTTAATGTCAGCTCCAATCCTTTCCCTCTAAGATTTGAATAAGCCTTTTGTTCTTTATACAGATGCAAGCATTATTGGCCTTGGAGATGCTCTTCATCAAAAACAAATTATTAATTAAAAAGTTTTAGAAGTAGTAATCTGTTATATTTCAAGAACCTTCAGAAAAAGTGAATTGAAATATGGTGCCACTCAATTAGAGTGCTTAGCAGTTGTATGGGCTTTAGAAAAGCTTCATTATTATTTAGATGATCAAAATTTTGAATTAGTTACTGATTTCAGTGCTGTGAAATCCCTCTTAAACTTGAAAACACCTAATAGACATATTTTAAGATGGCAACTAGCTGTTCAAGATTACAGAGGTAGAATGACTATTATTCACAGGGCTGGGAATGTTCATTCAAATGTTTATATGTTTTCCAGATCACCTCTTCCAAATGATGTATCTAATCCAGCCAATGTACCTGAAGTTGATACAGTACATATAAATGGTATATTCATTGTTGATATGGAAGAGGAACTGTTACAATTAATTCTGGATTCATATGATCAAGATTCTGAGTTGAATAAATTGGTTACTATCTTTAATGATCCAAAGAATGCTTCTATCCAAAAATTGATAAAAACTCTTCCGCCAAAGTACCAGAGTTCTTTGAATAAAGGAAAGTTTTCCATTGAAGATGGTTATATATACTACATGAGAAAACTGAACAATGTCATTGTTATCCCTCCTTCCATGAAAGAAACCATCTTAAAACTATGTCATGATGATACATTAGCAGGACATTTTTAACTTGAAAAAACCATTATCAGAATCAAAAAGACTGCTTGGTGGGTTAATATGACTGAAGACACTAAATTGTATGCTGAATCTTGTGATTCTTGTCAAAAATCGTAAAGATTGACAGGTAAAAGAGCAGGATTGTTAAAAAATATTGAAGCACCTGATGCTCCTTGGCAAATCATTTAAATGGATTTTGTCACTGTTCTTCCTCTAGCAGGTAAAGAAAGTTATAACTCTTGTTGGGAAATAGTGGATAGATTCACCAAAATTTGCAAATTTATTCCCACACACAAAGATTTATCCACAAATGAGTTAGATTTCTAATGGTGGACTTACATGTTTAATATTGTTGGATTTCCAAAAGCCATTATCTCTGATAGAGATCCAAATTTTACATCTGAGGTTTGGACCTTTTTGATGGATATTTGTAACTGTGAGTTAAAGTTGTCTACAGCTCACCATCCTCAGACTGATGGTCTAGCTGAAAGAATTATTCAAACTCTGGATGATATGATTGGAAGGTATTGTGCCTTTGGATTAGAATATAAAGACAATGACAGATTTACTATTGACTGGGTCACTATATTTCCTGGTCTTGAATTTACATATAATAGCACTGTTCATTCTGTAACTGAGGAAAAGCCTTTTGATCTTTAGTTAGGTTATGTCCCAAATAATCCTGCTCACATTCTCAATAAACAATTACCTAAGTTGGAACTGCACCCTGGTGTAAAATCTTTTATGCAAATTCAACAGCTATGCAGAAAACGTACTCAAAGCTGTATTGATAAAGCATTTATATATGAAAAGAAGAGATAGGATAAATCCCATAAAGAATACACATTGTAACAAGGGTGATGAAGTGTTGATATCTACTGTCCATTTCAATCTACAAGGTATCAAAAAATTGAAAGATCCTTTTGTGGGACCATTTGTTGTTTAAAGAATGGTTGGAGATAATGCAGTAGAAGTTGTATTCTATTCTCCATATGATAAGAAAAATGCTGTTTTTTCCATTTCTTTGCTTAAACCTTATACTTCAACTGTGACTTATTTCTCAAAAGAAGGGGAAGACCTAAGAAAAACCCTCAGGAAGTCACAGAAACTGCAGAAATTGATAAAATTCTCAATGATAAAATTATTGCTTCTGAAAGAGGTACTGAATATTTATGAGATATAAGAACAAATCATCTGAACATGATGCATGGATACCTGGTAAGGAAATTTCAAATCTTCCTACTCTGTTAAAAAAGTATAAAAAGAAAAAATCTTAACATTTTTTTAATGTTTTTTTAGAGCAAGGGAGTGTCAGCCAGGATATACCAGGAGCCCAGGAAATGTTATCTCAATTGACTGTAACCGAAAGAGGGTGTAAAAATTTGCTTATTATGTATATAAATTAATATTATATTGCATAATGAAATGATATAAGTATTTTATTAATTGCATTATTATATAAATTATATATACATTTAAATTTTGCAAAAAAATATTATATTCTACAAATTATGGCACATTTTTATGTATTTAATAGGGGGTATCAATTTTCAGGGATCCACAATTAGGGATCAGGAATTTTTTTTCCAGGATCAGCCATTATTAATTGGGGAAGATTCTTATCCACTAGCCCCAGGGCTAGTGGAAAAGCAATCCATGATAATGCATTATCCTGCCTCTTATACCCAAATTTACATTCATAATTTCTGATCCCAAACTCATCTCATCCATGATGGATTTGCAAGAAATTCACATGACTCATAATTGCTGATGCCATCCTTAAGTCTTTCCTCACTCTATGGTACTTAATTTTAGTAGAAAAAACTTAAGTTTTTTTTCTATCTACACACCCCAACTGCACATTTGGCGGTGAATTCCCACTTCCCTCATCACATAATTCTTCCACCAGAAACAATGAAACACCTCTCTACTAGGAAGCTACTTCACTCAACAATTAATGCTATTACGTTTCTTTTAGTTCATTACTATAAATCTGACTCTGATTTGGAAGATGCTCAGTTTATACGTGTTTTCTTTTCAAAAAGTGTTACATCATCACCAGGGGGCCAAATCTTTATAATGATCCCCAATATGATCTGGCCTCCATTTTCAACATTCCTCATTTAAACTTCACCCAACTTTTTAGAACTTCTCCCGTTTCTTTCTTCAAACTTTATCAACTCATCTCCAATCAAACTATCTTTCATAACAATTCCCATAACAAACAGTGTGATCCTGCCATCAAACATGCTGTTGCACTATGTCGTTTTGGCTCAAATGGAAACGGTGCTGCTGTAAGACGTTTGGATAATCTCTTTAACATAGAATATGGTATTGTGATATTATACACCAAGCGCTGTATGATTTCTATCCTTTTCCTCAAGTCTCAAACACTTGCTTGGCCAACTCCAGAACAGCAACTTGAATCCTCTCAAGTAATGCAAGCTGAAGGTCTCCCTGGTTGTGTAGGATTTGTTGATGGCACAACTATACCTTTGAGTCACAAGCCTGCTCATGATGGCAACCATTATTTTGATCACAAAAAAAGGTTTCTTAAAAATCTTCTCCGATTTCTCATCCTTCATAAACTAAATTTTTATCTTCTTTCTAGATACTCTATTGCCGTTCAACTTGTATGCAATGTCAATAAAAAATTTATTGCTTTTCAAAGTGGCTGCCCTGGTTCATGTCACAACTCTTACCTGTTCAAAAGAATGAGGATTCGTCAAACCGCTGACTCATACTTTGACGAATCTCAGTACCTCCTTACAGACTCAGAATATGCAAGTGGGAAGTACATTATACATGCTTTCCATAGTGCAACCTTAGAAAATGACCCCAAAACTAAAATTAAATATCACCTTTCCCACCAAGAGTACAAATTGAACATGCTATAGGTATTTTAAAGGGACCATTTTCTAGACTTTGGGAGTTCAGAATCCAGTTTCAAAAAAAATATGAGATTAAAACTGCAAATCATCGGATCATGACTTGCATTATACTCCACAATATCCTAGCGGATTTAAAGGATGAGTGGAATGATCTTTATGAAGAAGAGTATCCAGAACCAGCACTGGCTCTCCCCTCCCTTGAATCACAAAACATTCATTCAACCAGCATGCGCTCTGTCATTATGCCTATTACTCTCCAACATTTCTCTTTACCATCCTTTTAAATTATTTTTTTTACTCTCCAAATTTCCTCTTTGTGTACTTCATTCACTTGGTTTGGTATTTTGGTTTGTTGCATATTCATTTTTTTTTTGGAATTTACGGTGAAGATCTTTTTTTGGATGGCTCATTGGTTTTCTTTCACCAGCTCAACATGAGATCACATATTTTGTCAGTGATTTTTTTTTCTTTCATCACTCATATCCTTTTCATCCTCTCCTCAAACATCACTCAAATATTTTTGTTACTTTTATTTTCTCAACTCATCTCACCAGGTAAGTCTTTTTTTTTATTTGCTAATCATGAATTTTTTTATTTTGCTTTTTTTTGGTTTTTTGGTTTTTTGTTTTTTTTTCTTTTTTTTTGGTTTTTTTTTTGGTTTTTTTTTATGTTTTTTTTTTTGTAAGTCCTTTTTTTTATTTTCAAGGTTAGATTAACTTTTTTTTTCTCTTTTTTCTCTTTTTTTTTCTTTTTTTTTCTCTCCTTCACCCTCTTTAGCTTCCTCATTTCACCCCTTTTCCTCTCTCTTTAACTGCCTCAAGTCTTTCCTTCTCCACTCTCTTTACCTTCCTCAAGACCCCCTTATTTCATTCTCCTTGCCTGTCCCAAATCTCCCTTTCCCCCCTCTTTAGGTGCCTCAAGACCTCCCCTTCTCCTCTCTTTAGGTGCCTCATCACCCCCCCTTCCCCTCTCTTTAGGTGCCTCAACACTCCCCCCTTCTCCTCTCTTCAACTGCCTCAAAACCCCCCTTCCCCCTTTTTAGGTCCCCTCCCCCCCTTCCACTTCCCTTTAGCCACCTCTACCCCCCCTCCTTCTTAACGAACATTTGTTAGAAATCGTTTAGTTAACAAACAATTGTTAGCAATTGTTTTTTAAGGAGGAGGAGGCGCTAGAGAAGGGTTAAGGGGAGTGTAAGGGGGGGGGGTTGGGACCTAAGGGTTGAAGCGGCTAAAGAGGGGGGGAACGGAGGGGGGTTTTGGACATATAAAGAGGGGTAAAATGGGGGGTTTTAAGGTAACTAAGGGGGGAGAGTTTGGGGGGGTTTTGTAGCAATTAAGGAGGGGGTTTCAGGGGGATTTTGAGACAGAAAAGGAGGGGATTTGAGGGTGGTTTTGAGGAAAGGAGGGAGGGAGTTTAAAGGTGATTTCAGAGAAAGAAAGGGGGGGAAAGGAGACTGTAATGGGAGTTAAAGAGGGGTTATCTATTTTTTAAAAAACATACTAAAAAGTATCTTTTTTTTTTTGGCAGATTTTTAGAAAAAAAAACTATTACATTCTCTTAAGAAATTTCCCTATAAATTGCAAAACAAAAAAGGTTTAGATATTAATTTTTAATTTTTCTTACAAATAATTTTACTGAATTAATTTTTTTTTAATTTTATTTGTTCTGATTTTTCTTTTACAGAATTTTTTTTATTTTTTATTTTTATTCTTTTTATTATTTTGACAGGATTTTCTGTGAAGGTTTTTTATAACCAAGCTTCAGGTTTTCTCTTGTATTTTTTTTTGTAATAATTTTTACTGAAAATATTAAAAAAATTTTTTTGTTTTAAATTTTTTTTTAAATTTTTTTTAAAAGTATATTGCTTTAAATTTTATTTTAGAAGATATTATTACGTGAGTTTTTTTTTAAAAAAATATGTGTTGAATTTTTTTTTGACATTTAAATTTTTTTCAGATCAAATAAATGTCTTCTTCTTTAGATTCACCCCTTACTTCTCTATCATCTTTATCTTTATCCTCTTCATCATCTTCATCTTTATCATCTCTATCATCTTCTTCAAAATCAACTTCAATACAATCATCTTCTAAATCATCAAAAAAAATTAATGTTAATCAGTCTCATCAGAATAAAAGATATCTGAAAAAAAAATTTCTTCTTCTAAATCATTCAAAAAAATTAAAGATAATAGGTGTAGAGTAGACTCCTACAGTCACCTTGCTGCAGGCAGAATCCAAGGGAGTTGGAAAAACAAAAAGAAATACCTGTCCCTCTAAGTAAACGTAAGATTCAATTAAGTAAGCTTGAAGATCTGCTTGAAGAGTTGGATAAGTTGAAAATATGAGAGAAAGACTTTGAAAGTGTTGGAAACCTATATGATAGAAAAAAAAATAAGTGCAATAAATGATTACATCCCCAAAACAAATACCTAATACCAGATTACACTGATACAAGTCACAGCAAATACTTAGAACAAGCGGCAACACTTGCCCCAGAGACTGAAAAGTACAGTAAAGTACCCCAGAAACTACCCTTGGGATGATCTGTTCAAAGGTGCCTTATTAAAGGTCTGCCCCAGATTTACCCAGTTTCCCACCAAAATTAAAGAGTGTTCTTTATTATACTTTTATTTTATAAATTTTATAAGAAAAGAAATAAATTTGAGTCACCAAGGATGAGAGCTATCCAATGGTACCCTATATGTTGATATTTTTTATTATAATTGTTGTTATATGTTAATTATTGTTAATTATCATAAAATACCCTTATTATCAAAACTAAATGACAAAAAACATGTAGAAGACTAAGATTCCCTCCTCCCCATAAGATTCTCCTGCTCCAGACCTTTCTAACAATACCCTACATGCATATGATCTACAATAAACTATTGATCTAGTAAGCATAATGACTTTCTAACCAAATTTTGCCACAATAGCCAAACGTTTGGCACAGTGACCAAACTTTGCACAGTGACCAAACTTTGCACTGGTGATCAGACTTTTCTACGGTGACCAAACTTTTCCACAGTGCCCAGACTTTTCTGCAGTGACAAAACTTTGCCACAGTGCCTAGACTTTTCTGCAGTGACCCAACTTTTCCACAGTGCCTAGACTTTTCTGCAGTGACCAAACTTTGCCACAGTGCCCAGACTTTTTGCACGGATGACCAAACTTTTCCACAATAACCTACTTTGCCACAGTGACTTTGCTTTTGCACCGGAAAATCACTGAAGCAAACTGGAGCGCACCGGAGTGCACCAGAAGAAAAAAAAATGGCTACTCCATGAGCACACTGCATCCACCAAAAATACCAAGAGAGCCCTAGAAAATCCAGTAAAACCAATACCCAATCCATGAAACCATCAAATAAAAATAGGAATACCATCATATATCCATTCCAAAACACCATAAATTCTCCAAAAAATCACCATAAATCCTCCAAAAATCACCATAAATCCATTCAAAAAAAATACAGTTAACTCCCTTCAACCAAATTAACACCTGCTAACACCATTATTTCCTTCCAACCAAGGTCCAATCAAATTTTCACCTAAGTAGCCTACCCAGATTTGGAATGCCACATCCTCCCTCCAATATGGAATGTCCCCATTCCATTCTGAATCACATAAAAAACTTTTCAACCATCATTTCAATAAAAATTTTGCTTCTAAAGCTGACTTCACTTGATTTTTGATGCTTCAATCCGCTGAGTATGAAAGAGTAGGCTTCAAACCCTACTGAGCTAGAGCTGCAATGATCTAGACACCGTTATGAGGTCCTCCAAACTCCTCTACTATTCACCTCCAACAAAAAAAAATTAAGAGAGTGGGCTCTCATCTCCACTGAGACCTGCATCACAAAACCAATGCTAGAGATCAATCTATAAACAATAAAGCATATAAACAAAATTTGTGGGGTAAGTGTGTATAGAGTTTCCAACTCATCAATTACCCCCATACTTGCCAATATAAAATCTAGAAGGTTCCCCAATGAACACTTCTAACTAAAAGAAATCATCCTCAAATCTTGACCATTATAATTCCTAGTTTTATTGACGTCTTCAGTTTTCCACGGTCTTGAAGTTTAGGACAAATCATAAATGATCTTGAAAAGAATTTCAGTTTTAAGTCTTGATGGACTAGCAGAATAAATAAAATAAATATATAATAAAAGAATAAGAGAAATAAAATTAAAGATAAATAAAAAAATAAAAGATGTCCCCCAGCCATTTGAATGAGCCGAACCCCTGACATCATACCCACATCAAAGTGCACCTTGATTGTGGATACACAGAAAAGAAAAATTAAAAATATAAAATAAAAGAAATTTTTGAAAACAAATTATTCTTGAAAATAATAATAATTTTTTTTTTTTTTGAAAATATTTTTTTTTAAAATTAAATTTTGAAAATTTGAAGATTTGAAAAATGATAATTTAATGAAAATCAAGGAAACAAACTAATGATCACTGGGTGGGCTCCCTCCAATTTGTAAAAATGATTGGAGACCACAAGTGATCATCCACCCCAATACAACAAAAAAATGAAAAAAAACAAAATTCTTGAATCCAGACTTCCAAAAGATTGTGCTGTGTCGACATAAGGTTCCAGTTTATAGTCATAGAGGACTACCTATATAACAGAAAGCAAAGTCAGGATTCAACTAGAAACAGAGAAGGGTTGGAAACAAACATTATGGGGTAATTGTGAGTAGAGCTTCCAACTCATCAATTACTCCCAAACTGGCCAATATAAAATCTAGAAGGTTCCCCTGTGAACACTCCTAACAAAATTTGTTTCCCCCTCATATTTTCACCACATATTAAAATTTTAAAATTGAAGTAATGATTGATTTTTCGAAAGACTGTGAGATTTACTAAAAGATTGATGTTGTAGTTTATCCTCATTTTGGAGTCAAACTTCAGCACTCTTTGTGCCCCTAGGGTAAAGCTTCTTCACTTGATCAGCAGCTACCCTCTTCTTTAAGACAACACCATCCAGTTCTTTCAAAACTTATGAACCACCATAAACATGTTCTCTAATCCTATATGGTCCATTCCATCTATCAGCAAACATTTTCCCCCAATGACATTCTAAACTCCTATTATACACCAACACCATATCACAAGGCCTCAAAGGCTTCCTGAGTCTATGAGCCAACCTTTGATCCCAATACCTGACAGACTGATCCCTGATCTTGATCATCCTATTGTATGCCTTCTCCAAATATTCCTCCTTCTTTTCTAACTGTTGAATTCTAGCACAGAGCAAATCTTAAGTAGTTTTGACTACATCCCAATCAACACCAAGATAAGATTCAGCTTCAAGATCAACCGGTAAAACAGCTTTCTTACCAAAAACTAATTCATAAGGAGAATAACCAGTTGTCATCTTGGTGGTAATCCTGTCAGCAAATAAAACAAGGGTTAAATAATGCCTCCACTTTTCAGCACTTTTTCCACACATTTTAACCAAAGCATCCTTAATAACTTGATGCCCCCTTTCAACCATTCCTTCTGCTTCAGGATAATATGGGGTCACCACCCAATCCTTTGAGCCAATTTTTGAAACAGCTTCCTTGAATTCTGAACCAAACTCAGAGCCGCCATCAACAGTTACCAACTTCATAACACCGTAACTATACACCCATTCCTTCATCAAAAATTCTGCTACATTTTTAGCAGATAAACTAATAAGAGGGACAGCCTCAACCCAACCAGAAAAATCATCCCTTGCCACAATCAAGTACTTATATTTACCTTCCTTGATGTGAACAGCATCCAAACTAACCCGTCCAAAGATAGTATTTTCACCAGTAGCATTTCCAGGTTCTTTTGGCCTTAAATAACTTCTTCTCTGACATTCTTCACATGACTGAACCCAAGATATAACAGCCATCTTAATTCCAGGCCACCAAAATCTATCAGCAATATGCTTATAAGTTTCTCCAAAGCCCCTATGCCCTAAATCTTCATGATGAGATTTCATCACCAATTCATCACCTTTTCTTTGAGATACAACAACTTGAGGATTTGGATTTCTTCTTTTCATCAACCTTCTACCAGACAAATAAAAACCAGGTGACTTCTTTTTGATAGCCACCCATTCAGCTTCATCACATTCTTCTGGTTTTCCCAGAGACAAAAAATATTTCACAATTAAAAAATAAAACCCAGTCTGGCCCTAAATTTCATCAGAAAAATCCAATAATATAACATCCAAAGGAACCTCCCTGTCCCTAATATCTCCCACTTGTGAATGAGCAATCATTATCTGAGAATTTGGCTGTTTTCTGAAATTCACATAATCCACCTCATTCAAACATTTTTCCATGCTACCACTATCCACCTTCAGATCCCAAACATAAACACCATTAACCATATTCCAATTATCCCAAAAAACCACACCATCCTCATCTACAAAAGCCTCATGATCAACTAGATCATCAACTTCATCAAATTCAACAAAAATAGAACCAGCCAGCTTAACCTCATGGGAGAGGTATGGAAAGTCCTCAGCACCCTTGGTACTGGCCTTGATTATAGGTATATCTTCATCAAACTCTTCTGAATCGGAATCATCTACTGTAGGTGGTCTTCTTGACAATCCATCAGGCATAGTGAAAGATTTTCCAGGCCTGTGCACTAAATCGAATGAAAAATGTTGAATAAAAGCTACCCACCTAGTCATTGGAGCATTAGGTAAACTAGGTGAATTAACCATCTGAATTAAAGATTTAGCATCCACTTTAAGTTCAAAATGTTGACCCCATAAGATATTTTGAAGTTTTTTTAAAGTTTTTGCCACACCACAGAGTTCTAAATTAGGTTGTGAATATCTTGATTCCACCTCAGTAAAAACTACAGATTCATACCTAACTGGTCTCATATATCCACCCTTATCCATCTGAGAAAGCACTGCACCAGCAGCCAGCTGACTAGAATCAACAGATAAATAAATCCTACCAGCTCCTTCACCATAATCCAACTTATGAAGAATAATATCTTCACCAACCACCTTCTTCAACTTAACAAAAGCTTCTTCATAAGCTTCATCCCAATCCCAATCAGCATCCTTCCTAGTTAACCTTTTCAATGGAGCAGCCAATAATGAGAATTCCCTAATAAACATCCTAACATAAACACATACTCCCAAAAATCTTCTAAATTCAGTAGTGTTTCTAGATCTCAGCCAAGATTGAATTTTGTTGACTTTCTTCTTTGAAAAAAGTTGGCCTTCCCTACACACCACATGACCAAGAATCTCTAAAGCTGGAACACAACAAGAAAATTTAGAACCCAAAATAGTTAAACCAGCTTTTTCAATCCTAAACAAAATCCTTTCGAAAGTTACTGCATACTCCCAAAGAAACCTCCTAATACCTGGATTCTCCTCAAACACTTTATTATCATAATCAGTTGAAGGACCTTTAATTCCACCATCATCAATAAATATACCAGCATACTGTGGAATTTCATCTTGAAGAATTAAAGCCATTTGTGCTTGATAAACAGAAACAGAATTAGTAGCACCTTGAGGTAATCTAGTCAGCTGTAACTGTCCAAGAGGAGTATCAAAAGTTGTCAGAGGTCTTGAATCCGGATGTAATTCTCTTTCATCATAGCCCCCATAATATCACCCAAACTATAACATACCCTTCCAGAAAAAGCATCAACAAATTCCTCTGCACTTGGAGGAATACCAGCATCTTTTATAGTCACCCTATTCAATTCCCTAAGATCATGAACCACTCTAAGCTTTCCATTAGGCTTCTTGATACAGAAAACTGGACTTGGATAACTTGATGACAATTGTTCATAAAGTCCAGTCCTAATCCGTTCCCTAACAACTTCAATATAATCATCTTTAAGAGCAGCAGGAATCGGAATTGGCTTGAGTAGCCAAGGTTCATGACAAACAACTGGAATCTTGTAAGTTTCACCATAAGAATGCTTTAAAACACCCCTCTCTTCTTCCACAAATGCAATAGCCTTCTCCCTAAACACCATCAAATCCAGCAACAAATTCATCTCCTCACCAGATAACCAACCCTCTGGCCCAAAATTTAAAACACCAATCCTATCAAAAGTAATTCTTGACGTTTCAGAAAATTCAGGTGGATTCTTTCTTAAAGGAGTTTCATATGGATCTCTTGAAGAAAGTGGTCTCTTCAACGACGAATTCAATCCAGTTGGAAGCACTTCATTGATTGATTTAACTTTCACAGCAGCCTTCTTATATTTTGCTGCTTCCACTTCCACATGTACTTGAGGAATTGAGCTCCTTTCATCAACAGAATCTTCATCTTCATCAGAATTAAGAGTAACAGAATTTTTACAAAAAGAATTATTAGAATCAGATAAAGAAATTTTATCAGTTTAATTTTTATTTTTATTTTTTGAAAAAGACTTATTAAAGTTTTTAGAAACAGAATTATTATATTGTTATCTAGTTTTTCATTATGCAGAAAATTTTTAATTTGATTTTTATTTTTATAAATATGAAAAGAATAATCAAAAGTATGAAAATTTGGCAGTCTATCTTCATGCAGGAAGTTACCAGCATGCCAATTAGGCTCAGCCCTATTGACAATATCTTTAAATAAATAATTTTTTTGTTGATTTTCATTTATCTTGAGATTTTTTTCTTGATTTTTGTCCAATTTTTTCTCGCTATTCCTAGAAAAAAACCAGGGGTGTCCCCAATGCTCACATGTGTGGCCATGTTAACGTTTTTGAAAGGTGTAGAAGAAACCCTAGCAGTGCACAATTGGGAGGAATTACTTTTAAACCCATTTGCCACCACTCCAAAACTTTTCCGTACCGAATTCTGCTCATCCACTTGACCAGTACCCAAATCAGCAACCAAATCAAAAATACCCCTAGGGAAATAAATATCATCATTAGGTTCAGGATTCTCATCACAGAAACAGTCCATTTTACCTTCACATAGGTCCTGCACTGCAGTGACGGCCCCACCAGAAGCTAGAAAGTCATTCCTTTATCTTCATGCTGGAGTAACTCTCTTCTGCAACTGGACACAGAAACACAAGTGTTGCTAACAAAACCACCAACCAAATCATCACCACACATCACAGAACCCAAACCAACAAACACTTTTTCTTGCTTTTTGTTATTCAGAAATTTATTTTGCATTTTCAATTTTTCATGAGAGAAATCAGAATGAGACATTAGTTGAGAATTATTGTGCAGTTTATACTCTTGCTGGAGGCCACCAGTAAACCAAGTAGGCTCCTTCCTACTGACAACATCTTTACATAAATATTTTTTTTGCTGATTTTCAGTTATCTTGAGATTTTTTCTTGAAAATTGTCTAATGGTTTCTTGCTATATCTAGAAAAACAACCAGGGGTGTCCTTAATGCTTACATGTGTGGCCATGGTAATGTTTTTGAAAGGTGTAGAAGAAACCCTAGCGGTGCACACTTGGGAGGACTTACTTTTAGACCCATTTGCCACCACTCCAAAACTTTTCTGCTCCAACAAAATTTTCCCTAAAACATCTTCAGAACTTGAAATAACTTGAGAGAAAAACTTGAAAAAAAACTGAAACCAGACAAATAATTTGACAAAAATTGACATAATAAAGTAATATTATCTACAAAAATTGGAAATTCCACTTGAGCTGACCTACTGCAATCCAGGATTTCTTCTTGAGGAGAGATTACAGCACTAGACTGATCAGTCCTATCTACCCTAAAAAAGAAGGTTCACTGTCAGCCAGGCCACTAGACTTACCCAGTGAAATAATTAATTATTTACTGGATGAAGCCGCACATTATCATTTTAATTATTATTTAATTATAATTTAGTTACATTAAAATTAGTTATAATAAATAAACTAATTAAAGAATGATAAAATTAAATAAATAATTAAAATTAAAATATAAAATTGTCCCTTATATTTTTCTCTAACACCGTGCTCATTTGACAGGTTGGAAAAAATAAAAATTTATATTAAAAAATAGATTTTAAGTTAAAATAAGATTTTAATATACATATAATATTAAATATATACAAAAAATTCAAATTTCTTATTTAGAATTGACTTCTACAGTAAATATTAAATAAATTGATGTATTTCTGACATACTCTGTAAATACATCTTTTTGACGCCTTCTTTTTAGAACAACTTTATTATTTGAAAATACTCCTTCTGGAATATTCTTTTCTCTCTCTCATACTACTGTTTTTTGAATTTGATTTCCGTGCTTTGTCTCTCCTTTGCCTATATAAGGCCTCTCTTTTGGTTGTTTTTTAATCATTCCTTTACTACATTACTTTATAAAAACATTAACAAATCAAACACTTATTCTTATAATCTATAGCATTAGTATTTACAATACGTAACTCTAATATATAATTTATATCAATATTTTAATCATACCTCTTTTAAATTGAATAAAATAATCATCCTAGATTTAAGAGATACGTACAAATTTGTTGAGAGTCCATTTAAACCTTCAAAATCCTCGTAAAAACTTCATGCCAATCTTCTAGACCAAAAGGGTACCTTGACAGTCACCAACAAATGATCACCACTATCCTCAAATACACCAGAAGAGGACTTCAAGTCTTTTCTCTTCCTAATGAAAGTGCAACACTGACAAGATGCAGAAACACCAGGCCTAGTTTCCCAACCTTCATCACCTGGGGGTGCCAACCTCATATGTAACCGCCTCATATCCTCCCCAGTAATCTCCAGACTAATCCCAACACCAGACTGATAACCAATCTTGGAATCAAAATCCATCAAAAATGGCCCTCCTAAAACTGTCTTCACAGCTCCTCTAGACACATAAATATGAACTTTTCCAACAGCTCCACCTACACCTAACTTTACATGCTCTGCTTTACCAATCAACTCAGTAGCATGCCCACCTATCCCTCTGAGATTTCCTCCAAAACCAGCTTTAATTGGCAAATCCAGACTAGTTGCTTGATCCAATGAAATTAAATTTATTTGTGAGCCTGAATCAACCAATGCCTTCACATCTTTGCCATTTAAAGAAACCACCAAATATCCTAAAGGAGTAGAAAAATGAGTCTCCACCTCTTTACCAAACTTCTCCACATTTTCACACATATACTCCACCTCACCAGTAGCCACTCTTCTCCTAGTCAAATGCTTCTTCTGATTTTCAGCAAGGGCTGGACTAATAGTGAACAATTCACCCAAAGATAATGGAATCTGAAGCTGATTCACCCTTCCCAAAACAACATCCATAGCATTCTCTTGACCAGAAACCACTGGCCTCTCATAATGAGCCTTACTCCTAGCAACCTTTGCCCTAGAAGACTCCTGAGGTCCCACATTACCAACAACATCACACATTTCCACATTAGAATTATCCCCATGAACCTTTCCATCCACAGAGACTAAACCAGAACCATCAACAGTAGCTTTAACTCCCTCTATTGGCACACAAGAACTTGGCCTAGGCAAATAAGCCAAAGGCACATCCTCCTCTGTATCTGGACCATCATCCAAAGGAATAGGATCACCATTAAGATCAAAAGCACCAAAACTAGGGGGACCCATATCAGCTATCCCCTTATGCATCTGACAAATCTCTTCAGGCGTATAAATCTTCTTGGGATCTTCAGCCTTCTTAGAATCCGCCTTTCCACTTCTTGACCTTAACTGATTAGAAATACTGCTTCTAGCTTTAGAAGCAGCCGCCCTCCTAGAAGCCTCCACATCATATACACCAGCCATAAACTCACCATCCGCCTTAACAACCTTTACTAACTCCAAATTACCATATGAAGTAGAAAAAGTAGTCTTACTAACCTCTTTTTCCTTCCCCTTATCTCCAGAATTATTTCCAGTACCATAAGAAGCCTCAGTAGGCAATTCCTCAAACCTAGCTCTCTTTTCACCCATACTATCTCTCCTCACCAAATACAAAGGATCCTGACCTTCACTGGGCTCGATAAAAGATCCATTAGGAAACCTAAATACCTTTTCATCAAATTTTACTCTACCAGCAGCCTGATCCCTATTCAAAGACCAACAATCATTAGACTTATGTCCCTTCCGGTTGAAGTAGGAACAAATCCAAACATTAACAGTATCACCATTCCTCCTATCATAACCTCTACTTGAATAAGATGATGAGAAAGATTCTGAAACCCTGCTGGCCTTCTGAGTTTCTTGAACAAAAATTTTCAATTTCTTTGTTAAGTCAGCCAATTGATCCACCATCTCCTTATCCACATTCTCATCCACCTTAGAAACCGGTTTCCCCAACTGAGCTTTTCTTGCCTCCTGAGCCTTCTTCATAATATAGCTATTATCAGCCAAAACTTCATTAATTTTGCTGACATACTGTGTACAGGTTTCTTGATAACTGTCCACAGCCAAAAGCTTGAGGTGAGACTCCACCAATTCTTTAACCACCTTAACAGCAGGCAACTTCTGTTCCCTATTAGGTAAGTTTTTCATCAAACCCTTCCTAGACAACTCCTTTAACACATCAATCCTAACATCCCTCCCAAAAGCGGACCAAAATAAATCTTTGACTGCATTTTCATGAGCCAATTCCTCTACCTCCACCAGATATTCCACCACAGTTTCAAAACTACCAACAAATTTCCTATAACTCACCAAAGAAGTTATTCCACCCTGCACTTGCCATTCTCCAACAGCCTTATTTAAATCCACCATTGAATATCTGACTCCCCATTTGTCCACCATTTCCCTACTAAGCCTTTTCCAATCCCTAGTCTTATAACCCTCCATACCAGTAATCTCCTTCTCAACTTCCCTATCACCAATGAAAAAGATAACCTGCTTCACCATATGTAAATTTGAAGCCCCATCAATTCCAGCAGCAGCCTCATATCTGCCCAAAGACCACTTAACATCATCACCAACAAACTTGGGCCCATCCCAAGTTTTAATCCTTACTGAAGGCCTGACACCATCAGCAGCAGCAGCAATAACACCAGCACCAGATGGATACGACATCCCAAAAAACACCAGAAACCAATAAAATCTGTAAGGGTTCAGCCCTTTACCAGAAAACCGACAATATCCTACAAGGGTTCAGCCCTTTACTAGGATAAAACAACAAACAAAAAAAAACAACAGATCTAGCAAGTGTTAAGCCATATACCTAGATCCCTACTACCACAGATCTTGTACTGGCTCAGCCAGTTACCAGAATCACCTAATAACCAACCAATCAAAATCTAACAACCAGAAAACCAAAATCCAGAAGTCCAACAAGTAAGTTTCTTCAGAAGCTAGAGAATTCAAACCCCATGTTGGGCACCAAAAATGTAGAGTATACTCCTACATTCACCTTGCTGCAGGCAGAATCCAAGGGAGTTGTAAAAACAAAAAAAAATCCCTGTCCCTCTAAGTAAATGTAAGATTCAATTAACTAAGCTTGAAGATCTGCTTGAAGAGTTGGATAAGTTGAAAATCTGAGATAAAGACTTTGAAAGTGTTGGAAACCTATAATATAGAAATAAAAATAAGTGCAATAAATGATTACACCCCCAAAACAAATACCTAATACCAGATTACACTGATACAAGTCACAGCAAATACTTAGAACAAGCCGCAACACTTTCCCCAGAGACTGAAAAGTACAGTAAAGTACCCCAGAAACTACCCTCGGGATGATCTGTTCAAAGTTGCCTTATTAAAGGTCTGCCCCAGATTTACCCAGTTACCCACCAAAATTAAAGAGTGTTCTTTATTATACTTTTATTTAATAAATTTTATAAGAAAAGAAATAAATTTGAGTCACCAAGGATGAGAGCTATCCAATGGTACCCTACATGTTGATATTTTTTATTATAATTGTTGTTATATTTTAATTATTGTTAATTATCAAAAAAGACCCTTATTATCGAAACTAAAAGACAAAAAAAATGTAGAAGACTAAGATTCACTCCTCCCCATATGATTCTCCTGCTCCAGAACTTTCCAAAAATATGCTACATGCATATGATCTACAATAAACTATTGATCTAGTAAGCATAATAAATTTCTAACCAAATTTTTCCACAATAGCCAAACTTTTGGCACAGTGACCAAACTTTGCACTGGTGATCAGACTTTTCTACAGTGACCAAACTTTGCCACAGTGCCCAGACTTTTCTGCAGTGACAAAACTTTGCCACAGTGCCTAGACTTTTCTGCAGTGACCCAACTTTGCCACAGTGCCTAGACTTTTCTGCAGTGACCAAACTTTGCCACAGTGCCCAGACTTTTTGCACCAATGACCAAAATTTGCCACAATGACCAACTTTGCCACAGTGACTTCGCTTTTTCACCAGAAAATCACTGGAGCAAACCGGAGCGCACCAGAGCGCACCAGAAGAAAAAAAAATGGCTACTCCATGAGCACACTGCATCCACCAAAAATACCAAGAGAGCCCTAGAAAATCCAGCAAAACCAATACCCAATCCATGAAACCATCAAATAAAAATAGGAATACCATCATATATCTATTCCAAAACACCATAAATCCTCCTAAAAATCACCATAAATCATCCAAAAATCACCATAAATCCACTCAAAAAAAACCAGTTAACTCCCTTCAACCAAATTAAAACCTGCTAACACCATGATTTTATTCCAACCAAGGTCCAATCAAATTTTCACCTAAGTAGCCTACCCAGATTTGGAACACCACATTGGTCTTATCAGAAGAAAAGATATCTGAAAAAAAAATTCATCATTTAAATCATCAAAAATATTAAAGATTATCAGTTTTATCAGAAGAAAATATATCTGAAAAAAAAAATTCTCTGTGAAAGTTATTTTTGTCATATCCCAAACATTTTTTTTCATAAAACTAAAGTAGATAAAAAATATCAATATCCAAAAAAATTACCAGAAGATATCAAATATTTAACCAAATTTGGAGATGATCGAGTTGTTGCAGCTATCAGTAATACTTATAAGGCTCGATTCATTTTGGAAGTTCATTCATTTGATGGTGTAAAAGATGAATCTTTTCATCAACTCTCAGATCTTATCATAACTCATTATCAAATAGCTTTGGTTCGCTTACCTATAAGGAATACGAATTTGTTGGGTGGTATCATGATTGGATTTGGTTGGAGACCAGGTTTTGTTAAAGGATATTCTCTTAGTATGTCTAAAATTTTTTTTCCATTCTTAATATCATTTCAATTATTTCATTTATATAGGCATATGTTCATTGCTCAAGAATATCACTAAAGCTCAAAAAGATGAAGATTTTCACTTAGGGGACACTCTACCATCCTTTAACTCTTTTCTTGCTCATTGACTCAAAAAGCTCTGTAATAAAGCTTTTGAAAAAAATCATCAACTTGAAACCAAAGTTAGAATACCAAATTGGTGTGACTCCAAATGGGAAGATATCACCCACAAATATCTTTTATTTTCAAATGTTATTATTACTCATTAAGGATTCCATAATAAGATTTATATCAATATAAATGACACCTATTATCTTACTTTTGGAATTTTTCATATATCAATCTGATAACTTGCCAACATATACCATCTCCAGCTAAACTCAAAGGACATGTCTTATATTTTCCAGACCATTAGTGCCTGATTGATTTTGGTTTGGGAAATGGTGTGATTGAAACAATTTTGAACTCTTCTCAGGAGCATCATCAAACAACCAAAGCTCTACATGGCTTGGAATCTTGTCAACAATTCACACATTTTGGATGTTCTTTTCAAATCAGTAAAAAATTAATTTACCAAATAACCAAGGTAAAAAAAGAAGGTAAGTTTAACAGATATAAAAAAACTTTATAAGGATTAGTAGAGTGATCAAATATTTTTTATTTTTTAATAAATGTTTTATAAATAACTCTTATATTTCAAATTCCTAAAATAAAGTAATGGGCCAAAAACTCTGAGTTGTATAAATGATAATCATGATAAAATTAAATTGTTTCATGGGGTTCATCTTGCCTATACATCTGGAAATTCCCAAACTTAGTTTCTAAACTTGGTCTACATTTTGGTGGGATGAATTGTCATGACTTTAAAATTAAAGATATTGATATAAATTAGTTATATATATATTAATTTATGTAATCATATTAAATTTTGGTGATTTTCACCCCTAACTTCAATAAAATTCAGGGGAGGGTATTGCCAAATTTTCAAATGTGACATGTGAAATTGATGACTTAGAAAAATTTTGGTGATGCCCACCCCTTACTTCAATAAAATGCAGGGAAGGTTATTGCTAAATTTTTAAAACAGATCTAGAGTTTTGTTGACTTAGCTGTATCTAGAAAGTAAATTTAATGATTTGAATGTTAAAAAGAAAAAATGTATGAGTTTTTCAAATTTTTCAAAATAAAATTATCTAGAATCAAGACCTTTAAAAAGTCGGTGCATATGAAATTATCACCAAAAAGAAAGAAAACAAAATTAATTTAACCAAACAAACAAATAATCTAAAATGTTGCAAAAAATGTTTGAAATCTCAGTGAGGAGTGTGTTCCAAGGATTGATTGTTAGGTTTAATGCATTCTATCAAGAAAACTTTGTAAATGAAATAAAAAAACTAGTTATCAATGATTATCATTAAGTGTTCAATTTCCTCAATAGATTTATTAGCTTTATCACAATATCTAAAGAAATATTTCTTTTTTAAACCTTCTTCAAGTTGATACTTAGTTTTATTTGATCCAATAGGAATTTGTACTCAAGATCCTTCTCCTCTTTCTTTATCTTGAATTTCTTCTCCTCCAAATCATGTGCCCTCTCATCCCTCTTTAAAGAAAGCTTGAATCTATTCTCCACCAAGTCATGTGCCCTCTCATCCATTTGTAAAGAAAGCTCAAATTTCTTCACTTCCAAGTCTTTTCCCTATAATCCCTTTGTAAACAGAGCTTGTATTGTTTCTTTTGAAAGTTGATAGTATCTCTTGCAAATTTAACTTTACCTAGAGTGAAAAGGAATATTAAAAAAAAGAGAAGAAAAGATCACGTAATTATTAAGAGGTATGCTATCACTTACCAGATTCACCTTTTTTCCAGAAAGTCATCAATGGAAGAAAAAGGGGTTTGGGAAAAACTCTCTCTGTTTTGCTTTCTATGACTGTTAAAATTCAAAGTAGTTGATGGTTTTTTATTTTTTTTGGATGTAACATTTTCCACTTCATCATTGATGCTACCTTCATACTCACTTGCTTGAGGAACCTGGGTTTCTTTATTACCCTTTTGAAAAACAAAAAAATAAAACAACTAGACAAGAAATAAAAACTCACTGGAGTGGGATCATGTTGGCTTATATCACCATAAGTATTTATTGGAAAGCTACCTAGATTAGTTGAATTTAGAACAGGAGAGGCTTAAGTGGATGAAGAGGATGGGAAAATATTTCTTTTAAAATTTTTTTTGGAGATAGAATCTTCACCATCAAACATGTTGGCAGGATTAACATCAGCTTGCTATCCAAAAATAGTATCCATCTCTTTAAAGTATGGACATAGAGATTCAAGTTTATCATCTATGGATTTTTATGCCCTTACTCATATTGATGTCAGTAATACCAAAACCAGTAGAAAATGATAGAGTCTTTTCCTTCTTGTATTTGGCTTGGTAATGCTTAAAATGTTCAGACATCTGTTTAGGCAAAAGATAAATCCTTCCCTTTGTCTTATTTTGTAATTCATTGGCCATTAGAAGATAGCCATTGACTTTTGATGCAGGGGGCTGCCCTAATTTAGTTGCATTCTCAGTACCAAAACAAGAATCATATTTAGTTTTTATTTTTAGCAAGTTGATAAGTATGAGATGATCGTCTTTTTTTAGTTTAAAAGTCATTTATTGTTCAGCTGAGCGGGAGAAAGAGGGAGTAATGGGATTTGAAGAACAACTGGGGGAAGGCTGTCTTTGAGAAGATCTATGATGATGAGGAATGTTGGGTTATTTGAAGATGAAAAGGAGAAGAAATAAATAGATGAGATGGGGAGGGGTTTTGAACAGATAGAATGAGTAGACAGGATGGGAGTGCGCAGTAAGGTAGGGAGGCTGGCACATCCAGAAAGTTGTCCAAGATGTGGTTATGAAAAATTGGAGATAAAAATGTCAGATTGAGGTGAAAATTGACATGTAAAAGGTCTAATAACCCAACTTTTAGCGAAAATAATTGCAGAAAATAATTGGGGTATAATGATTTTTATCTGCAATTAATTTAACTGTAGATTGGTCAACATTGATACCCCCTAATGTAAACTTATGTAAATTATTTTTCAGGACTATGAATTTAGCCAATGTATTAAACAATGAACATTCAGTATCTGAATATTATTATGTCAATCAATCCCAAGACTCCCAAATTACAGAATTGTCTAATCTAGTGCCTCAATTTAGTCAAAATTTTTGCTTTGAAATAAATATTATTATTGATTTTCTATTCTATCTGGAAGTTTTCTGTGATGATTCAAATTCTAAAAAAAAAAAATTACCAAAAAATTATCAGAAATTTACCGCTGAAGAAGTAAAACTACAGCTCATTTGGCTAACATGGAACAGTAGTTTTCAAGAGTTAAAAATGCTACTATTTCAGTAATCAAAGAAGAAGAAAACAATGATCTCAGTTATGTTGTACAAAATCTTGAAAAGCAAAGAAAGATTACCTGGCTTTTCTTATTCCAAAATTTTAGTCAAAGAACATCAGGCCAAAAGAGATGTGTTAATGTTGACAAATTATTTAGTCAGATAATTGATTCCGCCAAAAAAGCTCCTGTCACCGGACGACCTACGCACAAGGTCGAGGATGTTCCTGAAAGTGAGATGAGAGATTTAGAAACTTCTTCGAGGCACAGAGGAATGATTCGAGGAAGTGATTTGAAGGTCACTCGAAGTAAGAACTACAGGTTCGAGATTCGTTTGAGAAGAATTATAAAATAGTTTCAAAGGTAATAGGAATTCTTAAGATCTCACGAAGGGTTGGAAACTCAATAATCAAATATTTAGGATTTAGAAATGAATATTGAGAAATTGAAAGAAAGATACAATAACAATGTTTTAACTTTAAAGATTTACCACTATTAATGTAAATACGATTTATAATTTAATTCTAAGGAATATTGAACCAAAATTCCCAACCCTTTTATATCCTTTGTTCCTCCTCGCATTGACCTCCCTTCCATCGCACCATTCCCATACCATTGACCATTAATAACATACACTTAGACCCTCTTCGCTAAATATCCGTCCATGCTCAATTTACCCCTTTTTAATTAATTAACAAAACTTTAATGAAAAAACTACTACTGTACTATTTCGATGAACCTAGCACTGTGCGTCGCTTATTGAAAAGGAGACTAAGGCACCCTATTGGGAGATTGACTAATTTAGATTTAGAGTTTAGGCTAGCGCAGTTAAATAGTAAGTACACAAAGGAAAATCGCAGTTGCTATGGAGAATTGCTTTCTGCGCTTCGAGTATAGATTTAGGACTCGATATTATTGATTTAATGAGCTGCTTTCGCCTTGAGTGTCACGTGGCACGTGACAGCTCCCAACTTTTAACATCTCATTATATGTTTGGAGGAAACTTACCCTAGACCAGCTAGACATGTTAGTATTTTGGCTCCCCTCTTTTTGTTTATACCTTTTTTAAACACCTCATTTATTCATGAAAAAAGATATTTACCTAGACCTAAAAAAATCATGCTTGCCAAATTTTGGATTCCACCCCATCTTTTGCTCCTACTCCAACTTTTGGAGCAATAAATAGCGCTCAATATCATGAAAATCTGCAAGTTATTTTGGCTTTACATATCTCACATTCCAAACTTTCTAGATTGCTTGAAGCAAATGTGGTTGACAATCCTGAGAATGCAAGACAGTACTTTGTCCTCACTCCAAACTTAGCCTTTTTGTGGGCTAAATCAATGGTGATTTTTTTGCTCATTTTTTATTTCTATAAATTAATTAATTTTTTGTTGGGTGTGGTGTTTTTAAGAGACAAAACCTTTAAGAGGTAAAATTTTTAAAGCCTCCAAAAACACCTGCTTTTAAATGGTACAGTAATTGAATAGCTTTATATCAAAAAAAAATTAAAACACCCAGTATTCATCAATTCGCCAGCCGCCAAATTCACCTTTTCACTCATCTGAGCAAGAAAAATCACCATTTCTTTAGCCCACATACAGGCTTGGTCAGGAGTGAGGACAAATTACTGTCTTTAATTCTCAGGATTGACAACCACATTTGTTTCAAGCAATCGAGAAAGGTTGGGAAGTGGGATATGTGAAGCTGAAATAACTTGCAGATTTTCATGATATTGAGCACTATTTATATCTCCAAATGTTGGAGTCAGAGCAACAGATGGGGTCGAGTCCAAATTTAGGCAAGCATCATTTGTTTTATGTCTTGGTAAATTTCTTTTTTCTAGAATAAATTTTGTGTTCAAAAAAGTTATAAAAAAAGAGGGGTAGCCAAAATACTTACATGTTCAGCATGTCTTGGGTCAGTTTCTCAAAACTTATAATGAGATGTTCAAGGTTGGGAGCTTTTTTGGCAGAATCAAGTATCTGACTAAATGATTTGTCATCAGTAACACATCTCTTTTGGCCTGATGTTCTTTGACTAAAATTTTGGAATCAGAAAAGCCAGGTAATCTTTCTTTTCTCTTCAAGATTTTGTACAACATAACTGAGATCATTGTTTTCTTCTTCTTTGATTACTAAAATAGTAGCATTTTTAATTCTTAAAAACTACTGTTCCATTTTAGCCAAATGAACTGCAGTTTTCTTTCTTCAGAAGTAACTTTCTAATAATTTTTTTGTAATTTTTGTTTTTAAGAATTTGAATCATCACAGCAAGCTTCCAGATGGAATAGAAAATCAATAATAATATTTATTTCAAAGCAACCATTTTGACTGATTTGAGGAACTAGATTAGACAATTCTGTAATCCGGGAGTATTGGGATTGATTGACATAATCATATTCAGATACTGAATTTTCATTGTTTAATACTGTCAAGGTACCCTTTTGGTCTAGAAGATTGGTATGAAGTTTTTACGAGGATTTTGAAGGTTTAAATGGACTCTCAACAAATTTGTACGTATCTCTTAAATATAGGATGATTATTTTACTCAATTTAAAAGAGGTATGATTAAAATATTGATATAAATTATATATTAGAGTTACGTATTGTAAATACTAATGCTATAGATTATAAGAATAAGTGTTTGATTTGTTAATGTTTTTATAAAGTAATGTAGTAAAGGAATGATTAAAAAACAACCAAAAGAGAGGCCTTATATAGGCAAAGGAGAGACAAAGCATGGAAATCAAATTCAAAAAACAGTAGTATGAGAGAGAGAAAAGAATATTCCAGAAGGAGTATTTTCAAATAATAAAGTTATTCTAAAAAGAAGGCGTCAAAAAGATGTATTTACAGAGTATGTCAGAAATACATCAATTTATTTAATATTTACTGTAGAAGTCAATTCCAAATAAGAAATTTGAATTTTTTGTATATATTTAATATTATTTGAATATTAAAATCTTATTTTAACTTAAAATCTATTTTTTAATATAAATTTTTATTTTTTCCAACCTGTCAAATGAGCACGGTGTTAGAGAAAAATATAAGTGACAATTTTATATTTTAATTTTAATTATTTATTTAATTTTATCATTCTGTAATTAGTTAATTTATTATAACTAATTTTAATGTAACTAAATTATAATTAAATAATAATTAAAATGATAAGGTGCGGCTTCATCCAGTAAATAATTAATTATTTCACTGGGTAAGTCTAGTGGCCTGGCTGACAAATACATTGGCTAAATTCATAGTCCTGAAAAACAAGTTACATAAGTTTAAGTTTAAGGCAGAAGATAAATAATAAGAAGAAAAATTTATGTTTAACAGTTCAGAGGAACTGAGAACCAAAAAAAAGATAAAAAAATAGAAATAAGAAAGATTATGATGAAAAGGGAAAAAATACTTACCTGAGAGAGAAGAAATAAAAAGAGACCTTGAAGAAGTGTGATTTCAAGGTGTTTGAATGAAAAAATTGATGAATCAAATGAAATTGGTAGGTTCAATGAAAATTGGAGAAAGAGAAATGGAAAGCAGGGGGAGAAAGGTGGGTGGTGGTGTCAAAATGGCTGGGGAAGCTAATTGCATATCCGTTCAATTGGATATAGCATTTCAGCTGACCTGCAGACATTTTTTTTGGGAGCTGGGAGCCCAGAAAACTCGCAGAAAACTGCAATTTTCTTCCAATTAGCTGTAAGAATTTTTAATTACAGATACTTACTTTGCGTCATTAAGTCACCCCTTACTTTATTGGAATTGTACAACTTATAGGTAGGAAATGGACTCCAAGTAAGCTATGATGCAGCTAAACCTCAATGAATCAGAAGGGAATATACCTAATGGTATTATGAGGGTAAATAAGAGAATTATAAAATGGTACAAATAGAATGATGACTTACCTAGAGCAGAGAAAACCTTACTGTATATAAAAGGAAAATGATGAGTCCTTTATATCTAGTAGTGAGGTTGTTTTTCCAACTGCAGGTAAGTGGGGAAAAAGTACTCAAGATTAAATAAATAAGCATTAATCTGGATTAAAATTTTCAGGGGGTGTAAATACAGACATTTGTGCTAGTGATATGAGAATAGTATTATTGAACTAATGAGGTGAGAGGAGTAAGTAATGTATGATATACAATAACTACCAAATTGATTTTTTATGCCACACTGTGTAATAAACATAGTTGGTAGTGTAAGAAGTATGGAAAGACACTCAATCTAATACCCTCCTGTCTTGGGTGCTACATGCAGTAGAACACAAGATTTCAAAGATTAGTGGAGAGCTCTACTAGGTGTAGATTTGGTGAGACAGTCATCTAGCTTCTGAAAAGTGAGAGTATTAGGAATGTTAATTTTTCCTCCATGGACTTGTTTTCATATCCAGTGGTATTTTTCTTCAATGTGTGTATTTTGAGCTTGGAACACTGGATTTTGTGATAGGGCTATGGCACCTTTGTTGATCCCAAAGATAAATAGGGGTAGGGTAATGGGTAAATGGAGTGACTCAAATAAATAGATCATCCAGATAGCTTTTTTCCCTTCAGTTGTGAAAGACTTATATTCTGCTTCTGAAAGTGAAAGAGAGAGGCTTTGTTGATTTTTTGCTTTCCATGCAATGGATCCTCCATTCAAAAGAAAGATATACCCAGTGGCTAAGCAACAAGTGCTTAGAAATCCAGCCCAATCAGATTCCACATAACCAGTTGTCAGGGACCAGGAATGATGACCTAATTTGTTCTGAAGGAAGTGAAGATTTTGAATAGTGTAAAGAGAGATGGGAAATAACAGTGAGATAACAAAGGGTATGTTTCAGTGCAATCCAGTGGACTATACCTTGATTCTCAAGGTGTTGATAGGTTATCCAACAGTGAAGGCTAAATTGGGATAGGAGAATTGGTCCAGGTGGTTGATATATCCAATTGAATTTTGGTAGCTTATAGGGGGTGTCAGTTCTGGAAAATCCACACCTAAAAATCAATACTGATTTAAGTGCAGATTTCCAAAACACACTATCCCCAACACTGGTGGATTTAAAAATGAAATAAGTCACTTATTTCACTCAAATCTGCACTATCTCAACCAAAAGTGCTGATTTCACCATAAAGTCCCATTTGATTGATTTGTCTGCATCATCCCATTCATACACAGAACTCCACAGAATAACACTTCATAACTCAAAATATTGTACATAATTTACATTTCATACTGTATAAGAGTCATTCCTTCCTCACTCTCAAATTGTGATAAGCTACATCAAGCAATGAATTTCATAGCTCTTGATTTCCTCTTGGACTCTGATTGCAATTCTGAGTATGATCTTGAAGAAGATTTTTTTTTATCAAAAATGGCCAGGAAACATTACTTTCTTCCAAGAAAGTCTCAAGTATACCATCAAAACACTTCATTACCTATCTGTACCTAGTTTTAGACAGTTTTTCAGGACTTCTCAGGAATTTTTCCTTAGAGTGGTTTTTATTATTTGCATATTGACTTTGATTTTAAATTTTCTGTTATAGTCTCATTTTTTTAAGTTTCTTGTTCTCCTTCATCAACTCAACTTGAAATTTCATACTTTACGCAATTGCATAATTTTTCAGTCATTCTTTTTTTCTTTCATCACTCATATCTATTTCTTCCTCTCCTCTTTCATCCCTCAAATAATTTGAAGTCAATTGTTTTCTTAACTCATCCCTCCAGGTAAGTCATTTTTTTATTTTTACATATATATTTTCTAATTATATTTTTTTGATTTTTTTATTTGTATCTAAATTTTTAGTAAGTCTTTATTTTTTGATTTTAAAAGTAAAATTAACCTTTTTTCTTCTCTCCCTCTTTTCTTTATTTTTTTAGCTTCATCATCCTAATTTTTATACTTCCTTGGAATGGTCATTGTTCCTCCTTTCCCGAATTTCACATCTTTTTGGTACCATGTCATCTTAACACATAAATTGCACATTCTTTAAGCATTTCACTTTCTCCATATCCAATTCTCCACAAATTCCAAAATCACTCTTTCTCACTATATTTTACTTACCTTTCAATCAAGGTACGTTTCTTCTCCTTTTTTTCATGTCTATATCATATCTCTTTCTTTCTATGAAAATTTGATACTTAAATATATGTAGGACTCATATCTAGATAATAGTGGACTTATTAAACTCTTCATTTTGTCATTTTTATTATCATTTTTCAAGTTTTTGTAAAATTTTGAAAATCTGACTTGGAATTAGGGTTTAGTTTATTCAAAAATAATCTCTTTTTGACTTAAGATTCTTCTGAAGGCTGTCTTTAATTTCCCACAAACAGATTTAAATTTGGTTCTTTGGTTTCTGAGATATTGACCTTTAAATTTTAGCATTTTTTTCTTTAAAATTTTCATATTAAAAATTAGCATTAGGTTTATTTAAATAACATTTCATATAACTGAATATTATCTTGAAGCCTATCTTTAATTTCTCACAAACAAGTTTGAATTAAGTTCAGTTGTTGCTGAGATCTTGAGCATTGAAGTTGAGCCTTTTTTTCTGAATTTCAATTAATTTATTTCATGATTTTATATTACATAATTAGAAAATAAGGCTTCTGAAACTCTTATCTGATTATTATCTAGTCTTTTATCTTCCTCTTGTTGGAATTCTCATCATCAATTTTCAAGTTTTTGTGCAATTTGAAAAGTAGATTTAGAATTGGGGTAAGGTTTTTTCAAATCTACTTTCCTTTTAGCTGAAGATATTTCTGAAGCCTATCTTTCATTTCCAACAAGCCAATTTGAAACTGGTTCAGTGGTTGATAAGATATTGACCTTTAAAGTTGAGCCTTTTTTTCCAAATTTCACTTTTTTTATTTCATAATGCATATCATAGCATTTATATCATGCATTTATCCTTCCAGATTCCTAAAACTACCTTTCTCTTTACTTATTATTCTTCCCTTTTATCAAGGTGTATTTTTTTCTTTTTCTTACCATTTTCAAATGTCTAACCCCTCACTCATTCATGCTGCTCTTATCAGATCATTCAAAAGTTAGTCCATCAAATCATCAAGGTGAAAAAAGAAGGTAAAATTTATAAATTCATAATCCTTTAGTTAGATAAAATTTTTTTGGGGATTTTTAAAGTCATTAAATATTTTTTATTTATTCATAAATTTTAATAAATAAATCTGATATTTCAATCTACTAAACTAATGTAATGAGCCAATGACCTTGTGTTTTATAGACCGTAATCATGATAGCATCAAATTGTTTAATGGGCTTCATCTAGCCTATACCTGTGAAAAGTCCCAAACTTAGTTTCTAGACTTGATCTGAATTTTTGACTTGAAGAATTGTCATTACTTTCAAAAAAGTTAATTTGATTTATCTTATTTATTTATTGATTAATTTATGCAATTATATTAAATTTTTGTGATTTTCACCCCTTTTTTCAATAAAATTCAGCGGAAGGTATTACCAAATTTTCAAATCTGACATGGAAAAATGATGACTTAGAAAAATTTGGTGATACCCACCCCTTGCTTCAATAAAATGCAGGGGAGGATATTTCCAAATATTTCAAATAGATATAGAATTTTTTTGACTTAGACTTATTTAGAAATGCAAACTGGTGGTGAGGTGATAAAATTATGTTGGTGATGAGGATCTCTGCACAGGTGTCAGTATTATTTTACCATCTTAAATTCCAAATGAGCAATATTTTAGAGTCAAGTAAGGACAAATTGTGTTATCAGATTCTTATGATATTAATATTTTTGATAAGATTGAAAGTAACTATTAAATCAGGAACCAAAAAAGAATATCCATTTCCTCATAGAGAAGGCACATGACATTGAGCTTTTTGGAAACAGTACTAATTCCATTCTCCAAATCATAATCATCAATACCAAAGCCAGTGGAAGCGGAAGAAAAATGAGCCTTTTTATACTTTGATTCATAACTTTTTAACCTCTCCTTTTTTTGCTTAGTATTGATGTCAATTCTCCCTTTTGTCTTTTTTTTACTTCATTTTCCATAAACAAAAAGCCATTGACCTTTGATGAAGGTGGACATCTGATTTGGCTCAACTTCTCACATCAAAAATATGCATCATAATTTGATTTAATTTTGATTTTTTTGATAATGATGAGATTATCTTTCTTTCTTAGCTTACAGAATTCGATTTCTCAGGTGAGGGGTCACATTATGTGAAGGCCTTGGTGATGAAGCTTTTTTTGGGTTGCCTTTTGAGTGTTGGATTTACTGGGAGGCATTATGAAAATTTTATGTTACAAGAAAATAGATTAAGAGGTTGAAAATATAAAAAAAGAAGGAAAAAAACATCCCTTGTTGAAACTTTACAATAAAATTTTTTAAATCTCAGTGATGGGTGTGTTATAAGGAGAGGATTGTAGTCTGAGTGTCCCATGTGACAGAGATGGAGTGGGAAAGGAATCAATGATGTGGCTTACATGTGGTTGAGTAAAAACCAGGAAAAAATTGCTGATATGAAGTCATAAATTAAAGCCATATTTGAAATAAGTGACTTCTTTTCAAAATTTGAGTGCTGATTTAGTTTGAAATACTCACTTAATTTAAGTGCAGAATTTCCAGAACTGACAACCCCTAATATTTGGATTCTAGAAATTTTTAATCTCAATTGGAGTAATGGGAACCTGTTGAAAATGGGGAAGTGTTGTTGATACAGCCTTTCAGGAGGTAATATTGTATTCCTTGAGGAGGTTAGGGATAAATCTTGTTTGGGAGAGATGAATGCTGGAAGTTTGTGGGTTAGAAACAATTTTAATTCTAAGGAAATATTTCAAGGGCCCTAGAAATTTCATTTTAAATTTTGAATTTATTTTTTTATATCAGTAAGATCTTTTCTAAATACTGCAAGATCATCTACATGTAGATAAATGAAGGTAGTATTTTAAGTATTGGATGATGTAAACAGACAATGGTTTGCAGATAAAAGATTAAGATGAATTGAGGAAAAGAAACTTTTAATCTCCTTGGACCATCACCTAGTAAATTTTTTCAGGCCATAAATTGAATACTTGAGTCTCAGTACTCTATCATTAATTTTTTCTGTGTTGGTAGGTATACCTGGGGGTGTTTTCATGTAGACTTCTTCTTCTAATGTAACATTACAAAAGGAAGCACTTTTCACATACATATGCTCCATTCTAAATTGGTGTTGGGTTGCAAGAGACAGGAGAGTGCAAAGGTGGAGAGGCAGCCAGTGGGAGAAAAGGTGTTAAAATAATTAATTCCTTCTTTTTTTATGAATCCCTTAGCACACAATCAGGATTTGAATTTTGAACTCTCTCCTTCCTCACTTTCTTTTACAGTGAATACCCATTTATCTGCAATTTTTTTTGCACCAGGTAGTTCTTTCACTACTTCCCAACCTTGGTGTTTTTTAATTTTATAAATTTTGGAATAAATAGCCTCAATCCTGACTTCAGCTTCAGAGCCCAATATGGGTGATTGGTAAGTAGTGGGAACTATAACCTCTGCTGAAAGAAGAATAGTAGAGATATGATGCATCCTATTGGGTAGTTTCTGTTAAAAGGGTTGTTCAATGATGCTGTTAGGAGATATGTCAGAGTTTATTTCTTGAGGAGGAGGTTGATCTTTGGGTATATATGGGAATCTTTTGGGAACAGGGAGTGTTTTACAATGAATCATCCTCAGAATATTTTTCTTCTTAGCCAATTCAGACTCTGAGAAATCAATGGTTGGCTTGGGAGAGTTTTTTTCAGGAGGGAATTTAATTTGGTCATGTTCTGGAGGTGACTCATTTGAGTTGCTAGAAAAAGTTGTATCTTCAGTCTCCTCAGTTATAAAAAGGAAAGGAATTTTTAGGAGTTCAGAGTGTGAGGTCCAGATTTTAAGATACTGAAACTCAGTATAATTGATGACTATTTCATAGGAGTAGGTAATAGAGTGGTTTTTTAAGTCTAGAAATATGTAGAAACTCATTTTATCATCATAAACTATGAGAATAAGATGATTTTCAGAGGAGTCAAAATTCCCTTGCCACAGTTTCTTGGGTATTAAATAGTATGTTCTACATCTAAAACTGTGTAAATATAATATTATAGGTGGAGTAACAATATTTTTTTCATAGGGTGAGAGCATGCTTTGATTTTTTGTAGTAGTTTAGCTATAGAGATACAAAGCTGTTGTAACAGCTTTAGCACATAATTCTGGAGGAAGATTGGCATGAAAGATAAGTGCCTTTTATTTCTCATTGGTGGTTTTTTTTTAGGCTCATTTGAAACAGGATTTAATCTTGGTGTATAAGGGGAAGTGATGTGCATTTGAATTCCATCATCATAAATGTAGTTTTTAAAATATTAATTGCAGTACTTTCCACCACTATCATCAACTAGATTACAATTTTTAGAATTTAAATTTAATTCAATTGGTTTCTTAAAGTGTTAGAAAGCCAAAAAATTATTTCTTTATTTCTTAGGATGTAGAAAAAATAATAGGAACTAAAGAAGTTAGCCAATTTAAATTTATTGAAACAGCCTCCAAGTGAAGGCAAATATATTTTTCTTTTAGGTCTGATAGAATACATTCATGTGGGTAAGTATCTTTTTGGTATTGTACTTGGAAATGGATGTGAATGATTTTTTTGAATCAAAGATAGCTCAAAGAATTGGTCAAGAGAGTCTGATGGATTGAAAATTTCTTTTCTTTTGGATATGGTCCATGACAGCCTTACTGGGGTTATCTAGTCTGTTATCCAAAGTGACAGAACTTTTTGAAACTGAAAGAAAAGAAACATTTGTAGAGTAAAACTTGCCATTGAGAAAAATCTTTGAGAACAAGTAAATTGTCTATAAACTCTCCAGCACATCTGAAACCAGATTTGGTCTTGATATAAAATTTATTATTAGTGATAGTCAATTTCATTCTACTATGTTTTTTCCTTAAAGATCCCATACTGATCAGGTTGACTTTGGGTGAGGGTATGAGAAACAAGTTGTGTATGATGGTTCACTGATTTTATGAGGAAAGCATGACTAATCTGCTTCCTTTAGAGGGTAAATTTCAATCATCTTTAAAATAAAAGGAAGATTTTGCTTCATTAAGTTAGAAAATATGATTTGTTTTTTTAAATATAGTTTGTAGAACCACTTTCAAGGACAAAGATAGATTCTGTCAGTGTATGCTAGTACTTACATATGACTTAATAATAAATATTAATGGTCCTACTAGTTAATAATAAATGATTTATAGATTGAACCTCAGGGAAATAATAATAAAACTGTTATACTCAATTTTTAACTCACAATATTGGGCTGGTGTGGACTAGTGGTAAAAATTAGAAATTTATTTATAGCTGATATAAAGACAAGATCAATTTAAAAGAGCTTTAAAATATCTTTATATGCTAATAATTGATTTATAATGTTTATTTGATTTATGAGGTTTATGCATACATATAAGCTTATCCATGTCTATAATAGGAGGAATAAAAGTTGACCAATCCGCAATTAGGGACCAGGAATTTTTTTTCCCAGGATCAAACATTATTAATTGCGGAAGATGCTTATCCACTAGCCCTGGGGCTAGTGGATAAGGAATCCACAAGAAAGCATTATCCCGCTAAGTCTTTCCAAATCTGGGTAGGCCACTTAGGTTAAAATTTTATTGGAACTTGGTTGGAAGAAGATCATGGTGTTACCAGGTGTTAATTTGGTTGAAGGGAGTTAATTGGACTTTTTTGGGTTGATTTTTGGTGTTTTTGAATGGTTATATGTTTTATTTCTTTTGTGATTTGATGGTTTTATGGATTTGTATTTTTGGTGAATGAAGTGTGCTCTTGGAATGGCCACTTTTTTTCTGGTGCGCTCGGGTGCGCTCTGGTGCTCTCCGGTGATTTTCCGGTGCAAAAGCCAAGTGTACTGGAAAAATTCTGTCATTGTGGCCAAGTTTGGTCATGGTGACAAATTTAACTCACTGTGGCAAATTTAGCTCACTCTGGCCAAATTAGCTCATTATGGAAAAATTAGCTAATTATGGCAAAAAGAGCTCATTGTGGCAAAATTTGCTCACAATTGGAAAGTCTGATCACCAGTGCAAATTTTGGTCACTGTAGAAAAGTCTGATCACCAGTGCAAAGTTTGGTCACTGCAGAAAAGTCTGATCACCAGTGCAAAGTTTGGTCACTGCAGAAAAGTTTGGCTATTGTGGCAAAATTTGGTTAGAATTTATTACGCTTGTTAGATCAATAGTTTATTTTAGATCCTATGCATGTAGGGTATTGTTGGAAAGTTCTGAAGTAGGAGAATCAGATAGAAGGGGAGAATATTAGTCTTCTACATGTTTTTTTGATTTTAGTTTTGATTAGATGGGTCTTTTTGAAGGATAAAATCCATTATTCATATTTTTCTTTTTTCAACAAAATAATTAATCATTTATAATACCCTTATAATAGGGGATATCAATGTTCAGGGATCTGCAATTAGGGATCAGGAATTTTTTTTTCCCGGATCCGACATTATTAATTGCAGAAGATTCTTATCCACTTGCCCCAGGGCTAGTGGATAAGGAATGCACAATAAAACATTATCCTGCCCCTTACACCCCAATTTCCATTCCTAATTCCTGATCCCAAACTCATCACATCCATGATGGATTTTTAAGAAAGTCAAATGACTTATAATTGTTGATGCCATCCTTAAGTCTCTCCTCACTCTATGCTACATAATTTTGGTGGTGAACACTTAAGTTTTTTTTCTATCTACACACCCCAACTGCACATTTGGCGGTGAATTCCCACTTCCCACTCATCACCTACACCTTCCACTGACCTCATTATTTATCATTTTTTACCCATCTTTTTAGTTTATTTATGCTACTTTATTCACCACCTCCACCTCCTCCTCCTCCTCCTCCTCCTTTCCACCTCCACCTCCACCTCCACCAACTCCACCTCCACCTCCACCTCCTCCTCCACCCCCTCCCTACCACCTCCACCACCACCTCCTCCTCGCAACAACCTCCTCCTCTTTGCCACCACCTCCACCTCCACCCCCTCCCCACCACCTCCTCCTCTTTTCCACCACCCCCGTCTCCTTGCTACCACCTTCACCTCCTTCTCTTTGACACCACCTTCACCTCCTCCTCTTGGCCACCACTACCACCACCTCCTCACCACCACCACCACCTCCAACTCCTGGCCACCACCATCTCCTCCACCTCCACCCCCTCGCCACCACCACCACCACTTCCTGCTCCTCCTTGTCACCACCACCACCCCCTCGCCACCACCTTCACCTCCTCCTCTTTGCCACCACTACCACCACCTCCTCGCCACCACCACCTCCTCCTCCTCCTTGTCACCACCACCACCACCACCCCCTCCTCCTTGCCACCACCATCTCCTCCCCCTCTTTGCCACCACCTCCACCTCCTCCTCCACCCCCTTGCCACAAAATTCACCTCTTCAAGCTTAATTAACATCATACTGATTTAAGCCATCCTTTTATGTAGACACATTTTGCATGTTTTCTATTGTGAGTTGGTTAAACATCCGTTTTCTTTGTTAGTCCCCATTCTCCCAACAATAAAACTTTATTATTGCAAGTATGACAGAAAGCAGATAGTTCAGCCGTTGTTCAATCCAAGTTGTTTTTCTATGTTTCCTTTGGCTTAGCCCACGTGATCGTGCTGGCAATACTTTTGTTTTTAAGTCGAGTACCAAAATCATGGGCCATTAGAGAGCCAGAAGTGTATCAGCCATTGAAGTCAAGAAGGTGGTTTACTATTTTGTTTCTTTTGAATTCACTCATATTTTAACACAAAAATTTGGATTATTTTATTTTCCTGGACAGACGATTTGATAAGTTTGCATCAATTTAAATGTTTAGCTATTGCTCTATCTCCAAAAAATTAATCACACACTTCTGCGTATATAATCAAGCCTTACTTGTTTTTAGAGGCTGCATCTTTGATATTCACTCCAGAATATAATCAAGTCATCAAGTTTTATTGTTTTTCTGTGTTCCTGCAGAAGTGGCATCCATCACGTCTTACTGTATTCCACCTGATGAGCCACAATGTCAAATTTCCAAGATATATCCTACTCAACCTGTTAATGTGTCTTGGCTGATTTCAATTTCGAATCCACCCCACTCTCAAGTATCTTCATATTCCAAACCGCAGTCTCCTTCAACAGCAACACTCATATCTGGCACAACATAGAAACATCCTCAAGAACAGCAATATCATCCGCAACAACTGCTCATCCTCCTCATCCTCCTTCTCCTGCTCCTTCTTCTCCCTGTGACACACTGTCTGCTCTTGGACCATCAAGACATTCCAATCCTGGCTTGGAAGTTTTGGTTCCACTTATGGGTTTTGCTATGGTTGCACCTGGTGTCTATTGTTCCGGACACCCCAACCACCACAATTTTTCTTTTCTAGATTGTCTTAATCTTACTTCTATATTGTATGTGCATGCATGAAAATATTGTCTTCATTTCATCTAGTAAGTTTGTTATAGCCAATCATCATTCTGACTCTAAATTTTGTTCTTCTCTGGGGTACCTATTTAAAAAAACATTTTGAACTCAAAGATATCTCTTTACGGATGCATATTGACCTCATACACTCAACTGGGCCCAAAATCGAGGACTAAAAATATTTCACTATTGGTAAGTCAGCCTCAATATGGTTTGAAACATAGCAAACTTATTGTCTTATCACCGTTACAGAATTGATAGTAACAAAGATCCAGCATTTCCCTAAAAAGTATGGGGATTAGAGTTGTCATCAAAAAATTTATATTTTTTCATAAATTATTAATAAATATTTCATATTTATCAATTTTTTCAAGTAATGTGATGAGCCAAAAACCTTTGGTTTTATAACAGGTAATCATGATAACATTTATTTGTTTCATGGGGTTCCTCTAGCCTATACCTGTGGAAAGTCCCAAACTTAGTTTCTAGACTTGATCTGCATTTTGACTTGAGGAATTGTCATTACTTTAAACTAGGGAAATTGATATATATTAGATATTTATTTAATAATTTATGTAAAAGTATTAAATTTAGATGACTTCCACCCCTTACTTCAATAAAATGCAGGGGGGGGGTATTGCCAAATTTTCAAATCTGACATGTGAAATTGATGACTTAGAAAAATTTTGTTGATACCCACCCCTTGCTTCAATTAAATGCAGGGGAGAGTATTGCAAATTTTTTAAAACAGATATAGAATTTTTTTGACTTGTAAATATTTTGGTGATACCCGTTCCTTACTTCAATAAAATCCATGGGAGGTTTTGCCAAAATTTCTTATAAGACTTGTGAAATTCTTGACATGTAAGAATTTTTGGGATACTGGTAAAATGCAGGGGGTAGTTAAGGCAAAGTTTCATATAAGACTTTCAAGATTCATGACATGAAAGAATTTTGGTGATACCAACCCCTTACTTCAAAAAAACCAGGGGTGGGGGATCGTCAAATTTTCAAAGGAGACATGAAAATTTTATTTAAAAAAAGAATATTTAACATTAAAATACAAAAATTCAAGTAATGATTGATAGAGTAATGAAATACAAGAAATTATTGTAAATTTTATGTACAAATAAATATGAACAGTTGAAGTGTGAGAGAAATAAAACAAACTAGTCATCCAAAAATATCTTTAAAATTTCAATTTCCTCAACAGATTTATTAGCTATAAAACACTCTATCAAGAAATTTTTCTTTTTGGAATTTTCTTCATGATCAAACTTATATTTCATCTGCTCTAATATGTTTTGATGTTCGAGTGTTTTCTCCTCTTTTTTTGATTTTTAAATACTTAGAGTTAACTCAAACTTCTTCTCCTCCAAATCTTGGGCCCAACCATCCTTCCGTAAAGAGAGCTTGTACTTCCTCTCCTCCAAATCTTGGGCCTGATCATCCTTCTGTAAAGAGAGCTTGTACTTCCTCTCTTCCAAATCTTTTAGCCTATCATCCCTCCTTAAAGAGAGCTCATATTTCTTCTTTTCAAAGCTTAGAGTCTCTTTAGCAATTTCTACTTGTTCTAGAGTGATAATAAAAATTAGTATAAAGTGGAAGAAAAGTAGAGTAAAGTAATAAGAGGTATGGTATCACTTACCAGAATTACGCTTCTCTCAAAATTTTTACATAGACAAAAAAGGGTTTTGTGATGAAGTATCACTTTTTTGTCTTCTTTGTGAGTGGAAATTTAGACTACTTGAAGCCCTACGCTTCTTGTTCAAGGTCATATTTTCTTCCTTATCATTGTCACTACCTCCAGACTCAGTTGATTGAGGATCTTGGGTTTGTTCATCAGCCTTTTAAGAAATAAGAAAAAGATAAGTAAATAAAAAATAGAAATGATAAGATAAAAGAAAAAAGAGACAGACCTGAGTTAGATTTGGATGGGTTAAATCACCTATAGGATCTACAGAAAAGCTATCTAGATATGTCTCATTCAAATGATGTGAGGCTTGAGTGGAGGAAGAGGATGGTAAAAGATTTTCTTCAACATCATGTTTGGAGATAGGATCTTCTCCATCCAACATGTTTACAGGATTAACATTGGCTCGCTCTCCAAAAATCGCATCCATCTCTTTAAAGTAAGGACATAAAGAATCAAGTTTATCGTCTATGGATTTGATACCCTTAGTTATATCAATGTCGGTAACCCCAAAACCAGTGGAAGATGAAAGAGCCTTTGCCTTCTTGTATTTGGCTTGGTAATGGTTGAAGCGTTCAGAAATCTGTTTAGGTAAAAGATCAATCCTTCCCTTGGTCTTATTCCGTAATTCATTTGCCATTAAAAGATAGCCATTATTTTTTTATGCTGGGGGCCGTCCTACTCTAGTTGAATACTCAGTACCAAAACAAGAATCATAGCAGGATCTGATTTTCAGCCAGTTGATAAGAATGAGATAATCATATTTTTTAATTGAACTGTCTTAGATTTCTCGGCTGAGTGGGGGAAAGAGGGAGTAGTGGGATTTGAAGAACAACTGGTTGATGGCTCCCTTTGAGAGGATCTAGGACGACAAGGCATGTTAAAATATAAATGAAGATGAAAAGGAGCAGAAACAAGCAGATGAGAGAGTGAGATAAAATGGGGAGAAATTCTGAGCAGATAGAATGAACAAGATGGGATGAGTATGGGAGTGCTCAGCATGGTAGAAGGCATATCAAGAGAGTAGTGCAAGATATGGTTATGGCAGAAAGTTGTGCAACATGTGGTTATGACAGAAAATTGTCCAAGATGTGGTTATGAAAAATTGAGTAAAAAAATATTGGATAAGAGGTGAACATTGACACGTAAAGTGTCTAACAACCCAATTATTAGCAAAAATAATTGCAGAAGATAATTGGGGTATGCAGATTATTTTCCACAATTAATTTAATTGCGGATCAGTCAACATTGATACCCCCTAATATAACAATTTTATTTAACACTTTAAATATTTTACTCAACAACTCTTAAACATTAACATATAGGGTATCATTAGAAAGGTCTCAACTCCAGGGACTCATTTATAGTATCTGTTTTCAAAAATTATTAAAATCTAAAGACATTAAAACTTCTTTCTTTTAAAATATTGTTTCTGGTGTAACTTTATTATTAAATTTCAGTTGTTTTGCATAGGAGAGCCTCTCAATCATCCTAACAAGTGTTAATAAGACAGGTTTTCATTCTTTATTATTATCAAGTAGACCTTTAAGCTTATTGATGTAAAAAACTCACAAATTCATTTAGAGGGACAGGGTTATCTCTGATTATTCAACTCCTTTGGATTCTACTTACAGCAAGGCGACTGTAAGAGTCTGCCTACATCTTTGGCGCGCAACTTGGGGTATGGATTTCTCTAGCTTTTAAAAGAACTTACTTGATACTTGGACTTTTAGCCTGCAAGAGGCTTGCTTTCTGAAACTCTTATCGATTTATTTATCTTAGCCTGAAAGAGGCTCACTTATTGGAACACTTTATCTTTAATCTAATCTATTAGGATGTCTTCTGGTGCTGGATCTGGTGTGTCTCTTCCTATGACACCATCAGTTAGGATTGTTTCTTGGGATGGGCCCATTTTTAATGGGGAAGAAGTTAAATGGTTTTTGAGCAGATATGAGGCTGCTTCTTAGGTGGATGGAGCTACTAAACTGGATATGGTAAAGCAGATCAGGTTTTTTATTGTTGACAGAGAGGTGGAAAAGGAGGTCATTGCTATGGAGGGTTATAAAAGGTTTGATTGGATAAGGTTTTCAAAAGAGATGGTTGATAGATGGTGTGTCAGGTATACTATTATGGATCTCAATAAGATTGTAAGTGATTGGAAAGCTAAAGGTGGTGTTTCTAATATGGTGGACTTCAAAAAGTTATGTGAAAAGTTTGATGAAGTGGTGGAATATCTGATTTTGGTGGAGGAATTGGGCCATGAAAATCAGGCCAAGGATCTATTCTGGTCTTCTTTTACTAGGGATATTAGGATGGATGTGTTAAAAGTACTGTCTAGGAAAAATTTGATGAAGGATCTGCCTAATGGTGAACAGAAACTACCAGCTTTGGAGATCATCAAGGAGAACATATAAGGCTACTTAAAACTCATGGCACTGGACAAATATCAAGAATCTTGTATTCAATATGTTAGCAAGGTTAATGAAGTATTGGCTGAAAATAAATATATAATGATTCAACTTCAAGAAGCCAAGAAGGCTCAGATGGGACAGCCTGTTGCTAAAGTTGAGGGAAATGTAGATAACAAGATGGTCAATCACTTGGCCAATTTAACTAAACAATTAAAGATATTTGTTCAAGAGACTCAAAAAGCCAATAGAGCACCTGTGGCTTCAACTTCCACTTCTTCTTCTTACCAATCTAGAGGTCATGAGAGGAGGAATTATGGATTTAATGGCTATGGTAATGGTAATGGTAATGGTGGAAATGGTTTTAGAGGTGGATATGGCGAGTCCAGGGTGTACTCTTATTGTAATAGGAGGGGACACAAAGCTGGACAATATTATTTTTTGGATAGGGACTTGGATGCTGATAGAGTAAACTTTGATGGAAAGGTTTATAAATTCCCTGATGGATCTTTCATCAAGCTCAGTGAAGGTCAAGCTCCCTTGTATTTGGTTAGGAGGAATATGTATTTGGGAAAAAGGACCAGGCTTGAAGAGTTACCTGGTGGTGATGAAGAAAATGATAAAGGTGGTAAAGTTGGTGATGGTAAAGATGTGTAGAAGGTAGTTAAAGGAAAATTTAAAGAGGTAAATACGGCCACATTCTCAACTTCATTTTGTGGTTTGGAGTTATCCTCTGTAGTTAGGGCAGAGGAAAGTTGTATGGTGGGTGAATACCATGTCAATGCTGCTAGAAGAGCAGCTGCTACTAAAGCTAAGAGTAGCATACATAGCCAATTAAGGGCTAAACTGGGAAAGGAAGAAATTTAAAAGTTGGAAAAGAAACCTTACTCTAAGGACAAAATTTATAATATGCAGAAGGGGATGGCTGATATGGGGCCTCCTAGTTTTGGAAAGTTGGATTTAAATGGTGAGCCTATGCCAGTGGATGAAGATTTGGATTCTGAGGAGGATCTCCCTTTGGCATCTCTCCCCAGACCAAGTTTTAGTGGTCCTACTCCTATGGAAGGGGTAAGGAGGACCAGTGATGGATCTGGATTAGTGAAAGTAGCTGGTGATGGAGTTAGGGTTACTAGTAGTGAAGATGTGATTATGGGGGGTGAAGATGGCAATTTTCGTCCCCAATAGGTGCCCAGGGCCTAGGTAACAGAATCTAAGGCTCAATATGAGAGGCCCAATGTTTCTGGACAAGAAAATGAGATGGAAATAGTTTTAGGAAGATTAAATTAACTTCAAATCCCTTTATAGTAAGGCAAATTATTTATGATTAGTCCAACCCTTGCAGAAAAGCAGAAGAAGCATCTGAAAAGGAGAAGAGTGTCACAGGAGAGGTGGAATATATATGTGAAAATGTGGAGAAGTTTGGTGAGGAGGTAGAAACTCATTTTTTCTGCACCTTTAGGCTATTTGATGGTTACTCTCAATGGTAGAGAGGTTAAGGCACTGGTTGATTCATGGTCTCAAATTAATCTTTTTTCTTTCTAGAAGGCTACCAGTATTGGTCTGCCTATTAAATCTGGAACTGGGGGAAACCTCAGAGGTATTGGAGGGCATGCTACTGAGCTGATGGGTACAGCAGAGCATGTTAAGTTATGTGTTGGTAGATCAGTTGGAAAGGTTCATTTCTATGTGGCCAGAGAGGCGGTTAAAACTGTTCTTGGTGGTCCTTTTTTTGTTTTTTTTGAGGCCCGGATTAGTTATCAAGCTGGTATGGGCATTAGTTTGGAGATTACATGGGATAATATGAGAAGGCTTCATATGCGGTTGGAACCTCCTGGAGAAGAAGGTTGGGAAACACGGCCAGGGATTACCACTATGTGTCATTGTTTTTTATGCACCAAGAAGTGGCGTATTAAAAGGAAGGCTTCTGATTAATTATGTTTAGAGGGGAATATAGGTGACCCTCATTTTTTGGGGTAGTAGGGGCTGATCACTCTAATGTTTCAATCTCTCCCCAGGATGAGATCCCAGATTGAAATAGGTCAGCTCACTTGGAGATAATTCAAGTGGATTCTCTATTATTTTCTGTTAATAATATGTTAAATTGTTATTATGTTTTCAAATTTTTGGTTTGTCTCACTTCTCTGTCAAGATTTTTGATTGCATTCAAGAATGGATCAAGAGGGAAGATGGGGAATATTATGTTGAATAAAAATTGGAATGGTTTATCTTCTGACCTCCAGCAAGAGGGTAAACTGCAATTATTTCATCAAAATTCTATAAAAAATCTAAGTATAATTAAAACACAAAAAAATAATTTTTTTGATAATTCGATTCCGGTCCTCCAGCAAAAGGATAAACTGCCAACTTTTTTTATGGGTGATTTTATGATGGATAAGGGAATTAAAGGTTTTGGAAAAATTGCTTATAAACATGACCTCAAGGAGCAACAAATTCAGTTGCTGTTTATCAATCTCAGATGGCTTGGATTCTTCAAGATGAAATTCCTCAATATTCTGGAATCTTTATTGAAAATGGAGGAATTAAAGGACCTTCAACAGATTATGATAATGAAGTGTTGGAGGAGAACCCAGGGATACAAAAATTCATCTGGGAGTATGCAGTCACTTTAGAGAGGAACTTTTTTAGAATTGAAGAAGCTGGTTAAACTATTTTGGGTTCAAAATTTTCATGTTGTGTGCCAGCTTTAGAGATTTTAGGTCATGTGGTATGTAGAGAGGGTAGGATTATGTCCAAGAAGAAAGTGAATAAAATTTAGTCCTGGCCAAGACCCAAGAATACAACTGAAGTTAGGGGGTTGTTAGGCCTATGTGTTTATGTTTGAATGTTTATCAAGGACTTTTCTTCATTGGCAGCTCCGTTGAGAATATTGACGTGAAAGGATGCAGACTGGGAGTGGGATGAAGAATGTGAGCAGGCATTTGTGAAGCCGAAGGAGGTTGTGGGAAAAGATATAGTCCTGCACAAGTTAGATTATGGAAAATATGATGGTAGGACTTATTTATAAGTTGACTTAAGTCAGGTTTCTGCTGGGGAAGTTTTGTCTCAGATGGATAAAGCTGGTTACATTAGGCCAGTTAGGTATTAATCTGTGGTATTCACCGAATTCAAATCAAGATATTCTCAGCCAATATTGGAACTGTGTGAAGTGGCAAAAATTTTAAAGATACTCCAAAATTTTTTGTGGGGCCAACACTTCAAATTGCAAGTGGATGCAAAATCTTTAATTCAAATGATTAATCCCCCAAGTTTACCAAATGCACCTATGACTAGATGGGTAGCATTCATTCAACATTTTTCTTTTGACTTAGTTCATAATCCTGGGAAAACTTTTACTATGCCAGATGGTTTGTCAAGAAGACCACCCACTGAAGATGATTCAGACTCAGAAGAGTTCAATGAAGATATACCTATGATTAAAGCCAGAACTAAAGGAGCTGAAGACTATCCATACCTTCCCCATGAGGTTAAACTGGAAGGACTATTGTGTTTAGATGATTGTGATGATGGCCTCCACCAAGAGGATAAACTAGAAAAAAAAATTTATGTTGATAAAATTGATGAAATTGGTGTGAATAAATTTGGTAAAAAAGAGGTAGAAGAAGATGTTGTGTATATAGATGAAGAGAGAATGGTAGTTTGGGATAGTAGTAGGTTAAGGAAGGGTGTATATGTTGGAGAATTAGAAAATTTGGTTAAAAAGGGTGAAGAAGAGAAAGAGGTATTTTTGAACTTGGTTTCTGAAAGATCAAAAGGTTCAGATGAAGAAAATTGACATAGATCGATCAAGAATAAAATTTGTGGTCAACGTCTATTGGCTCATTCATGTGCAGGTAATATTGGTGATAGTGAAGTTCCCATTGATATTATATTAATCTATTTTCAAGATGAAATCTGGGGTTAGACTGGCTTTTATTTGTGGTTGGTCAAATATTCATTGACTTCAGAAAGGCCAGAAGATTGTGAAGATGATGAATGGGTGGCTATAAAAAGGAAGTCATCTACGTTTTACTTATCTGGTTGACAATTAATGAAAAGGAGGTACCCAAATCCTCAAGTAGTTTTAACTCAAAAGAAAGGGCAAGAATAAATTTCAAAGTCACTGCATGAAGATATTGGGCATAGAAGTGTTGGAGAAACTTTCAGAAGAATTTCTGATAAATTTTGTTGCCAGGCATGAAGATGGCTGTTAAAAAGTGGGTTCAGTCATGCAAAGAGTTTCAAAGAAGAAGATATTTAAGGCTGAAAGAACCTGGACACGCTACCGGCAAAAATACTCTCTTTGGAAGGGTTAGCTTCAATGCCTTTCATATTAAGGAGGGACGGTATAAATATTTAATTGTAGCCAGAGATGATTTATCTGTTTGTTAGAGGCAGTGCCTCTTATTAATTTGACTGCCAAAAATGTGGCAGAGTTTATTTTGAAAAATTGGGTGTATCAATATGGAGTTATGAAATTGGTAACGGTAAATGGAGGTCCTGAGTTTGGGACAGAGTTTAGAGAAGCTACATCAAACGTTGGGTAAAAGGTTAGGGTAGCAACCCCTTATTATCCTGAAGCTGAAGGTATGGTTGAAAGAGGGAATCAAGTTATTAAGTATGCTTTAGTCAAAATTTGTGGGTTGAGTGCAGAAATATGGAGGCATTATTTACCTTTAATTTTATTTTCTTATGAAATAACTGCCAAAAGGACAACCGGATTTTCACCCTATGAACTTGTTTTTGGACAGAAAGCAGTTTTACCGGTTGATTTAGAAGCTGAATCATATCTTGGAGTTGATTGGGACATGGTCAATACTACTGAAGAGTTATTATGTGCAAGAATGATGCAGCTAGAAAAGAAAGAAGAGTACTTAGAAAAGGCGTATTTGCAGATGATGAAGATCCAAAATAAGTCAGTAAGATATTGTGATGAGTGGTTGGCACATTGACTTAGAAAACCTTTGAAAACTGGAGATTTGGTCTTGGTGTATAATAGGAGTTTGGAGAGACAATGGGGCAAGATGTTTGCAGATAGGTGGAATGGACTGTATAAAGTCAAGGAAAAAGTATCTGGTGGTTCATATGTTTTGGAAGAATTGGATTGAGTAGTTTTGAAGAAGAGCATAGCAGCCAATCAACTCAAGCGGTTCTATCCTAGAGGTACCCAGAGTGCTGAATTTTGACTCCAAACAAGGATAAACTACATAATCAATTAAATAAACATTTGTCAAAGTTTAACTCCGGAATGAGGATAAACTACTTTCTTATTTAAAATATTACTGTTGTTTTACTATGGTATGGGAGACAAAACTGTTAACAAAATTTATGAAATTTATGAAGACATTCGTTTGAAAATTTGTAAAACTCTTAAAAGTGACAAAAATTATGGGGAAGATATATGTTGGATTGATAAATTTTTTTTATTGGTAGAAGTTTTCACAGGGGAACCTTCTGAATTAGATATTGGCAAGTGTGGGGGTAATTGATGGGCTGGATGCTCTATACACAATTACCCCACAATGTTTGTTACCAATTTTTTCCTGTTTCTAGTTGAATCCTGGCTTTGTTTTTGATCTATAGGAAGTCTGCTAAGACTATAAACTGGAACATACAAAGAGACAATGCTCCCACTTCCGGATTCAAGATTCTTTTTTATTTTTTATTTTGTTATTTCTTTTATGTTAGATTTTTATATAATGAAATATGTTTTTCTTTCATTTTAATTTTTATAATACTATAAAATATTGTTAAGGGTGATTCTCGCTGGTGGTCTCTAATCATTTTTACAAATTGGAGGGAGCCTACCCAGTGATCATTATCATAAAATTTCATTTATTAATTTTGTATTATCAATTTCTCAAAATTGTGTAACCACATCAAGTTGCGCTTGGATGTGGGTATGATGTTGAGGGTAAGGCTCATCAATTGGCCAGGGGGCATCTTTCAAATTCTATTTTACATTTCATAAATTTTATATTTCAAATTTGTTATCATTTTTTTTAAAATTAAATTTTAAATTTTATTTCATAACAATCTTTTATAACCTTTTATTATTTTCATCATTAAAAAATGAAAAATAAAAAATAAAAATAAAAAAATATTAAAAAAAACTAATAAAAAAAATAAAAAATAAAAAATAAATAAATAAATAGAATAAAAATAAAATAAATATATAAACATACAATTATTTTTTAAAATTTTGTTAAATTTAATTTTCAATTTTTTTTTATTTTTTATAGTATATTTTATATAGGAAAAAGGGTCAAGAGGAGCTCGAGCAAAATTGGATCCTACTTCAAATGTTTAGTCCTCCAAGACTTTAAACTGGCTTCTTCTCAAGACTTTCTTTAAGGTCTTATTTGTATTCAAGATCTGTTAGTCCACTAAGACTTTAAACTGGATAGTTTTTACGATTTTATTTCAAGAATTTGGTTCCTCATTGGATCTGTTAGTACACTAAGACTTTAAACTGGATAGTTTTTATGATTTTATTTCAAGAATTTAGTTCCTCATTGGATCTTTAGTCCTCTAAGACTTTAAAATGACTGTTTATGACTTTATTTCAAGATATTCTGTTAGTCCTCCAAGACTTTAAATTAGCTAATTTTCAAGGAAGTTCAAAATTTTATGGATATTTTTGGAGAAAGTTTAGGATAAAAGTTGGAACTAGCAATCAATTAAATTTTTGGTCCACCAAGACTTTAAACTGGAATGTCAATCTATTTGGTGAAATTTGTGGTGTTTTAAAATGGTTTATAAGTTTAAAATTAAATATTGGAAGCCTGGACAAAAGTATTTTGTAAAGGTTGCTGAATAGCAAATGGATGAAAATTGCGATGAAGGAATCAGAAGTCAGGGTGGTAGTTGGATTTATTATTGTTTTATTTTAAGGCCTCAGTTTTAGGCTGTTTGGTGGAAGCTTGGAGGACCTCATGGCAAGATTTGAATCAAAAAATTCAGCTCAGTGGGGGTACCTATGAGAATGGAATCAAGCGTATTTGGCTCATTAGGGAGATCCACTCTCTCATGCTGTGACATAGTGTGAAGACTGGTATATGGGAGTCTGAAGGGATTCAAACCTCTCTCTCAGCAGTGGAATAATCACAAAAATTTATTTTTATTATTATTATGATTTATAGGGAGAGAAGGAGAAGAAGACAAACAGTTTAATTTGTAGAAGACCAGCTAAAACAACGTTCATCAAAATAAACTAATTAGACTGCATAATTGGTTGGAATGGGGACATTCCTTATTAAAGGGAGGATGTAGCATTCCAAATCTGGGCAGGCCACTTAGGATAAAATTTTCTTGGAATTTGGTTGGAAGAAGATCACGGTGTTTCCATGTGTTAATATGGTTTAAGGGAGTTAACTGGATTTTTTTGGGTTGATTTTTGGTGTTTTGGAATGGTTTTATGTGGTATTTCTTTTGTGATTTGATGTTTTTATGGATTTGTATTTTTGGTGAATGAAGTGTGCTCTTGTAATGGCCACTTTTTTTCTGGTGCGCTCTGGTTTTCTCTGGTGATTTTCTGGTGCAAAAGCAAAGTGTACTGGAAAAATTCTGTCATTGTGGCCAAGTTTGGTCATGGTGACAAAATTAACTCACTGTGGAAAATTTAGCTCACTCTGGCCAAATAAGCTCATTATGGAAAAATTAGCTCATTATGGAAAAAAAGCTCATTGTGGCAAAATTTGCTCACAATGGGAAAGTCTGATCACTAGTGCAAAGTTTGGTCACTGTAGAAAATTCTGATCACCAGTGCAAAGTTTGGTCACTGCAGAAAAGTCTGGGCTCTGTGGTAAAGTTTGGTCACTGTAGAAAAGTCTGATCACCAGTGCAAAGTTTGGTCACTGTAGAAAAGTCTGATCACCAGTGCAAAGTTTGGTCACTGCAGAAAAGTTTGGCTATTGTGGCAAAATTTGGTTAGAATTTATTATGCTTGTTAGATCAATAGTTTATTGTAGATCCTATGCATGTAGGGTATTGTTTGAAAGGTCTGGAGTAGGAGAATCAGATAGAATCGGAAAATCTTAGTCTTCTACATGTTTTTTGACTTTAGTTTTGATTAGAGGGTCTTTTTGAAGGATAACAACTATTATTCATATTTTTCTTTTGTCAACAAAATAATTAATTGTTTATAATACCCTCATAAAATAAAAATTTTACATAACACTTTATATATTTTACTCAAAAACTCTTAAGCATTAACATATAGGGTATCATTAGAAAGGTCTCAACTCCAGGGACTCATTTATTGTATCTGTTTTCAAAAATTATTTAAATCTAAAAACATTAAAACTTCTTTCTTTTAATATATTGTTTCTGGTATAACTTTATTGTTGCATTTCAGTTGTTTTGCAAAGAAGAACCGCTCAATCATCCTTACAAGTGTTAATAAGACAGGTTTTCATTCTTTATTATTATCAAGTATACTTTTAAGCTTATTTATGTAAAAAACTCACAAATTCATTTAGAGGGACAGGGTTTTCTCTGATTATCCAACTCCTTCGGATTCTACTTACAGCAAGGCGACTGTAAGAGTCTACCTACACCTATCTACTAGGCAGCTACTTCACTCAACTATGAATTATATTGCTTTACATTTAGCTTTTTACTATAAAACAGACTGTGTTTTATAAGATTCTTTAGCCTATATGTCTTTTCTTTCCAAAAAGTGTTACATTAATCCAAGGGGGCTAAATCTTCATCATGATCCCAGATATGATCTCTGCTCCATTCTCAACATTCATCAACTAAACTTCACTCAAATATTTTGAACTTCTCCCAATTTTTTCTTCAAAATTTATCAACCCATCTCTAAACATACTATAATTCAAAAAAATTCTCAAAATAAATAGTGTGATCCTGCTATTCAACTTGCTGTTGCACTATGTTGCTTTGGCTCAAATGGAAATGGTGCTGCTGTAAGACATTTGGAAAATCTCTTCACCATAAGATATGGGATGGTGATATTATACACTATGTGCTTTATTATTTCCATCCTTTCCCACAAGTCTCAAACACTTTTTTGACCAACTCCACAACAGCAACTTGAATCCTCTCAACTAATGCAAGCTGAAGTTTTCCCTGGATGTGTAGGATTTTTTGATGGTACAACTATACCTTTGAGTCACAAGCCTGTTAATGATGGAAACCATTATTTTTATTGCAAAAAAAGGTTTCTTCAAAATTTTCTTCAATTTCACATCTTTCATAAACTGACTTATTATCTTCTTTCTAGATAATCTATTGCTATTCAACATGTATGCAATGTCAATAAAAAATTTATTGCTTTTCATAGTGGCTTCCCTGGCTCATGTCATGACTCTTCCATCTTCCAAAGAATGAGGATTTCTCAAACTCCTGACTCATACTTTAAAAAATCTCAGTACCTTCTTGAAAACTCAGCATATGCAAATGGAAAGTACATGATACCTGCTTTCTGTGGTGCAACTATAGAAAATGACCCCCAAACCACCTTTAATTATCACCTTGCCCAATTAAAAGTACATATTGAACATGCTATTGGGATTTTAAAGGGAATATTTTTCAGTCTCCAGGATCTCAGAATCCAATTTCAAAAAAAATAGAAATAAAAACTGCAAATGATAAAATTTTCATTTTAAATTTTTTTTCATTTAATTTTGGATTTGTCTCTTCTAATTATTTTTAAAAGTTACATCAAGATAGATAACTGGCTTTATATAATGGTTCATCTGGCCTTAGGTTTTTCTACTAGCAACTATATAAAATGGGAAAACTTGATTTGGACTAGTGAAAATAATTGGTTGTAGAAATTTTTCATTTTTAATTTTTTTTCATTTAATTTTGGATTTGCCTCTTCCTATTTTTTTTAAAGTTATTTCAAGATATATTAGTGGTTTTATATAATGGTAAATCTGGCCTTAGGTTGTTCTACTGGCTATTATATAAAATACAAAAACTTGATTGGGACTGGAAAAAATAATTGGTTGTAGAAATTTTCATTTTTAATTTTTTTTTTCATTTGATTTCTTTGTTTCAATAAATTGAAGGGGTTGGTATTGCCAAATTTTCATATCAGACTTTAAAAGAAATTTTTACTTGAAATTATGGTGTTACCCTTCCTTAATTCAATAAAATACATGGGGGGGTATTGCCAAATTATCATATGAGTCTTTCAAAAAAAAAATTGACTTGAAATCTTGTTGATACCCATCCCTTACTTCAATAAAATGCAGGGGGGAGTATTGCCAAAATTTCATATAAGACTTGAAAAATTGTTTACTTAAAAGAATTTTGGTGATACCCACCCCTTAGTTCAATCAAATGCAGAGGTGGAATCGGAAAATTTTCAAATGTGACTTGAAAATTTTAACTAAAAAAGAGATTTTAATATTAAAAATTCTTTAAAATTTTATTTAAAAAAGAATTTATAACATTAAAATATTAAAATTCAACTAATGATGGATAGAGGAAAGAAATACAGGATATTAAGATAAAATTTTATGTACAATTAATTATGAACAGTTGAAGTGTGAGAGAAATAAAACAAACTAGTCATCAAAAAATTTCTTTAAAAGTTCAATTTCCTCAACATATTTATTAGCATCAACAGATTCTATCAAGAAATCTTTCTTTTTGGAATTTTCTTCACAATCAAGCTTATATTTCATATGTTTCATGAGGTTTTGATGCTTGAGTGTTTTCTTCTCTTTATTTTATTTTTCAATACCTAGAGATAACTTGAATTTCTTCTCCTCAAAGTCTTGTGCCCTATCATCCTTTGGTAAAGAGAGTTCGTACTTCCTCTCATCCAAGACTTGTGTCCTATCATCCTTCCATAAAAAGAGTTTGAAATTCTTCTCTTCCAAATCATGTACCCTGTCATCCCTCCTTAATGAGAGCTTGTATTTTTTTTTTCAAACTTTAGAGTCTCTTTAGCAACTTCCACTTGTTCTAGAGTAATAAGAAATATTAACAAAAAGTAGAAGAAAATCAGAGTAAATTATTAAGAGGTTTGGTATCACATACCAGAATCATGTTTCTCCAAAAATTCTTTGATAGAAGAAAAAGGGGATGGAGATAAAGTATCACTTTTTTTTTCTTCTTTGAAAGTGAAAATTTAGACTATTTGAAGCCCTTTGCTTTTTGTTCAAGGTCATATTTTCTTCCTCATCATTGTTTCTGGCTTCTGGCTCAGTTGATTGTGGCTCCTGCATTTGTTCTTTAGCCTATTTAGAAATAAGAAAATGTAAATAAAAAAAGAATTGGTAAGATAAAATAAAAAAAATACTTGATTTAGATCAGGTTGGTTTATATTGCCATAAGGATCTATTGAAAAGACATCTTGATTTGTGGAAGTTAATTGAGGGGAGGCTTGAGAAGAAGAAGAATGAAAAATATTTCTTTCAACATCATGTTTTAAGATAGCATCTTCACCATCCAACATGTTTGAAGGATTAACATCAGCTTTCTCTCCAAAATTAGAATCCATCTCTTTAAATTAAGGAAATAAAGAATCAATTTTATTGTCTATGGATTTGATGCCCTTACTGATATTTAGGTCAGTAATACCTAAACCAGTAGAAGATGAAAGAGTATTTGCCTTCTTGTATTTGGTTCAATAATTCTTGAAGTGTTAAGACATCTGTTTAGGTAAAATATCTATCCTTACCTTGGTCTTATTCCATAATTTTTTGGCCATTAGAAGATAACCATTAACTTTTGATGCTGGGTGCCGTCCTAATTTAGTTGCATTTTTGGTTCCAAAAAAGAATCATAATTAAATTTAGTTTTAAGCCAGTTGATAAGAATGAGATGATCATATTTTTTTAATTGAATGGGTTTTGATTTCTCAGCTGAGCGGGGAAAGATAGAGTATTGTGATTTGAGGATAAACTGGGGGAAGGCTGCCTTTGAGAAGATCTATGATGACAGGGAATGTTAAGATAATTGAAGATGAAAAAGAGAAAAAACAAGTAGATGAGATGGCGAGGTGTTCTGAATGGAGAAAATAGACAGGATAATATGAGAATGGGAGTGGGCAGCAAGGTAGAAGGCATATCCAGAGAGTAGTCAAAGATGTGGTTATGAATGAAAGTAGGCCAAGATATGGTTATGAAAATTGAGTAGAAAAAATTCAGATAAGAGGTCAACTTTGACACATAAAATTTCTAATAACCCAATTATTAGAAAAAATAATTGTGGAAGATAATTAGGGTATAAGGATTTTTATCCACAATTAATTTAATTGCGGATTGGTCAACTTTGATACCCCCTAATTACTTAATATCACTTAAGATAAGTGTATAGTGACTACATTAGCACCTTAACAAGTATCATGGGGCTATGTGTAAGCTATTTGAATTCATATAAGTCATATGATAATGTAATAAATATAAATATAAGCATAATAACCATAATTTCAAATTATAAGCTGAATAAAATTAAGATTATCTTATTTTAAAAATAAGAAATACTCATTCCTGGGGATACCTAGGCTGAAAGATTCAGTTGGTGAGGTTAATGTAGATTGAAATTTGGTTAAGACAGGTTGTACTTCAGAGAGTTCAATTTCAATGTTGATTTTTTCATGTTTACTAGTATGCAAGTAAGGATGTATCTGGAAAGATTTATTTTAATCATTCTAAGTTTTAAGATTGTGTTTTACACCAGAAAAAAACTCATAGGATTTTCTCTCAGAGGCTCATATGGCTTTTGGTTGTTGTTCTGAGTTACTATATGTTCCAAGATAAATTTTTAAGGGCCTGAATAAATTTTTTGATTGTGGTAGTTTCTTTACTTTCCTGAGAATTGTGGAGTAAGGAGTCACATAGTGATTTGAATTTTCTAGGTGGTCTATATAGGAAGTAGGAGGCCAGTAAGTGCTCCTTCAATTAAATTTTGACAGCCTCAAGTTCTGACTTGATGGTTATAATGAGCTTGATGTATCTAGGCATGTGTCCAGGGTAAGTAACAAGTGAAAACTGCTGGAAACCCCACATTGTATTGGTTTCACTTGAGGATTTATATTTTTCTGCAAGATTTTTTAAGAGTTTGTGGCGGTCATTTTTTTCAGTAGTGACAAAGACTTGAAGGTGATAAGAATTCATAATCTGGATGATTTACCCAGAAGCCTTTTTTTTTCATAGATGGTAAGGTTTGAAATACAGATGAGATTCAATGGGAGGTGAGGTATTATCAGTTACTATGTTGTATAGATTGAGATTCATAAAGGGGATCTTTATTTGATAAATGTCTTTATCAAGAATTTGAATGACTGAGGTTTTGATATCTGATGATTACTTTATGATGTGAGTATTATGGGGGGTATCAATGTTGACAAATCCGCAATTAAATTAATTGTGGAAAATAATCTGCATACCCCAATTATCTTCTGCAATTATTTTTGCTAATAATTGGGTTATTAGACACTTTATGGGTCAATGTTCACCTCTTATCTGACATTTTTTTACTCAATTTTTCATAACCACATCTTGGACAACTTTCTGTCATAACCACATCTTGACCTACTTTCTGCCATAGCCACATCTTGGACTACTCTCTGGATATGCTTTCTACCTTGCTGAACACTCACATTCTAATCCCATCCTGTCCATTCTATCCGCTCAGAACCCCTCACCATCTCATCTGCTTGTTTCTGCTCCTTTTCATCTTCATTTATATTTTAACATGCCTCGTCACCCTAGATCTTCTCAAAGGCAGCCATCACCCAGTTGTTCTTAAAATCCCACTACCCCCACTTTCACCCACTCAGCCGAGAAATCTAAGACCATTCAATTAAAAAAAGATGATCATCTCATTCTTATCAACTGGCTGAAAACCAAATCTTACTATGATTTTTGTTTTGGTACTGAGTATGCAACTAAAGTAGGACGGCTCCCAGCATCAAAATTTAATTGCTATCTTCTAATGGAAAATGAATTACGGAATAAGAACAAGAGAAGGATTGATCTTTTGCCTAAACAGATTTTTGAACGCTTCAAGCATTACCAAGACAAATACAAGAAGGCAAAGGCTCTTTCATCCTCCACTGGTTTTGGGGTTACCAACATTGATAAAACTAAGGGTATCAAATCCATAGACAATAAACTTGAATCTTTATGTCCTAACTTTAAAGAGATGGATACAATTTTTAGAGAGCAAGCCAATGTTAATCCTGTAAACATGTGGGATGGAGAAGATCCTATCTCCGAACATGATGTTTAAGTAAATATTTTCCCATCCTCTTCCTCCACTCAAGCCTCCTCTCATTTGAATGACACAAATCTAGATAGCTTTTCCGTAGATCCTATTGGTGATTTAACCCAACTAAATCTAACTCAGCTCCGTTTCTTTTTTATTTTATCTTATCAATTCTATTTTTTATTCACTTATCTTTTTCTTTTTTCTTAAAAGGCTGATGAACAAACCCAGGATCCTCAATCAACTGAGTCTGGAGGTAGTGACAATGATGAGGAGGAAAATATAACCTTGAACAAGAAGCGTAGGGCTTCATGTAGTCTAAGTTTCCACTCCCAAAGAAGAAAAAAAAGTGATACTTCATCACAAACCCCTTTTTTGTCTGTGGAACAATTTTTAGAGATATTTGATGCTGGTAAGTGATACCATACCTCTTATTACTTTACTCTACTTTTATTCTACTTTATATTAATTTCTATTATCACTCTAGAACTAGTAGAAATTGCTAAAGAGACTCGAAGCTTTTAAAAGAAGAAAAACAAGCTCTCTTTAAGGAGAGATGATAGGCTACAAGATTTGGAAGAGATGAAGTACAAGCTCTCTTTAAGGAAGGATGATTGGGCCCAAGATTTGGAGGAGAGGATGTACAAGCTCTTTTTACAGAAGATGGTCGGGCCCAAGATTTGGAGGAGAAGAAGTTTGATTCAACTCTAAGTATTGAAAAATCAAAAAAAGAGGAGAGAACACTCGAACATCAAAACCTATTAGAGCAGATGAAATATAAGTTTCATCATGAAGAAAATTCCAAAAAGAACGATTTCTTGATAGAATGTGTTAAAGCTAATAAATCTGTTGAGGAAATTGAACGTTTAAAGAAATTGTTGGATGACTAGTTTGTTTTATTTCTCTCACACTTCAACTGTTCATATTTATTTGTACATAAAATTTACAATAATTTCCTGTATTGCATTACTCTATCAATCATTACTTGAATTTTTGTATTTTAATGTTAAATATTCTTTTTTTAAATAAAATTTTCATGACTCCTTTGAAAATTTGACGATCCCCCACCCCTGGATTTTTTTGAAGTAAGGGGTTGGTATCACCAAAATTCTTTCATGTCATGAATCTTGAAAGTCTTATATGAAACTTTGGCTTTACTACCCCCTGCATTTTACTGGTATCCCCAACATTCTTACATGTCAAGAATTTCACAAGTCTTAGAAGAAATTTCAGCAAAACCCCCCATGGATTTTATTGAAGGGATGGGTATCACCAAAAAAATTTCACCAAAATATTTACAAGTCAAAAAAGTTCTATATCTGTTTTAAAAAATTGGCAATACTCTCCCCTGCATTTTATTGAAGCAAGGGGTGGATATCACCAAAATTTTTCTAAGTCATCAATTTCACATGTCAGATTTGAAAATTTGGCAATACCCCCCCTGCATTTTATTGAAGTAAGGGGTGGAAGTCATCTAAATTTAATATAATTACATAAATTATTAAATAAATATCTAATATATTTCAATTTCCCTAGTTTAAAGTAGTGACAATTCCTCAAGCCAAAATGCAGATCAAATCTAGAAACAAAAGTTTGGGAATTTCCACAGGTATAGGCTAGAGGAACCCCATTAAATAAATAAATGTTATCATGATTACCTGTTATACAACAAAAGGTTGTTGGCTCATCACTTCAATTGAGTAAATTGATATATAAAAAATATTTATTAAAAATTTATGAATAAATATAAAATTTTCAATGACAACTCTAATACCCATAATTTTTGGATTTAGTTAAAGTTTTTTTAAATCGATTAACTTTACCTTCTTTCTTTACCTTTTTGATTCTTGGAATCAACTTATGACTGATTTGAAATGAGCAACCAAAATGTGTTAAATCTTGACAGGATTCCAAACCAGGAGGATCTTTAGTTGTTTGATGATTATCCTTAGAAGAATTCCAAATAGTTTCGATGATGCAATTTCCCAAACCAAAATCAATGATGCACCGGTGGTCTGGAAAATATAAACCATGTCCTTTGATTTTAGCTGGAGATGGTATTATTTGGCAAGTTATCGGATTGATATATGAGAATATACCAAAAGTAAGAAAATTGGTGTCATTCCTATTGATATGAATCCTATTGTGGAATCCAGAATGAGTGATAATAACATTAGAAAATAAAAGATATTCTTGGCTGATATCTTCCCATTCAGAGTCACACCAATTTGGTATTCCAACTTTGGTTGCAAGTTCATGATTTTTTTCAAAAGCTTTATTACAGAGCCTTTTGAGTCAAAGAGCAAGAAAAGAGTTAAAGGAAGGTAGAGTGTCCCATAAGTGAAAATCTTAATCTTTTTGAGCTTTATTGATATTCTTGAGCAATAAATATATGCCTATATAAATGAAATAAGTGAAATGATATTAAGAATGGAAAAAAAATAATTAGACATAGCAAGAGAATATCCTTTAACAAAACCTGGTCTCCAACCTAATCAAATCATGATACCACCTAACAAATATGTATTCCTTATAGGTAATCAAACCAAAGCCATTTTATAAAGAGTTATGATAAGATCCAATAGTTTATTAAAAGATTCATCTTTTACACCATCAAATGAATTGAGCCTTATAAGTATTACTGATAACTGCATCAACTTGATCATCTCCAAATTGGGTCGATATTTGGTATCTTCTGGTAATTTTCTCGGATATTGATTTTTTTAACTACTTTAGTTTTATGAAAAAAATTGTTTGGGATATGACGAAAAAAACTTTCACAAAGAATTTTTTTTTCAGATATCTTTTTTCTGATGAGACTGATTCTCTTTAATTTTTTTTGATGATTTAGATCATGAATTTTTTTTTCAGATATCTTTTTTTCTGATGAGACTGATTATCTTTAATTTTTTTGGATGATTTAGAAGAAGATATTTTTTTCAGATATCTTTTATTCTGATGAGACTGATTATCATTAATTTTTTTTAATGTTTTAGAAGATGATTGTATTGAAGTTGATTTTGAAGAAGATGATAGAGAGGATAAAGATGAAGAGGATAAAGATGATAAAGATGAAGTCAATAGAGAAGTAATGGGTGAATCTGAAGAAGAAGACATTTTTTTGATCTGAAAAAAATTTAAATTTTAAAAAAAAAATTCAACGCATATTTTTAAAAAAAAACTGGCGTAATAATATCTTTTAAAAAAAAATTTAAAGCAATATCCTTTTAAAAAAATAAAAAAAAATTTAAAAATTTTCAGTAAAATTATTTGATAAAAAAAAGTTCAAAAGAAAACCTGAAGTTTGGATATAAAAAACCTTCACAGAAAATCCTGTCAAAATAATTTTAAAAAAAATAAAAAATTATTAAAAGAAAAATCAGAACAAATAAATTTAAAAAAAAATTAATTCAGTAAAATTATTTGTAAGAAAAATTAAAAATTAAAATCTAAACCTTTTTTGTTTTGTAATTTACAGGGAAAGACCTTAACAGAATGTAATAGTTTTTTTTTTCTAAAATTCTGCCAAAAAAAAAAATTACATTTTAGTTTGTATTTTAAAAAATAAGTAACCCCTCTTTAAATCCCATAACAGTCCCCTTTCCCACCCTTTATCTCTCTGAAATCACCTCTAAAATAACTCCCTCCTTGCCCCAAAACCACCCTCAAATACCCTCCTTGACTGTCTCAAAATCCCCCTGAAACCACCTCCTTAATTGCCACAAATCCCCCCGAAATTCCCCCTCACCCCTTTTTAAATGTTACAAACCCCCCCCCCCCTTTCCCCCCCTCTTTCACTCCCCTTAAGCCTTCTCTAGCCCCTCCTCCTCCTTAAAAAAGGATCGTTAGCAATTGTTCGTTAAGAAGGAGGGGAGGTTGAGGTGGCTAAAGGGGAGTGGAAGGGGGGGACATAAAAGGGGGGAGAGTTGAGGCACCTAAAGAGAGTGGAAGGGGGGGTGATGTGGCGCCTAAAGAGAGGGGATGGGGGGGGTCATGAGGCATCTAAAGAGGGGGGAAAGGGGGGATTTGGGACAGGCAAGGAGGGTGAAATAAGGGGAACTTGAGGAAGGTAAAGAGAGGGGAGAAGGAGTGACTTGAGGCAGGTAAAGAGAGAGGAAAAGGGGTGAAATGAGGCAGCTAAAGAGGGTGAAGGAGAGAAAAAAAAAAGAAAAAAAAAAGAGAAAAAAAAATTAGTCTAACCTAGAAAATAAAAAAAAAGACTTACAGAAAAAAAATAAGTCTAACCTTGAAAATAAAAAAAAGGACTTACATAAATAAAAAAAATTAAAAAAATCAAAAAAAAAAAATTAAAAAAAATCAAAAAAAAAAATCAAAAAAAATAAAAAATAATTAAAAAATCAATATAAAAAAATGCATGATTAGAAAATAAAAAACAAGAAAAAAGAAAAAAAAAAGACTTACCTAGTGACATGAGTTGAGAAAATAAAAGTAACAAAAATATTTGAGTGATGTTTGAGGAGAGGATGAAAAGGATATGAGTGATGAATGAAAAAAAAAATCACTGACAAAATATGCAATTTCAGAAAATATGTGATTTCATGTTGAGCTGGTGAAAGAAAACCAATGAGCCATCCAAAAAAAAGATATTCACCGTAAATTCCAAAAAAAAATGAATATTCAACAAACCAAAATACCAAACCAAGTGAATAAAGGACACAAAGAGGAAATTTGGAGAGTAAAGAAAAATAATTTAAAAGGGTGGTGAAGAGAAGTTTTGGAGAGTAATAGGCATAATGACAGAGCATATGCCAGTTGAATGAATGTTTTGCGATTTAAGGGAGGGGAGAGCTGGTGCTGGTTCAGGATCCTCTTCTTCATAAAGATCATTCCACTCATCCTTTAAATCAGCTAGGATATTGTGGAGTATAATGCAAGTCATGATCCAATGATTTGCAGTTTTGATCTCCAATTTTTTTTGAAATTGGATTCTGAGCTCCCAAAAACTAGAAAATCATCCCTTTAAAATACTTATAGCATGTTCAATTTGTACTCTTGATTGGGCAAGGTGATAATTAAATTTAGTTTTGGGGTCATTTTCTAAGGTTGCACTACGAAAAGCATGTATAATGTACTTCCCACTTGCATATGCTGAGTCTGTAAGGAGGTACTGAGATTCGTCAAAGTATGAGTCAGGGGTTTGAGGAATCCTCATTATTTTTAACAGGTAAGAGTTGTGACATGAACCAGGGCAGCCACTTTGAAAAGCAATAAATTTTTTATTGACATTGCATACAAGTTGAACGGCAATAGAGTATCTAGAAAGAAGATAAAAATTTAGTTTATGAAGGATGAGAAATCGGAGAAGATTTTTAAGAAACCTTTTTTTGTGATCAAAATAATGGTTGCCATCATGAGCAAGCTTGTGACTCAAAGGTATAGTTGTGCCATCAACAAATCCTACACAACCAGGGAGACCTTCAGCTTGCATTACTTGAGAGGATTCAAGTTGCTGTTCTGGAGTTGGCCAAGCAAATGTTTGAGACTTGAGGAAAAGGATAGAAATCATACAGCGCTTGGTGTATAATATCACAGTACCATATTCTATGTTAAAGAGATTATCCAAACGTCTTACAGAAGCACCATTTCCATTTGAGCCAAAGTGACATAGTGCAACAGCAAGTTGGATGCCAGGATTACGCTGTTTGTTATGGGAATTGTTATGAAACATAGGATGATAGGAGATGAGTTGATAAAGTTTGATGAAAGAATCAGGAGAAGTTCTAAAAAGTTGGGTGAAGTTTAAATGAGCAATGTTGAGAATGGAGGCCAGATCATATTGGGGATCTTGATAAAGATTTGGCCCCCTTGTGATGATGTAACAATTTTTGGAAAGAAAATACATATAAGCTAAATCATCTTCCAAATCAGAGTCAGATTTATAGTAAAGAAATAAAAGATAAGTAATAGCATTCATTGTTGAGTGAAGTAGCTTCCTTGTAGAGAGGTGTTTCATTGTTGTCGGTGGAAGGGTTATGTGATGATGGAAGTGGGAATTCACCGCCAAATGTGCAGTTGGGGTGTGAAGATAGAAAAAAAACTTAAGTTTTTGCCACCAAAATTATATAGCATAGAGTGAGGAAAGACTTAAGGATGCCATCAGCAATTATGAGTCATTTGACTTTCTTGCAAATCCATCATGGATGAGATGAGTTTGGGATCAGGAATTGGGAATGGAAATTGGGGTATAAGAGGCGGGATAATGCATTATTGTGGATTACTTATCCAATAGCCCTGGGAATAGTGGATAAGAATCTTCTGCAATTTATAATGTCTGATCCTGGAAAAAAAATTTCTGATCCCTAATTGTGGGTCCCTAAACATTGATACCCCCTAATTTATTATGATTGTTTCTATTAGGGTATAGAGACCACCCAGCCTCATAATCTATTGAAATAAAATACCTTATAGGTAGTAAATTAACTCCAAGTAAGCTATGATGCAGAAAAATCTCAAGGAAACAGAAGGAAATAAACCTGATGAGGAGAAAAAGTAACTGATTATATTTCACAATATAAATTGCTGTATACAAGTAATAGATATACTAGTTGAATTAATACCTTATAGGTGGTAAATGAACTTCAAGTAATCTTTGAAACAGTGAAAAATCAAGGAATCAGAAGGAAGTATACATATATTTATTATGAGAGCAAGTAAGAAAAGTATGAAATAGTACAAATAGAATGATGACTTACCTGCAGAGAAGAAAAACTAACTGTAGATAAAAGGAGAAATGAAGATTTCTTTATATCTACTATTAAACCTTTTTCAGACTTCAGATATGTAGGGAAGGAGTACTAAGGTGGAATAAGATATTTAGTAATCTGGATGAAAAAGTGCAGGGGTTTAAATACAGACATATGTGCTAGTGAGACAAATATAGTATTGTTGAACTAATGAGGTGAGTAGATTCAGTAATGTAGGATATAGACTAATGATGTGACAACTGAGGTGAGAATAAGATTTTCTTTGAATTTACATTCCACTTTCCAATCACTTAATTTCCTCCTTCACAGTTCCTCATTTTTTCAATTTTTAATTCCAAGCCACTATTCTCACTATTTATCACCAAATTTTATCCATTCTCACTGTTTTAAACTACTGGATGCATATTCCAAACCTCAACTTCTAAAATATGCCAAGTGGACACAAGAAAAATTTCTCTTTAAAAATAAAGAATAATTAATATACTCTTACTCTTCTGTATCATTTTATTCATTGAGAATATTGAATTAAATGCAAGAAAAAGCTTACCTAATGACTGCTAAAGTTATAGGGCTGAATAATTACTAAAATTGGTGAATAGAAAAATATACTGCATAGGGTGGCTGAATATGGCAATTCACTATGAGACAACCCAAGTAACACCCAATTATGTACTAATTTGTTACCAAGATGGAGGCAGATGCCCTAAGTAAGTAATGAAGCATGTCTGTGTCCAGTAGATATTGGATGATTTGAAAAAAGTGGTGCAAGAATTTGTAACTTACAGAAGCAGGTTGTATTGACTCCAGAAACGTTTCTCATTTGAGTGAATGACTACAAAAAAATTAGTTACTTGAGTCTAGTTGATGAAAAAATGAAAAATAAATCAGTAAAATGTGCATACTGAATGATTTTACTGACATGGCTGGAGAAGCTTTAAAGCCAACTACCCCCACTTTAGTTAAATATAAGTATATAATACAGGGGGAAAAGACCTGATATATATATCTAGTTCAGTTTTTGGTGGAAGGGTATGATTCTTGCTCTGATTTGAGGAGTCACCCTGTTTGACCCCATCTTATTTTTTGCTTTTCTGAAATTAGCATCTCCTTGGCTCATGTCCTCTCATCTTCATAGATTCAGTAAAAAATTCTATTACTTTCTTTCATTGGTGCTTCATTCTTGCTTAAATAACTTATCCTCTTCACCCATTTCTTACACTTTGTAAACTTGCCCTTCCTCTCTTGCACCTCCTCTTCTCTTCTCTTACAAGCCTCCCTGAACCACACCACCTTAATACTCTTCCAGTGGAAAGAAAATTAGGTGGGCTCAAAAAGTGACATTTAATGGTTTGTCACAAAACTGCACCTAGTAATAGAACAGGATCACACAAATGAGCTAGACATCTAGTTCATTATTTCTTCACCCTGTGTGATTGCATATTGATTTGGTCATTTTATAATGATTTTCCAGATTTAACCACCCTATGCAGTATCTTTTACTATAATAATTATTATAGCCCTAGAACTCTAGAAATAATTAGTTAAACCTAGATTCTAATTTTTCTTTAATATCATTCAATATCTATATAATGAGTAAATAAAAATAACCTAACTTTTCTAATTCCTGAAATTTGTGACCCTGCTCTAACCAACTCTGTTCACCCCATCCCTCAAACACTTCCCCCCCACTCCCCCTCTCTTCTGGCTTACTTCAAGTATGTTTTTCCTTTTGTTTTCTTCTTTTATTTCAATTTTTTATCCCACACCTTCCACCTCTTCCTCTATTTTTCCCACCTTTCTCATACCTCTCCATTTCCTCCTATCTAATATCTAAGATTCATATGTTCCTTTTAATCTTTTTTTGACCAATCCAACCACCGCCTTCTCACCTGCCCTCTTTCTGTCAGCCAGCTAGTAAGTAAATTAAGCTAATTAATTACTGATTTTTCCAATAAAACTTAAAGGAGTACTTAATATTATGAAGTAAAAATAATTCACACAATTAAAAAAGTTATTAAGCAACTAAGATATTCTTTGAGTTTGAAAAATTTTAAATAACATGTGAGTATACTATTAAGTGGGAAAAATAAATTCTACATGAGAAAAAAATCTTAATATTGTTAGCAGTAGAAAAAATCTTTGAGTGGGGAAAAATACTTCACTGTATTTGGGAGAATGGGAATTAATTTCTTAAAATTATAAAATAGTATATACAGATTATTTGGTATGATATGTTTTTATCTAAAAAAATCTAATACATGTGTAACTTCTTTTTAATAATACTATTAATATAGTACTAGGTGATCTGTATTTATTGTTTGATTATTTTCATTATTCTTTTCCTTTTTTCTCTCTTCTGTTTAAAATATTATGTATTTCAAACTATTAGTACACAGTTGGGGGGATTTGTCTATAAAAACGGAGTCAGGAGGAAGGGACAATAATATTTAAATAAATTTAAATAAGATAATAATAATAGGGGGTACCAAAGTTAGAAATCTTCCATTTCAAAATACCTCTTTTTTCTACCAAATTGACAATGATTATTTTTTAAGGTATGCCATCTAATACCCCCAAAACGTTGTTTTACTGAGAATTAATTTCATGCTTGTGGCTTTCTTTTTGTGCTGTGAAGTACCTTTTAAATAATTAAAAATTTCTAACTTTGATACACCCTAATATAACTTTTTTAAATAAAAATAATTTAAAAAATCAACTTAAGTAACAAATATCATGAAACATGAAGTTTCATAATGATAATCACTTATTCATAATAATGATTCTCAGCTTCATCTTCCAGTCACATAAGATTAAGAAACCATTTTATTATATTCAATCATCATCCTTAACATAAATCATAATATATTATAAGACAAATTTTATCAAATATTGTAATCAAATATACACATTAATGATTATTATCAGTCTACTTTCTTAAAATTTATCATTAAGTTTCATAAAATTTTATCACATTTAACTATCATCCATTACATATATCATCATATATCTTAAGACACCTGTCATCAGATATCATAATCATATATACAAATTAGGGTGTATCAAAGTGAGAAATCTTCCTTTTCAAAATACCTCTTTTTTCCACCAAATCAACCATGATTCTTTTTTAATATATGTCATATTGTACCCCAAAAACGCCTTTTTATTTAGAATTAATTTTAAGTTTGTAGCTTTCTTTTTGTGTTGTGAAATACCTTTTACATAATTACAAATTTCTAACTTTGATACCTCCTATTAATGATTATCATGTCCATCTTCAAATAACATTGGAAAAATAAATATAATGCTCACTTTCCATATCTGTAATAATGTCTTTTAAAATGATTTTATATCTTCCTTAATCATCATTCTTAACTGAGGTAGAGAACCAAAGAATGAAACTCGAGAGAGGTATCAGAAGTGATGGTGGTAAAAGTGAAAGATGTGAAGAGGGAAAAAACACAATTATGAATAAACAGTGGCTATAGCACTTGGTAGGCCACTGTATGTATGTTGCATGTAGATACAGTGTTTTGCCAAAAATCTCCATCTGCAAATGCATATTTGTTTCCCCCTTGGTTTTCATATCATCCTCATACCACCCCCAGCGCTGCTTTTGCCTCAATTAAAATATCAATTTTTTTATTATCTTCTATTCTTTTCTAATGCCAACTTTTTTAATGTTGTATATACTGAAGTGCTTGAGGGAAATTTGTAATTTATGTGCTGGATCAGCAAAGCTGATTAATGAATATCAGAAAAAAAAAATTGTGTTCAGAATCTCACAGCCACTTCCCTCTCACCTGTTTCTCAATAGAATGGCACGAAAATTCTGATTACACAAAAACCCATGCTGTGCATTGGTCACTTGTGCTCGTGCTCAATGAATAACTTGATACGGAAGAATAATAGTATATTATATCCTCTGTATGTATATTGTATAGCCAAGTTGGTAAAAAACTCATAAAAAAATGACACACTTTTAAGCAAACTCATCAAAATTCACAAATGCTTTGTCAAGCCTGAAAATCAGGGTCCTGGCATTGTTACACGGCGAAAAAAAAGTAGTTTGCCCGTAGACATACCGGTTCCATCACCGGACATACCGGTTCTGACATACCGGTTACATTTTTTCCCTATGCATAAAATTGTATTCAACTTTGATTTATTAAATCACTTGTGTCAGAATATGGACTTATTGCAATCTATTAAGTAGCCAAATCACCTGATTTACAATGTTAAATCGTGATGAAACTCAAAGTTGAATACAATTTTATGCATAGGCAAAAAATTTAACCGGTATGTCAGAACCGGTATGTCTGCGGGCAAACTACTTTTTTTTCGCCGTGTTACATTCTCCAACTACTACCTATGGGCTCACAAATCTCAACATATCGCTGGCTAATCATAGTTGGAGATTTCCTAATAACTGCTATTGCACATATTCCTATAAACACATATACAAAGCACATAAATTATAAAATCTACACATACATATACACCTAAATATCTAATTATTTCAAAGGGTTTCTCATACATTTTACCCCTAGTTTGTTCCTATCATAAGCCTGGTGATGATTGGAGAGCATAAAGGACTGCGTGATTTATATGGTAATCGATATCTTTTGTTGCTCACCAATCATCATAAGATAATGCCAATTTTTTCCCAACAGCTTTCATACACTCGTTATATTTATTTCATTAACAATTGAAATACATTCATCTTTTTGCGCCCCGCCCCAGTGAATCAAAATGTGCCGTAGTGCATGATTATCCATATTTCATATAATTAGCTTTCAACTGAAAATGATTTCATTTTATCAAGTCACATCAAAAAAATATAGACAGCTGAAATTTATCACACCAACAATACTATGACAAGCCTAAAAGGATTTTATAAAAAAATTACCCCGACATCATCAAGATACAAAAATGAATCTACTGTCACCACAGTAACTAAGCACCGTATAAAGATTCACACTTATATACTTTTGAATTTAGGTTATCATATATAAGAAGATGTTTTGTTATAATTCCATTCTAAGTGAATTCAATCCTTGTTGTGACTACATCATGAAATAAACTGCTAAAATTAATGCTGAAATTAATGTTATTGTTTTTATTTTCTTAAGAGTACATGAAAAAAATACCTGATTTTTATCAGCTATCAGGATCAATGGAACATTTAGGAGTAGAGATCAAATGTTCCCATTCAACCAGGTTTAAGCAATCCACTTCTTTTACATTTAAGGCCAAGACAGATAGAGGATTACGACATTCAATTTCACCCATAACCCTCCATTGTAGGCCGGGATGTTCTGGAATTTGATTTTCACAATAGGTAAGAGAGATAGTCACCACAGGACTTATCTTATTAAAGGGCGCCATGGTGACCTGTTTTAACAAACGATTCACATTCACGACGCTGATTCAAAAAGTATATGAATAAATTATGAAGTAATGAAAGAAATAACAATGATTTTCTTTTTCAGTTTAGTTATCGGAAAATAAATCACAGGAGAGTTGACTGACCAGCCAACAAAGTGTACTTTGGTCCCAAGATCGAGGCCTGAGAGCGCTTCTAATTTAACAACATGAAGTTGCTTTGGAACATTTTCAGTCATTTTTTTAGTGACAAGGAAGAAATTAAGATTTTCCAGGTATTTTGGGGAGATTATTTGGCGAAGGGTTGGAGGGAGAGTTGTTATAGTTTATATATATATTGGTGAGTTTGGCACCAAAAAAGGTTCATTGTAATGACTTATAATATTAACAATATCAACTATTTTATGATTGATAACACCGCAGATTTAGGGTTTAGGGCATGAGGTGATCAGGTTATAAGGAAGATTTAAGTTGAGATTAAATATTTAGACCCAAACCGCACTAACCTCGGAGGACAACATAACCGGGTGACAACCCTCAACGACGAAGCCCAATTTCTTCATCTTGCCTTTTGTTTCAGATGACCATTATTATCAAATATTTAAGCACTCAAACAAAGAAATGAATACACATTCAGGGAGTCAAATAATTGTTCAACTCAATATTTACTCAAACACTTACGTCATTTGAAACTCTTCCATCAATATACTTCAGCTTCTTTTTTAACCGTTGGTGACTATCTGGCGAAAGTAACTTTAATGAGAGTGGAAATCTTTCAATCTGGTTTACATTTTTCTCTTTCACACTTCTTCTCGTCACCATTTTCTGGTAGGTTAAACTCGTCATCTTTAGTTTACCTTCCTTTTTTTTATTACGGAGATATCCGTAGTTGTTAGCCGCTATACATGTTTCAAGTTGTCAGCCTGGTCTTTGAAATCCCGCTCCGGCGTATGTGATAACAAACAGGAAATTACTTCCGTCTAAGAAAATAATTTTTTTATTAATTCTTACTTGCTAGGTTCTCGTTCTGCTTTGATTCATTATATCTTAAAGATGTTCATTATCTCGAAACTTGGTGTTCATTTTTTTTTCCCTCAAAGCGCAGATATTGCCAAACATTTTGAAAGTGCTGGATAAGTAACGTCAAACATGAATAAAATATCAAATCTAAGTAAAATATTTCGGACAGATCTACTGATTTTAGTGAAACAACAAAAACCTTTCGGCCTCTGTCTCAGTAGTGATTATATTTTATTTCACGACACGATATTGACATTGAAGATCGAGAATTCAACCCTGAAAGAGGGTATAGTAAGTAGTAAGAAGCTTTAGATAGAAAATTGATTAATTACATTAGACTTCAAATCATCACGAAAATAATAATCAAGGTATATTTGGTTGCTAGCCTTCTCAAACCAGATTTCATCCCCACTCGTAATTCACTCTTAGAATACAATAATGTTAAAATATCAAAAATTACATTTGAATGCCAAGAAGTACAACCATGTCAATAAAGCTTCGTGTTTTTGCAAAAAAAAATTGTTACTTTCTCATCGGCTGCTACTTTTTTTCAATTGAAAAACCTGGCCGCCCACAGTCCCACTGCACACTACGCATAAAGTAAGATATCCCAGATTGGGATAATCATGCACAAGTTAGGAATATTGTAGGGAGGGACATAAGGTCAGAAAAAAATGTAAGAAAAGTAATTGCAAAAAAAAAATAAGTGTAAGAAAAACCTTTTGCAACCATGAGACTTCTTGTCAGCCAGGCTATCTCAGGAGCCCAGTAAATTATATAATAAATTACTGGAATCATTTAAGCGAATAATGCTATACATTTCATGTAGTTACAATAAAAAATCTTATTGAATAAAATTATATAAATATTTTATAAGTAAAATAATTATTATATTCATTATTAAGAAACTTTTTATTACATAAAAGGATATTATATTCTATAACATCATTGCGCATATCGGCCAGTTGTCTAGAAGAAGGAGAAGAAGAGGGAAAGAAAAGAGAGGAGGAGGAGGAAATAGAGAAAAAGGTTTTAATAAAGGGGAAGAAATAAAATAATAAAATAATTTTAATTATTCTAAAAGAAAAAGCAACGAGGATACCTTGGGACTTGACACAATAATGAGGGTTATTAAATTATAATATATTTACTTAAATAAGAGTTAATTTCAATGCACGGCAAACACTGTTATTATTAATAGACCTACTACAACCTTTAAGTAATTTATTTATTTTAACTTAGATTTATAATGCTAATAAAAATAAAAAAAATGTATAATCTTTAAATTTGTAATTAAGTAGAGTGTATAATAAGTGATGAGGCTACAGGGTATTATCCAAAGCCTTTTATAGGCAAGGGATCCTCTGAAGCGCCAAAATGAGTAATTACAAAATAGTAATAAGGTAAAACAAGAATATAAAAGAAGATAACTAAAACATAGATATTGAGAGAAAAACATGAAACAATAAACTAAACTTGTAAGTAAGTAACCAATTTTCCCACCATAAGTTCCCAAAACAATTAATTAAAATAATCAGTAACTAAGTAAGTCTGAAACATAAGAACAGTGAGTAAAATAATCCTAAACAGGTATTACAGTGAGATGTAAAGGGTTTAATAAAAACAAATAAAATTATTTTCACCAAAAAATTCATGTAATCATCTTATTCCAGTATAAAGAAAAATTAATTAATTGTTTTAACTATGTAATTAATTCAATAACTAGTTTAAATGAGAAAAATAATTAATTTAATGATATTTTTAATTTAAATTGAGAATTTAAATACCACCTTATTAAATAAGTGTTTTAATTTATTTATTAATTTTACTGACACAATTAAGGGTCAAAAAAGCGCCCAATATTATTGTTTAATAAGATATGTATGGTTTTATTTAATATATAAATTTAATTAATTAATTTAATTATATTATAAGTTAATTTTAAACTTATAATTATAATATATGTTTATAATTAATTAATTATTAATTTATCTTTATTAGGGGGTATCAATTTTTACCGATCCGCAATTAAATTAATTGCGGAAAATAATCTGCATACCCCAATTATCTTCTGCAATTATTTTTGCTAATAATTGGGTTATTAGACACTTTACGTGTCAATGTTCACCTCTTATCCGACATTTTTTTACTCAATTTTTCATAACCACATCTTGGACAACTTTCTGTCATAACCATATCTTGACCTACTTTCTGCCATAACCACATCTTGGACTACTCTCTGGATATGCTTTACCTTGCTTCACACTCACATTCTAATCCCATCCTGTCCATTCTATCCGCTCAGAACCCCTCACCATCTCATCTGCTTTTTTCTGCTCCTTTTCATCTTCATTTATATTTTAACATGCCTGGTCACCCTAGATCTTATCAAAGGCAGCCATCACCCAGTTGTTCTTCAAATCCCACTACTCCCACTTTCCCCCACTCAGCCAAGAAATCTAAGACCGTTCAATTAAAAAAAGATGATCATCTCATTCTTATTAACTGGCTGAAAACCAAATCATACTATGATTCTTGTTTTAGTAGTGAGTATGCAACTAAAGTAGGACGGCCCCCAGCATCAAAATTTAATGGCTATCTTCTAATGGCAAATGAATTACAGAATAAGAACAAGGGAAGGATTAATCTTTTGCCTAAACAGATTTCTGAACGCTTCAAGCATTACCAAGACAGATACAAGAAGGCAAAGGCTCTTTTATCTTCCACTGGTTTTGGGGTTACTGACATTGATATAACTAAGGGTATCAAATCCATAGACAATAAACTTGAATCTTTATGTCCTTACTTTAAAGAGATAGATACAATTTTTGGAGAGCAAGCCAATGTTAATCCTGTAAACATGTTGGATGGAGAAGATCCTATCTCCAAACATGATGTTGAAGTAAATCTTTTCCCATCCTCTTCCTCCACTCAAGCCTCCTCTCATTTGAATTAAACAAATCTAGATAGCTTTTCCATAGATCCTATTGGTGATTTAACCCAACTAAATCTAACTCAGCTCTGTTTCTTTTTTCTTTTATCTTATAAATTCTATTTTTTATTCACTTATCTTTTTCTTATTTCTTAAAAGGCTGATGAACAAACCCAGGATCCTCAATCAACTGAGTCTGGAGGTAGTGACAATGATGAGGAGGAAAATATGACCTTGAACAAGAAGCTTAAGGCTTCATGTAGTCTAAGTTTCCACTCCCAAAGAAGACAAAAAAGTGATACTTCATCACAAACCCCTTTTTTGTCTGTGGAACAATTTTTAGAGAAATGTGATTCTGGTAAGTGATACCATACCTCTTTTTACTTTACTCTACTTCTATTCTACTTTATATTAATTTCTATTATCACTCTAGAACAAGTAGAAATTTCTAAAGAGACTCTAAGCTTTTAAAAGAAGAAATAAGAGCTCTCTTTAAGGAGGAATGATAGGCTACAAGATTTGAAAGAGATGAAGTACAAGCTCTCTTTACAGAAGGATGATCAGGCCCAAGATTTGGAGGAGAGGAAGTACAAGCTTTCTTCACGGAAGTGTGATTGGGCCCAAGATTTGGAAGAGAAGAAGTTTGAGTTAATTCTAATTATTGAAGAATCAAAAAAAGACAAGAAAACACTTGAACATCAAAACCTATTAGAGCAGATGAAATATAAGTTTCATCATGAAGAAAATATAAAAAAGAAAGATTTCTTGATAGAATGTGTTAAAGCTAATAAATCTCTTGAGGAAATTGAACATTTAAAGAAAATGTTGGATGACTAGTTTGTTTTATTTCTCTCACACTTCAACTGTTCATATTTATTTGTACATAAAATTTACAATAATTTCCTGTATTTCATTACTCTATCAATCATTACTTGAATTTTTGTATTTTAATGTTAAATATTCTTTTTTTAAATAAAATTTTCATGTCTCCTTTGAAAATTTGACGATCCCCCACCCCTGGATTTTTTTGAAGTAAGGGGTGAGTATCACCAAAATTCTTTCATGTCATGAATCTTGAAAGTCTTATATGAAACTTTGGCTTTACTACCCCCTGAATTTTACTGGTATCCCCAAAATTCTTACATGTCAAGAATTTCATAAGTCTTATAAGAAATTTTTGAAAAACCCCCATGGATTTTATTGAAGTAAGGGACGGGTATCACCAAAAATTTTTGCCAAAATATTTACAAGTCAAAAAAAATCTATATCTGTTTTAAAAAATTGGCAGTACTCTCCCCTGCATTTTATTGAAGCAAGGGTTGGGTATCACCAAAATTTTTCTAAGTCATCAATTACACATGTAAGATTTGAAAATTTGGCATTACCCCCCCCCCTGCATTTTATTGGAGTAAGGGGTAAAAGTCATCTACATTTAATATAATTACATAAATTATTAAATAAATATCTAATATATTTCAATTTCCCTAGTTTAAAGTAATGACAATTCCTCAAGCCAAAATGCAGATCAAATCTAGAAACAAAAGTTTGGGACTTTTCAAAGATATAGGCTAGAGGAACCTCATGAAACAAATAAATGTTATCATGATTACCTGTTATACAACCAAAGGTAAATGGCTCATCACTTAACTTGAGAAAATTGATATATATAAAATATTTATTAAAAATTTATGAAAAAATATAAAATTTTCAATGACAACTCTAATCCCCACACTTTTTGGATCTAGATAAAGTTTTTTTAAATTGATTAACTTTACCTTCTTTCTTTAAATTATTGATTTTTTGAATCAAATTATGACTGATTTGAAATGAGCAACCAAAATGTGTTAAATCTTGACAGGATTCCAAACCAGGAGGATCTTTGGTCGTTTGATGATTATCCTTAGAAGAATTCCAAATAGTTTAGATGATGCAATTTCCCAAACCAAAATCAATGATGCACCGGTGGTCTGGAAAATATAAAACATGTCCTTTGATTTTAGCTGGAGATGGTATTGGGTGGCCAGTTATTGGATTGATATATGAGAATATACCAAAAGTAAGAAAATTGACATCATTCCTATTGATATGAATCCTATTGTGGAATCCAGAATGAGTGATAATAACATTAGAAAATAAAAGATATTCTTGGCTGATATCTTCCCATTTGAAGTCACACCAATTCGGTATTCCAACTTTGGTTGTAAGTTCATGATTTTTTTCAAAAGCTTTATTACAGAGCTTTTTGGGTTGAAGAGCAAGAAAAGAGTTAAAGGAAGGTAGAGTGTCCCATAAGTGAAAATCTTCATCTTTTTGAGATTTAGTGATATTCTTGAGCAATGAATATACGCCTATATAAATGAAATAAGTGAAATGATATTAAGAATGGAAAAAAATTATGAGACATACCAAGAGAATATCCTTTAACAAAACCTGGTCTCCAACCAAATCCAATCATGATACCAACCAACAAATTTGTATTCATTATAGGTAAGCGAACTAAGGCTTTTTGATAAAGAGTTATGATAAGATCCAATAGTTTATTAAAAGATTTATCTTTTACACCATCAAATGAATGAACTTCCAAAATGAATTGAGCCTTATAAGTATTACTGATAACTGCAACAACTCGATCATCTCCAAATTGGAGTAGATATTTGATATCTTCTGGTAATTTTTTTGGATATTTATTTTTTTATCTACTTTAGTTTTATGAAAAAAAATGTTTGGGATATGATGAAAATAACTTTCACATAGAATTTTTTTTTCAGATATCTTTTCTTCTGATAAAACTGATAATATTTAATTTTTTTTGATGATTTAGACGATGAATTTTTTTTTAGATATCTTTTCTTCTGATGAGACCGATTATCTTTAATTTTTTTGAATGATTTAGAAGATGAAATTTTTTTTCAGATATCTTTTATTCTGATGAGACTGATTATCATTAATTTTTTTTGATGATTTAGAAGATGATTGTATTGAAGTTGATTTTGAAGAAGATGATAGAGATGATAAAGATGAAGATGATAAAGAGGATAAAGATGAAGATTATAGAGAAGTAAGGGGTGAATCTGAAGAAGAAGACATTTATTTGATCTGAAAAAAATTTTAATGTCATAAAAAAATTAAACACATATTTTTTAAAAAAGAAATCACGTAATAATATCTTTTAAAATAAAATTTAAAGCAATATTCTTTTAAAAAAAATTTAAAATAAAAATTAAAATAAAAAAAAAATTTAAAAATTTTCAGTAAAAATTATTTCAAAAAAAAAATACAAAAGAAAACCTGAAATTTGGTTATAAAAAACCTTCACAGAAGATCCTGTCAAAATAATAAAAAATAAAAAATAAAAAAAAAAATTCTGTAAAAGAAAAATCAGAACAAATAAAATTAAAAAAAAACTAATTCAGTAAAACTATTTTTAAGAAAAATTAAAAATTAATATCTAAACCTTTTTTTGTTTGTAATTTACAGGGAAAGACCTTAACAGGATGTAATAGTTTTTTTTTCTAAAAATCTGCCAAAAAAAAAGATACTTTTTAGTATGTTTTTTAAAAAATAGGTAACCCCTCTTAAACTCCCATTACAGTCTCCTTTCCCCCCCTTTCTTTCTCTGAAATAACCTCTAAATTCCCTCCCTTCTTTCCTCAAAACCACCCTCAAATCCCCTCCTTGCCTGTCTAAAAATCCCCCTGAAACCCCCTCCTTAATTGCTACAAAACCCACCCAAACTCCCCCCCTTAGTTACCTTAAAAACCCCCCTTTTACCCCTCTTTATATGTCCATAACCCCCCTCCTTTCCCCCCCTCTTTAGCCGCTTCAAACCCACCCCATTTAGGTCCCATCCCCCCCTTACACTCCCCTTAACCCTTCTCTAGCGCCTCCTCCTCCTTAACAAACAATCACTAACGATCGTTTGTTAAGTAAACGATAGCTAACAATTGTTAGTTAAGAAGGAGGGGGGATAGAGGTGGATAAAGGGAAGTGGAAGGGGTGAAGGGGGTTTTGAGGCGATTAAAGAGAGGAGAATTGGGGAGTGTTGAGGCACCTAAAGAGAGGGGAATGAGGGGGGGGGTGATGAGGCACCTAAAGAGAGGGGAAGGGGGGGTCTTGAAGCACCTAAAGAGAGTGGAAAGGGGGGATTTGGGACAGGAAAGGAGGGTGAAAGAAGGGGGTCTTGAGGAAGGTAAAGAGAGTGGGGAAGAAAAGACTTGAGGCAGGTAAAGAGAGAGGAAAAGGGGTAAAATGAGGCAGCTAAAGAGGGTGAAGGAGAGAAAAAAAAAAGCAAAAAAAGAGAAAAAAGAGAAAAAAAAAAGTTAGTCTAACCTTGAAAATAAAAAAAAGGACTTACAAAAAAAACAAAAAAAAACAAAAAAAGCAAAATAAAAAAATTCATGATTAGCAAATAAAAAAAAAGTAAAAGGTAAAAAAAAGACTTACCTGGTGAGATGAGTTGAGAAAATAAAAGTAACGAAAATATTTGAGTGATTTTTGAGGAGAGGATGAAGAGGATATGAGTGATGAAAGAAAAAAAAAATCACTGATAAAATATGCGATCTCATGTTGAGCTGGTGAAAGAAAACCAATGAGCCACAAAAAAAGATCTTCACTGTAAATTCCAAAAGCAAAAATGAATATGCAACAAACCAAAATACCAAACCAAGTGAATGAAGTACACAAAGAGGACATTTGGAGAGTAAAAAAAATAATTTAAAAGGATGGTCAAGAGAAATGTTGGAGAGTAATAGGCATAATGACAGAGCACATGCTGGTTGAATGAATGTTTTTTGATTCAAGGGAGGGGAGTGCCAGTGCTGGTTCAGGATACTCTTCTTCATAAAGATCATTCCACTCATCCTTTAAATCAGCTAGGATATTGTGGAGTATAATGCAAGTCATGATCCAATGATTTTCAGTTTTGATCTCATATTTTTTTGAAACTGGATTCTGAGCTCCCAAAGTCTAGAAAATGGTCCCTTTAAAATACCTATAGCATGTTCAATTTGTACTCTTGGTGGGAAAGGTGATATTTAATTTTAGTTTTGGGGTCATTTTCTAAGGTTTCACTACGGAAAGCATGTATAATGTACTTCCCACTTGCATATTCTGAGTCTGGAAGGAGGTACTGAGATTTGTCAAAGTATGAGTCAGGGGTTTTAGGAATCCTCATTTTTTGGAAGACGGAAGAGTCATGACATGAGCCAGGGCAGACACTATGAAAAGCAATAAATTTTTTATTGACATTGCATACAAGTTGAACGGCAATAGAGTATCTAGAAAGAAGATAACAAGTTAGTTTATGAAGGATGAGAAATGGGAGAAGATTTTGAAGAAACCTTTTTTTGCAATCAAAATAATGGTTGCCATCATGAGCAGGCTTTTGACTCAAAGGTATAGTTGTGCCATCAACAAATCCTACACAGCCAGGGAAGAAACCTTCAGCTTGCTTTACTTGAGAGGATTCAAGTTGCTGTTCTGGAGTTGGCCAAGCAAGTGTTTGAGACTTGAGGCAAAGGATAGCAATAATACAGCGCTTGGTGTATAATATCACAGTACCATATCCTATGTTAAAGAGATTATCCAAACATCTTACAGAAGCACCATTTCCATTTGAGCCAAAGTGACATAGTACAACAGCAAGTTGGATGCCAGGATTACGCTGTTTTTTATGGGAATTGTTATAAAAGATAGGATGATTGGAGATGTGTTGATAAAGTTTCAAGAAAGAAACGGGAGAAGTTCTAAAAATGGGTGAAGTTTAAATGAGGAATGTTGAGAATGGAGGCCAGATCATATAGGGGATCATGATAAAGATTTGTCTCCCTATTGATTATGTAACACTTTTTGGAAAGAAAACACATATAAGCTAAAGCATCTTCCAAATCAGAGTCAGATTTATAGTTAAGAACTAATAGAAAAGTAATAGCATTCATTGTTGAGTGAAGTAGCTTCCTAGTAGAGAGGTGTTTCATTGTTGCCGGTGGAAGGGTTATGTGATGAGGGAAGTGGGAATTAACCACCAAATGTGCAGTTGAAGTGTGTAGATAGAAAAATAACTTAAGTTTTTTCCACCAAAATTAAGTAGCATAGAGTGAGGAAAGACTTAAGGATGGCATCAGCAATTATGAGTCATGTGACTTTCTTGCAAATCCATCATGGATGAGATGAGTTTGGGATCAGGAATTAGGAATGGAAATTGGGGTATAAGAGGCAGGATAATGCCTTATCGTGGATTGCTTATCCACCAGCCCCGGGGCTAGTGGAGAAGAATCTTCTGCAATTAATAATGTCTGATCCTGGAAAAAAAAATTCCTCATCCCTAATTGAGAATCCCTGAACATTGATACCCCCTATTAAATACATAAAAATGCAGCATCATTGGTAGAAAAAAATATTTATTTTGCAAAATTTAAATGTATATATAATTTATATAATAATGCAATGAATATAATACTTATTTTATATGTAATTAATAAAATACTTATATCATTTCATTATGCAATATAATATTAATTTATATACATAATAAGCATATTTTCATACCTTCTTTTGGTTCCTGTAAATTGAGATAACATTTAATAAGCTCCTGGTATAGCCTGGCTGACACTCCCTTACACTAAAAAAATATTAAAAAAATGCTAAGATTTTTTCTTCTTATACTTTTTTAACAGAGTAGGAAGATTTGAAATTTCCTTACCAAGTATCCATGCATCATGTTATGTTGATTTGTTCTTTTATCTTATAAACATTCAGTACCTCTTTCAGAAGTGATAATTCTGTAATTGAGAATTTTATCAATTTCTGCAGTTTCTGTGACTTCCTGAGGGTTTTTCTTAGGTCTTCCCCTTCTTTTGGTAAATAAGTCACAGTTGGAAGTATAAGGTTTAAGCAAAGAAATGGGAAAAACAGGATGTTTCCTATCATATGGAAAATAGAATACAACTTCTACTGCATTATCTCCAACCATTATTTTAACAACAAATGGTCCCACAGAAGGATCTTTTAGTTTTTTGTTACCATGTAGATTGAAATGGACAGTAGATATCAACACTTCATCACCCTTGTTAAATGTGTATTCTTTATAGGATTTATCCTATCTCTTCTTTTCATATTCAAATGCTTTATCAATACAGCTTTGAGTATGTTTTCTGCATAGCTGTTGCATTTGCATAAAAGATTTTACACCAGGGTGAAGTTCTAACTTAGGTAATTTTTTATTGAGAATGTGAGAAGGAGTATTTGAGACATAATCTAACCAAAGCTCAAAAGGCTTTTTCTCAGTGACAGAATGAACAGTGCTATTATATGCAAATTCAAGACCAGGAAGTTTAGTGACCCAGTCATGAGTAAATCTGTCATTGTCTGTATATTTTAATCCAAAGGCACAATACCTTCCAATCATATTTTACAGAGTTTGAATAATTCTTTCAGCTAGACCATCAGTCTGAGGATGGTGAGCTCTAGACAACTTTAACTCACAGCCACAAATATCCATCAAAGAGGTCCAAAACTCAGATGTAAATTTTGGATCTCTATCAGAGATAATGGCTTTTTGTCACCGGATGACCTATGCACAAGGTCAATGATGTTCCTGTAAGTGAGATGAGGAGTTTAGAGACTTCTTTGAAGTACAGAGGAATGATTCGAGGAAGTGATTCAAAGATGATTCAAAGGAAGAACTACTGCTTTGAGTTATGTTCGAGAAGGATTCTATCATAATTGAAAAGTAATATTAAAATTCTTAAGATCTCAAGAAGGGTTGGAACTCAACAATCAAAGATTTAAAATTTAGAAATGATTATTGAGAAAATAAAGAAAGATACAATAATAATGATTTAACTTTAGAAGTTTTTACCACTATTAATTATAAATACCTTTTATAATTTCATTCTAAAGAGTATCGAACCAAAATCCCAACCCCTTTTATATCCTTTACTCCTCCTTGCATTGACCTCGTACCCATCCACTATTCCGCACACCATAGACCATTAAAATACATCCATTACACCTGGACCCTCCTCACTAACATCCGTTAACCCCTTAATACTCCACTATCCATTCTGTCCATACTCACTTCCCCTTTTAATAATTCACAGAAATTTAATAAACCTTTTAGTGCACCATTACATTGACTATTGCGCTGTGCGTCGCTTATTGAAGAAAAGACTGAGACACACTATTGAGATATTGACCAATTTAGATTTAGAGTTTAGGCTAGCGCGGTTAGATAGCGAGTACACAAAGGAAAGTCGCAGTTGCTATGGAGAATTGCTTTCTGCGCTTTGAGTATGGATTTGAGCCTCTTATTATTGATTTAATAATCTACTTTTGCCTGTTAATGATTTGCCAAGGAGCATCAGGTGCTTCAATATGTTGTAACAATCCTACTCTTTTACCTGTCAATCTTTAAGATTTTTGACAAGAATCACAAGATTCAGCATACAATTTAGTGTCTTCAGACATTTTAACCCACCAAGCAGTCTTTTCGATTCTGATAATGGTTTTTTCAAGTTAAAAATGTCCTGCTAATATATTCACATGACATAGTTTTAAGATGGTTTCTTTCATGGAAGGAGGGATAACAATGACATTGGTCAGTTTTCTCATATAGTATATATAACCATCTTCAATGGAAAACTTTCCTTTATTCAAAGCACTCTGGTAATTTGGTGGATGAGTTTTTATAAATGCTTGGATAGAAGCATTCTTTGGATCAGTCAAGATAGTAACCAATTTATTCAGCTCAGAATCTTGGCCATATGAATCCAGAATGAATTGTAACAGTTCCTCTTCCATATCAACAATGTATATACCATTTATATGTACTGTATCATCTTCAGGTACATTGGCTGGATTAGATACATCATTTGGAAGAGGTGATTTGGACAACATATCAACATTTGAATGAATATTTCCAGCCCTGTGAATAATAGTCATTCTACCTCTGTAATCTTGAACAGCTAGTTGCCATCTAAACATATGTCTATTTGGTGTTTTCAATTTTAAGAGGGATTTCACAGCACTGCAATCAGTAACTAATTCAATCTTTTGATCATCTAAATAATAATGAAGCTTTTCTAAAGCCCATAAAACTGCTAAGAACTCTAATTGAGTGGCACCATATTTCAATTCACTTTTTCTTAAGGTTCTTGAAATATAACATATTACTACTTCTGAAACTTTTTCATTAATAATTTGTTTTTGATGAAGAGCATCTCCAAGGCCAATAATGCTTGCATCTGTATAAAGAACAAAAGGCTTATTCAAATCTGGGAGGGCAAGGATTGGAGCTGACATTAAACATCTTTTTAATGTATCAAAAGCTCTTTGACTGTCCTTATTCCATATATAAGCTACATCTTTTCTTGTTAGTTTGGTAATTGGTAAGGCTATGACTTAATAATTTTTTATGTATTGTCTATAGTAGCCACACATTCCCAAAAAACTCTGGGTTTCTTTTACAGTAGTTGGTGCTGACACATTTTGGATAGCAGCAACATTTCCTTGGTCTACACATATCTATAAGGCAGACACAACATGACCCAGGACTTTTAAGGATTGAAACCCAAATTTACGCTTTTTTAAGGATAAAGTCATGTTAATTTCATCCATTTTCTGGTAGACTTTATTCAACTGTTGTAAATTTTCATCAAAGGTTTTAGAAAAAACTATGATGTCATCAATATAAACCATTAACCAACCTTCAATTATTTCTTGATGAAATTTCTTATACATTACTCTTTGAAATACTGATGGGGAATTTTTAGGGCCAAAAGGCATCCTAACATATTTGTAAATTCCAATATGTGTTGCAATTAGCAAAAATTTTTGGGAAGACTATTCAACAGGTATTTGATGATAACTTTTATTCCCATCCAGACAACTTATAAACTTTGCACCTTGCAAGGTAGCATGTACAGAGCTAATTCTGGATAAGGGGTATGTATCATCCACTGTATAAGAATTTAATGCTCTATAATCTCCACAATTTCTAGCTTTATCTTTTTCATAAGAGATTAAAACTGGAGAGATGAAACAATATTTTGGTGTAACATCTACTTTTCAACAATATTCATATTCAATAAAGAGGAGATATAATCTTCTATATCTTTTCTCTTTGTGGGAGAAGCAGGGTAAGGTTTTTTCTTTATGCTAGGAGGTATTTCATTCAAATTGCAGGATAGAGAAATTTTCATTTCATCTTTAACCAAGCCTAACACATGGAAACCATGAGCAAAAGCCATTGGGAAAGATGTTATTAAGGCCACTAATAAATCTTTTTCTTCATCAGTTAATTGATCACCAAATGAAGTTGTTTCAATTTCAGACAATTATACATTCATTTCCTCTGTTTTTCTACCTTTAAATTGGATCAAAGAATGACAAAATTTTAATAAGGGTGCAGAATTATTTTTAGAAGAAAAAATTTTAAATTTTCTTTTCTCATTCATTCCAAAAGTAAAACAATTATTTGCAGGATCCAAGTTAATGCCAAAAGTGGTTAAAATATCATTTCCCATGATAAATCAATTGCTTAAATTGTCATTTTTCATCACAATAAACTCACAAATTGCTCTGGCAAAACCACTATGATATTTAAAGAATACAATTGTTTTGTATTTGCCAATGGAAATAAAATAGAACCATAACCTTTCAATTTTTCAGATGTTATAGGTAATATTTTGCATTGATAATCCTTATCTACAGAAGCAAGTGCTTTCTCAGACACTACACTTCCTCCAGCACCAGAGTCAAGAATAAACTCAACATTTTTAACATTAATGATAACTGGTGCCCTCAAAGGGGATATTAAAATGGAACTGTCAGTAATATTTCTAATTACTTCAGCATTTTATACAGAAGATAACTAAATATCACAATTATCAGACCAATTATCTAAATATTGGATATCCTTTTCTAAAACCAGAACTTCCTGAGAAGACTCATGGTCATAACAGATATTGCTATTACAGTCACTAAAGGAATCATCAAGATCACCTTGAGTATTTTTATATTCCTCATTTTTTTCTACAAGATGAAATTTCATGTCACAAATATGTCCTTTTTGCCATGGTTTGTTACATATAAAAAAAGTAGTAGTCGCATATTTCTTTGGAGCAACTGGGGAAGAGGGTCTACCAGTTTTTTCTGGAAGTTTTGTGGAGGGCTTTTGTTGGTCATGATAAGATTTAACAGGATAATTCCTTGGTGCATATCTATGATTTAGTAGGACTTCATTATAGATATGAATAAAGGAAGAATTCTCTCTCACATGCTCAGTCCTTGCCACAATCAAATCTCTCAGAGAATTTGGTAATTTATAGAGAATTTTATCTCTCCAAATATCATAATCCATTTTAGGATCCATGGCTTGAAGAATTTTTTTAATTTTCATAAGGAAAACAATAGGTTTTTCAGGAGAGGAGGATGCATATTTAGCATTCTCATATAATCTCTGCTAAGCAAGCCTGAATTTGGAACCACCAAATTGATTTTCAATCAAGGTTTTCCACTCTTTCCAAGTATAATGTTGACTTTCTAGTAAAACAGATGCATACCACATTAAAGCTACATTTGAAAATAAAGAAATTTATTTAGAGATAATCTCTTCATCTGGAAATTTATAAGAGTTTTTCAAATTATCAATTCTCTGAAAAAATTGTTGCCAGTCAGATGAAGAGTAACCATCAAAAGTGGGATATTTATCCAAATCGGGCCAATTTTTCTGGCTACTGGGATGGTCCATCTTTTGGTTTGAATTATTTAACATTAATAATTCTTGAAGTTTTGCCACGTGTTCAGAGATTTCATTATTTACAGAAACAGCTGGTTCATGACCACTAAAAGATTTTTTGCTAGTAGCAAAAGATTTTACAGACTCATTGTCAGTTTGTTTAATGGCTGGAATATGGGTAAGATAAGAGCTGCTCAGTTCAGGTTCCCTTCCCTTGTTTTTATGCAGCTTATGGGCAGCACCCTCATTTACACCATAATGATTGATGGTTAAGGCTGAAAATTTTTCCTGCAGGTCAGATACATAGTTTCTTATCCTTGGAATTTCAGACATCTGGTCATTCATTTTTGCAAGGGATAAACGTTTTTGTCCTCAAAAACTGTGTGTCTGCTACTTAGGGCATGGAAATCATTTTTTAGCTTTTTCAACTCATTGTGTAGAGATTTAATTTCACCTTTCAATGAATAATTTTCCTCAATAAGGTGTTTTAATTCACTCAAGCTTTTATGCAGATTAATATTCTTATCTGAGATAACTCTATGGTCACTCCTTATTTGTTTTTGTTGGCTATGAAAAATATTCAAGGTTTCTTTGATTTTAAAATAAACTGTATCTTGTACTGAAGAACTGACTTTACAATACCAGTGCAAATTATTCAATCTATCACTGTCAGCCAGGCTATACCAGGAGCCCAGTAAATGATATGTTGATTTATTGGACCTGAAAGAGGGCGTAAGAATTGCATTTGATGTATATAAATTAATATTTTATTGCATAATAAAATTATATAAGTATCTTATTAAATATAAGTGTTATATTAATTCTGTTGTTATATAAATTATTTATACATTTAAATTAAGCATAATATATTTTATATTCTACAATTAATGGTGCATTTTTATGTATTTAATAATTTTAAATTAATAATTAATTAATTACAAACATATATTATAATTATATGTGTAAAATTGACTTATAATGTAATTAAATTAATTAGTTAGATTTATATATTAAATAAGACTTTTCATATATTATTAAACAATAATATTGGGCGCTTTTTTGACCCTTAATTGTGTCAGAAAAATTATTAAATAAATTTTAACACTTTTTTAATAACATAGTATTAAAATCCCCACTTTTTATTACAAATATCATTAAATTAATTATATGTTTCATTTAAACTAATTATTGAATTAACTACATAGTTAAAACAATTAATTAAGATTGCTTTAAACTGGATTGAATTTATTACATGAATTTATGGTGTGAAAATAATTCTATATGTTTTACTTAAACCCTTTACATGTCACTATAATGTCTGTTTTGGATTATTTTACTCACTGTTCTCATGTTTCAAACTTACTTGGTTACTAATTATTTTAATTAAGTGTTTTTGGGAAATTATGGTGGGAAAATTAGTTAATTACTCATGGGTTTAGTTGAATGTCGCATGTTTTTCTCTCAGTCTCCATGTTTTAGTTTTATTGTCAGCCAGGCTACTAGACTTACCCAGTGAAATAATTAATTATTTACTGGATGAAGCCGCACCTTATCATTTTAATTATTTAATTATAAATTAGTTACATTAAAATTACTTATAATAAATTAACTAATTACAGAATGATATAATTAAATGAATAATTAAAATTAAATATAAAATTGTCCCTTATATTTTTTCTCTAACACCGTGCTCATTTGACAGGTTGGAAGAAATAAAGATTTATATTGAAAAAATAGATTTTAAATTAAAATAAGATTTTAATATTCAAATAATATTAAATATATACAAAAATTTAAATTTCTTATTTATAATTGACTTCTACAGTAAATATTAAATAAATTGATGTATTTCTGACATACTCTGTAAATACATCTTTTTGACGCCTTCTTTTTAGAACAACTTTATTATTTGAAAATACTCCTTCTGGGATATTCCTTTTCTCTCTCTCTCATACCACTGTTTTCAGAATTTGATTGCCATGCTTTGTCCCTCCTTTGCCTATATAAGGCCTCTCTTTTGGTTGTTTTTTTATGCATTCCTTTACTACATTATTTTATTACAATTACAAACATCAAACTTATTCTTATATTCTATAACATTAGTACTTACAATAAAGTAACTCTGATCTATAAATTATATCAATATTTTAAATCTACCTCTTTTATTTGAGTAATTAAATCACTTTGATAAAGAAATACGTACCACTTGTTGAGAATCCATTATAATCCGTAAAATCCTTGTAGAAACCCCGTACCAAATCTTCTAGACCAAAAGAGGACCTTGACAATTGGGAAACTTTCCAAAATATCGACAGCGCAACGTTAATTGAGGTGTAATCAAAGGGACCATTGGTGTACAAGTACCTGTAAAGGACAAGAGAGGCGAGAAAACGACGAACGTCATACGTCACGTGACAAAAGTTTTTGCTGCGAAAGGGAATCGAACCGCACTCCAAAACTTAGGTTCATATACTGACTAAACGTTGTATATATCATGGTAATTATTGATATTACTATTTGTGGGTTACTCTTCACTCTTCATTTAATACATATATCCTTTTACTCAGCACTCTTTAAGTGGCATAAATTTGCTCATATTACAGGGGGAGGTGTCTGGTAATTTGGAATTTATTTTTATTATTATATTTTTTTTTATTTTTCCTGGTTGACCATAATAGAGCAATAAGTGTTCTTAGTCCCAGAAGTAATAAAATAGTTATATTTTAATATTAATTATTATAATTTTTCAGTTGACATTTGTCCTGATTAATTTAAATTTTAATTGTTCCAGTTGACAAATTGTCCTGACAATAATATTTTTTTTAATTAATATATAATTAATATTTAATTACTTCAGTTGACTTTGAGTCCTGGTAATTCAATAAATATTTTAATTAATAAAACTCACATTTAATTATTTCAGTTGACATTAAGTCCTAGTAATTAAGTGATCAAGCTTAAAAAAATTTTAAAATAAAAATTTATATTTAATTACTTCAGTTGACATTAAGTCCTGGTAGTTAAGTTATCAGTTTAATAAAATTTGGTTAAATTAATAAAGTTTCATATTTGATTATTTCAGTTGACAATAAGTCCTGGTAATAAATTAGTTGATTTAAATCCTGAAAATAAATAATTAAAAATTATTAATAAAAATTCTAATTTATTTCTACAGTTAATTATATTATAATCCTGGTTTTAAATTTTTTTTTATTATTAATAAATTAATTTTATTTAAGTTGATTTTTATCCTGAAAAAAGATTTTTTTTATTATTTATTTTATTTTTTTTATATAAAAAATCAAAAATAAAAACTAATTAATCTTATTGTCTCTTTTATTCATTTCAGTAGAATCTTAAAATGACTGACCAAAGTGGTTCTGCTGCACGTGAAGAAGAACTAGACTTAATTGATTATGATGAGCCTACTTCAGTAAGCTCTCCTTTAACAAGAAGAATTTCTCAAACTAATAAATCCTTGCCCCAAACAGGATGTAGAGATGGAAGAAGTAGAAATCCTAGTGGACACAACTCAGGATCAGAAGCCTATGATAAACCCACCAGAAGAGTTTCCAAAAGGCTTCAGGATAAAAAAGATGCCATTGTCTCAGCAGGTAAAGAATCTGTCTACTCACATAAAGGAGTTAAGGACAGAAAGCTTGAGACTAAAGGTAAGGGTAGATGCTTTGGAAGAAAAGGCGAGAAGAACAGATACTTTTCTCCAAGAGAAGAAGAAATCTATTCCTCCCAGGGATCAACAACAATTGGCTCCCCAGTCCCAAGAGAAGGTGGAAGTGTCCAAGTGTCAGTGGGACTGTCTAAACACTCAGTGGGACTACCTGGCTCAAAACCAACATCAGTTACCTCAGGCAGGTCCATCAAGGCCCAAACAGGTCAACCCCACTCCTCCCCACCCTTATCAAGGAGGCAAAAGAAGGAGAAAGCCCAATATGGTGATACCCAGCAAACCCTGGTACGTCCCTCTATTGATTCTCAAGTGCCTTTTCTTGTGGCTGACTCTGTTCCTTCAGGTAAATCAGGAAGGGAGGATGAAACTTTGAGACCTATAGAGGCTGGGAGTATTAGACAAATCACTCATGTATCAAATCCTTTACTTTTAATTGCTACCTCAATGATTATTCATGATATGGCTGTGATTGATGAAACTCTTGACCCTGAGTTCTATGAGAGTCTGGAAAGTTACTCAGTTTCCTTATTGAGAAACACTCCAGATGTAGCAAGAATTAATGATGAGCACTTGAGAGATATTATTGCCAAGCAAAATCATATAATGAACAATATGCAATTGACTCAGAGATATAATAGTTTGTTAAATGATCAGGCTTATCAAGCATTAAGAAGTGAATCACAGAGAGTCTCTGATGAATTGTCTCATTACAAAGCAACCCATAAAAAGAAAGTTGCTTTATGGAAAAATATAAAAAATGATTTGTCTAAACTAAAAGATACTGTATCTGCCTGTTGCCAGGAGGTAGAGATAGATAAGATAAATCCAAAAAGATTCAATGACCATTTGTCATCTTTTCAAAATAAAAATCAATTATCTTTTGCAACTATCAATGAGAGTTTATCTAGTCTTCCAAGAATGAAAACAATACTAACAACCATTGAAGAAAAATTGAACTCATTGTTAAATGACCAAAAATATTCTGACATTTCTGTGAAGGAACATATAGTGCGGGATGCTCAAATAGTACCTGTGGCTAGTTCATCTTAAGTAAAAATAGCTCCAGAAATACCTGTTGATAACACTGAGTTTCCATCAAAAACTGATGATGCACCAGTATCTGCAACAGAAGGATTAAACAATGAGATTTCAGCACAATTAGAGAAATTACAGCTGCTTCTTACTCAGAAACAAGCTAGTACTAAGGAGACTCCTTCAAATCAAAAGAATTGGCCAAAACTTGACCAGTACCCAACATTTGATGGTGATTCTTCCTCTGATTGGCAACAATTTATTTGCAGAATTGATAACTTAAAAAATTCTTACAAACTCCCAGATGAGGAAATTGTGTCCAAGTTAATTTCTTTGTTCACTAATGTTTCCCTGATGTGGTGTGAATCTGTTCTCCTGGATGGGAATGACTACTCATGGGAGGATTGGAAGAAATTAATTAAAGCACAATTTGGTGGCTCCAAGTTCAGAATGGCTCAACAAAAGCAGTATGAGGAAGCTAGATATAGCTCTTGTACTGATAAACCTATTGATTTTTAATGAAACTTGTAAAAATCTTAAAGGCAATGGACCCAAATATGGAGTTTGAGTTATGGAAGGACAGGATCCTCTATAAATTACCAATGTCTCTGAGAGACTTGATAGTGGCTATTACTGAGTTCTCCAAAGAACCCTCTTCTTTCATTAATACTTGCAATGAGATACTTCTAAACAATAAGTATGATACTAGAAGATTCATTCCTAGGACCCCTTTTGAGAAACCCTCCACTTACCAACAGAAACCTCTGGAAAATGTTGATAAACCTTCTGCCCCTGTTGCACCAAAGAAGTATGCAACAAAGACTTGCTTCAAGTGCAACAAGCCTTGGCAGAAAGGCCATGTATGTGACAAGAAGATAAATCTTGTAGAACAAACAGAGGAACATGCTGATGACACAGTGGTACTGGATGATACATCAAGTGATTGTGCCAGCAATATTTCATATGAATCTCAACAAGAAATCTTGATTCTGGAAGAGGATATCCATTATTTAAATACTATTGACATTGATAATAATGATTTATCTACAGTTGAAGATGCTGAGATCATAAAGAACATTGAGGATAGCTCAATTATTGTTGCCCCTCTTAAGGCACCAGTCTTGATCAATGGAACCAGCATTGAAGTTGTTCTGGATTCTGGAGCTGGAGGAAGTGTAGTATCTGAAAGAGCACTTGCTTCAGTAGATCAATACTATAAATCTAAACTGATGCCTATCATTTCTGAAAATTGGAGAGGGTATGGCTCTGTTAGGTCCCCCATTGGGAAATACAAAGCCACAGTGTTTTTTAAATATAACCATGGTTTTGTAAGAGCTATTTGTGATTTTTTGTCATGAAAAATGATAACTTGAGCAATTGGTTTATTGTAGGGAATGATATTTTAACCAAGTATGGCATAAAATTGATCCTTCAAACCAATGTTTCACAATGGGGATGAATGGGAAGAGAAAATTTAATATTTCCTCCCCTAAAAAATTAGTAAAACCAGAATTGAACACATGTAATTCTGTGGTTCAATATAAAGGAAGATCTACAAAGGAAATGCATGCCCTTATGTCTGAAATTGACAATGCTTCTTTTGGAGAACAACTTTCTGGTGAGGATAAAGATTCCATCATTAACTTGATAAAATCTTTTTGTATGGCCTTTGCTCATGGGTCACATGAACTGGGATTAGTTAAAGAGGAAATGAAACTTTATTGTATTGCCCATTAACTGATATACCACCTAGTTTAAAGAAGAAGCCTTATCCTGCTTCTCCCACAAAGAGAAAAGATATTGAAAAAAATATCTCTACCCTTTTAAAAATGAATATTATTGAAAAGGTAGTTGAAACACCTAAATATTGTGTTATCTCACCTGTCCTAATCTCTTATGAGAAAGATAAAGCCAGGTTATGTGGTGATTATAGAGCACTAAACACTTATACTGTTGATGATATCTACCCTTTACCTAGAATCAGCTCTATACATGCTACTTTACAGGGTGCTAAATATATCAGCTGTGTGGATGGTAATAAAGGATATCACCAGGTACCTGTTGAGAAAAATTCACAGAACTTTTTGATGATTGCCACTCATATGGGTATTTATATGTATATTAGGATGCCATTTGGCCTTAAAAATGCCCCTTCAGTTTTCCAAAAAGTAATGGATAACACATTCCATCAAGAGATAATTGAAGGATGGCTGATGGTTTATATTGATGATATCATTATATTCTCAAAAACATTTGAGGACCATCTTAAACACCTGTGTAAAGTATTACAGAAAATGGATGAAATAAATATGACACTTGCTTTGAAGAAATGTAAATTTGTTTTCCATTCTTTAAAAGTTCTTGGTAACGTTGTTTCAGGCTTACAGATATGTGTTGACCAGAACAAAGTGGCAGCCATACAACAGGTGAAGGCTCCTACAACAGTGAGAGAGCTCCAAAGTTTTTTGGGAATGTGTGGATACTATAGACAGTATATTAAAAATTACCAAGACATAGCTTTACCCCTTACCCAATTAACTAGAAAGGATGTTGCTTTTGTCTGGAATAGTGAAAGACAAAGAGCCTTTGACACTATGAAACACTATTTGATGTCAGCACCAATTCTTGCTTTACCTGACTTTAATCAACCATTTGTTTTGTACACTGATGCCAGTTTCATTGGTCTTGGTGCTGCCCTCCATCAAAAACAAGTGATATATGATAAAGTTTCAGAAGTAGTAATTTGTTATATTTCAAGAACCTTGAGAAATAGTGAATTGAAATATGGTGCTACTCAATTAGAGTGTTTAGCTGTAGTATGGGCTCTAGAAAAGCTTCATTATTACCTAGATGACCAGAAATTTGAACTTGTCACTGACTGAAGTGCAGTTAAATCCCTTTTAAACTTGAAAACACCTAACAGACATATGTTCAGATGGCAGCTGGCTGTTCAAGAGTACAGAGGGAGAATGACAATTATTCATAGGGCTGGTATTGTTCACTCAAATGTGGATATGTTATCTAGGTTAACTTTGCCAAATAATGACTCTAATCCTGCGTATGATCCTGAGGACGAAATTATTCATATACATGGGATTTATGTGGTTGATATGGAGGAAGAGCTATTAAAGCTTATTCTGTAATCATATGATAAGGACACTGACTTGAAAAAGTTATGCACCTTATTAAATGATCCAAAGAATGCTTCAATACAAGCATTAATTAAAACCCTTCCACCAAAGTACCAAAAAGATTTGGAAAAAGGTAAATTTTCAATTGATGAAGGATATCTATATTATAGAAGAAAGTTGAGTAATGTTATTGTTATTCCTCCTTCTATGAAAGAAATCATCTTGAAAATTTGTCATGATGACATATTAGCTGGACATTTTGATCTTGACAAAACAATGATCAGAATTAAAACACTGCTTGGTGGGCTAATATGTCTGAAGACACAAAATTATATGTTGAATCTTGTGATTCTTGCCAAAAATCAAAAAGATTAACTGGTAAAAGAGCAGGATTAATGCAACATATTGAACCTCCTGATGCTCCATGGCAAATAATAAACATGGATTTGGTAACAGGATTACCTATTGCTGGTAAAGACAGTTATAACTCTTGTTGGGTTATTGTGGACAGATTCACAAAAATGTGTAAATTTATCCCTACCCACAAGGATGTTTCCACTAAAGAATTAGCTTTCTTATGGTGGTCTCATATGTTTAATACTGCTGGTTTTCCTAAAGCCATAATCTCTGACAGAGACCCTAAATTTACTTCTGAATTTTGGATGTCTCTGATGGATGTTTGTGGTTGTGATCTGAAACTTTCTACTGCTTATCACCCTCAGACTGATGGTTTAGCTGAAAGAATGATTCAGACTTTAGAGGACATGATAAGAAGATATTGTGCCTTTGGCCTTGAGTATAAAGATAATGACAGATTCACTCATGATTGGGTTACCTTACTTCCTGGGTTAGAATTTGCTTATAATAGCACTGTTCACTCTGTTACTCAAAGAAAGCCTTTTGAGCTCTGGCTTGGATATGTTCCCAATACTCCTGCCCAAATTCTCAATAACAAAATACCTAAATTGGATATACATCCTGGTGTAAAATCTTTTCTTCAAATGCAACAACTATGTAGAAATCATGCTCAAAAATGTATTGAAAAATCATTTGAATATGAGAAGAAAAGATGGGACAAATCCCATAAAGAATACAATTTTAAAAAGGGTGATGAAGTGTTGATTTCTACAGTCCACTTCAACTTACAAGGTAATAACAAATTGAAAGATCCGTTTGTTGGTCCATTTGTTGTCAGAAGAATGATTGGAGAAAATGCAGTTGAAGTTATTCTGTATTCCCTATATGACAGAAAACATCCTGTTTTTCCAATATCTCTTTTGAAACCTTACACATCCAATAGTGATTTAATTCCAAAAAGGAGGGGTAGACCAAAGAAAACCCCAAATGAAATCACTGAAACAGCAGAAATTGAAAAAATTCTAAATGACAGAATAGTCACTGCTGAAAAAGGTACAGAATACTTATTGAGATTCAAGAATAAATCATCTGAATATGATTCTTGGATACCTGGGAAGGAGATATCTAATCTTCCTACTCTACTAAAAAAGTATAAAAAGAAAAAATCATAGCATTTTTTTATTTTTTTTTTTTAGAGTGAGGGAGTGTTAGCCAGGCTACTAGACTTACCCAGTGAAATAATTAATTATTTACTGGATGAAGCCGCACCTTATCATTTTAATTATTTAATTATAAATTAGTTACATTAAAATTACTTATAATAAATTAACTAATTACAGAATGATATAATTAAATGAATAATTAAAATTAAATATAAAATTGTCCCTTATATTTTTTCTCTAACACCGTGCTCATTTGACAGGTTGGAAGAAATAAAGATTTATATTAAAAAAATAGATTTTAATATTCAAATAATATTAAATATATACAAAAACTCAAATTTCTTATTTAGAATTGACTTCTACAGTAAATATTAAATAAATTGATGTATTTCTGACATACTCTGAAAATACATCTTTTTGACGCCTTCTTTTTAGAACAACTTTATTATTTGAAAATACTCCTTCTGGAATATTCCTTTTCTCTCTCTCTCATACTACTGTTTTCAGAATTTGATTGCTGTGCTTTGTCCCTCTATTGCCTATATAAGGCCTCTCTTTTGGTTGTTTTTTTATGCATTCCTTTACTACATTATTTTATTACAATTACAAACATCAAACTTATTCTTATATTCTATAACATTAGTATTTACAATAAAGTAACTCTGATCTATAAATTATATCAATATTTTAAATCTACCTCTTTTATTTGAGTAATTAAATCACTTTGATAAAGAAATACGTACCACTTGTTGAGAATCCATTATAATCCGTAAAATCCTTGTAGAAACCCCGTACCAAATCTTCTAGACCAAAAGGGGACCTTGACATCTATTCTTTTTAATTTCTAGTTTCATGTTATTCCTTTTTGTTATTACTAAATTGTGACACTTCAGAGGCTCCTTTGCCTATAAAAGACTTTGGATTATCCCCTGTAGCTGCATCACTTATTATACACTCACCATTTAAACATATTTTTTAAATATAATACATTTATTTTTATTTTTATTAGTATTATAATTCTAATCTAAATTCTTTATATATATCTAAGGTTGCAATAAGTCTATTAGTAAGAAAAGTGTTTTCCCCGCAGAAATAGTAATACTTATTTTCAATAAATATATTATAATTTAATAAAACTCACAGTTGTGTCAAACCCAACAAATTTTTGTTGCCTTATTTTTCTAAAATGATTATTTTTATTTAACTTTTCATTTCCCTCAACCTTTTTCCAATTTTTCCTCCTCCTTCTCTCTATTTTCTCCATCTTCTTTTCCTTCTTCTAGACAAGCAGCCAATAATCACTCTCATGTATTAACTCATCTCTCAAATTTTTGTCATTTACAACATTAAAATAAAGTGTATCTTTCAATATTTCTTCAGAAGTTTTCTCAATTAAGGTTTATACTTCAGGGGAAACAGAATCATTTTTAATTTCAAGAGAAGGATTTATTAAAGAAGTAGAATTCAAATGTAAACGTTCATCAAATTATAATTTGCTAATTACATCATTGGGGCTACTCATTAAAGGAAGTTGTCTTTTTAAGGGTTTAATTGTTCTTTCACCAGGATCCAAAATATTACCTGTGGAAGAAGATTTGTTATTATACACACCAACATTTTTATCAAACAAATTACTTACCATAGCAAGGGAGGAAACTTCCCCTGTGCCTTCTTTCTTCTGCCTCCCTGATAGGGATGGGGCTGAGGTGATTGTTGGTAGGTTTGTGTCCTGGATGGGCCAGGGTTTTGAGCTGTTGGCTGCTGAAAATTCTGTTGGTAATGTCTCATCAGGTAGTCCCATTTCCACTGCTCCACCTGCAGAGTGTTTTGATTTTGAGTGAAGGATCTGGGTGCCTGATGGGGCTGAGGTTGAGGCTGAGGCTGAGAGGCTGGTAAAGGAGAAGGTTGAGCCTATTTGGGATTTAATAATTCCTGCATTTGTTGCCAGAGTGTGTCTACTCTTTTACCTTTTACTTCATACTTTCTGCCTTCAGTTCTTTTATGTGACTGGAAAGGTTGTTTACTTGTTGATTCAGATGTATCTTTTTTATTTTTATACCCTATAGTGGATTTTCCTGATTTATATGAGGTTTTGCTTTTTCAGAGGTGTTTTTTGAGGGGGGTTTGCCACTTCTCCTTCAATTTTCACATCCTGAAGGTTTTTTTTCAGCTGAATAATTTTTGTAAGTTAATTTAGAAGAACCTACAGATTCAGTGTCAACATCCACTTCAATTTCATTCACATGTAAGTTGTTGATTCTATTAGCCAAACTACTGAACATTAAAACTGTGAACAAAGAATCAAATTTATTTTAATGATTAAAATTTGTATTTTAAAATAAAATATAATTGATTGATTTTTTAACAAAAAAAATTTAAATTTTTATTCAAAAATTAATTGATTAACAAAAAATGTAATAAAATATATGTAATTAAAATTGTTTATTAAGAAATACCAATAATTATAATGGGACCAACCAACAAAGGTTTAATAAGTCAACCAAAAAAATTAATACCAAAAAATTATATTGGAAATAATGGGACTAAGCACTGAGTACTATTATGGTCAACCAGTAAATCAAAAAATATTTTAATAAAATTAATTTAATAATTTATTAAAAATATAATGATCTTCTAGGACTAAGAGTATAACTCTATTATGGTCAACTAGGAATAAAAATTCATAAAAAATATGAAAACTTACACTCAGTGAATCAGAAATTAAGCCACAATCATTGTTATTGCATTAAAAATTTAATAACATAAGTGATAGGTGCAAAGGTTAACTTACTATAGTGATCAAGGAATCACTTCAAAAGTATATATTATTTAATATATTATAAACCTAAAAGGTTGAACCCAAGTTTGAAACACGGCTGCAGAAAAAATTTTTTTTTGGCTTGGATGGTCTGTGTGCAATGTTGTTTGTTGCAAGATGGCGTATTGTCGTTGTTCTTTAGAAAGGCCTCCAATTATTGGCCAGTTGTCTAGAAGAAGGAGAAGAAGAAGAGAAAAATAACAGAGAGGAGGAGGAGGAAATAGAGGAAAAGGCTTTAAAAACGGGGAAGAAATAAAATAATAAAATAATTTTAGTTATTCTAAAAGAAAAGGCAACAAGGATTCCTTGGGACTTGACACAATAATGATGGTTATTAAATTATAATATATTTTTTTAAATAAGAGTTAATTTCAATGCATGGCAAACACTGTTATTATTAATATACCTATTGCAACCTTTAATTTATTTATTTATTTTAACTTAGATTTATAATTCTAATAAAAATAAAATAAACATATAATCTTTAAAATTGCAATTAAGTAGAGTGTAAAATAAGTGATGTGGCTACAGGGTATTATCCAAAGCCTTTTATAGGCAAGGGATCCTCTGAAGTGCCAAAATGAGTAATTACAAAATAGTAATAAGGTAAAACAAGAATATAAAAGAATAACTAAAACATAGATATTGAGAGAAAAACATGAAACAATAAACTAAACTTGTAAGTAAGTAACCAATTTTCCCACCATAAGTTTCCAAAGCAATTAATTAAAATAATCAGTAACTAAGTAAGTCTGAAACATAAGAACAGTAAATAAAATAATCCAAAACAGGTATTAAAGTGAGATGTAAAGGGTTTAATTAAAACAAATAAAATTATTTTCACCAAAAAATTCATGTAATCAACTTATTCCAGTATAAAGAAAAATTAATTAATTGTTTTAACTATGTAATTTATTAAATAACTAGTTTAAATAAAAAAAAATTAATTTAATGATATATTTAATTTAAATTGAGAATTTGAATACCACCTTATTAAATAAGTGTTTTAATTTATTTATTAATTTTACTGACACAATTAAGGGTCAAAATAGCGCTCAATATTATTGTTTAATAAGATATGTATGGTTTTATTTAATATATAAATTTAATTAATTAATTTAATTGTATTTTAAGTTAATTTTAAACTTTTGATTATAATATATGTTTATAATTAATTAATTATTAATTTATCTTTATTAAATACATAAAAATGCACCATAATTTGTAGAATATAATATTTATTTTGCAAAATTTAAATGTATATATAATTTATATAATAATGCAATAAATATAATAGTTATTTTATATGTATTTAATAAAATACCTATATAATTTAATTATGCAATATAATATTAATTTATATACATAATAAGCATATATTTACACCCTCTTTTGGTTCCAGTAGATTGACATAAAGTTTACTGGGCTCCTGGCATAGCCTGTCTGACGGTGCATTTTGTATGTATTTAATATTTCTAAATCAATAAATTTATTATTTAAGATTATATTATATGTGTCAAGGGGTACTTTTGGTCTAGAAGATTGGTTCGAGGTTTTTACGAGGATTTTAAGGGTTTAATGGACTTTCAACAAAAGGGTATGTATTTTAAATCAATATGGTTGGTTTTACTCAAATAAAAGAGGTAGTTTTAAAATATTAATATAAATTATAGATTAGAATTACTCTTTTGTAAATACTAAAGTTATAAAATATAGAAATAAGTGTTGTGTTGTAATTGTAATAATAAAGTAAGTGATAAAGGAATGATTTGAAAAGCACAAAGTAAGAGGCCTTTTATAGGCAAAACATGAGGGAATAAAATATACGGAATTTACACTATGTATTGTAAGAATGTGAGTAAAAGAGTGACTGAAAGGAGTACATATATGACATAAGAAATAAATAAATGATACGTCAACAAGGACATCAAATTTATTAGCAATAAAGTTTGAGTTCCTTGGACTGTCACAATTTATTATACAATAATTAATTAATTATATTACTATCACGGGATTCCAGATCTCTCACTGAGGTAATATAATTAATTTAAAGTTTTTTATTATAATTTTTTTTAAATTCTATTCCCATTGACTTATACCATTGAGCACGGTGTTAGGGATTAAAATTGTAAGGGACATTTTATTTACATTAATTAATTATACTACTTTTTTTACTTAACTAGTTAATTGTAAGTAATGCTTAAGTAGGTAATTAATTAAGAGTAAGAAGAAGGGGTGTGGCTTCAACTCAGTAAAATAATTAATTATCTTACTGAGATGAAGCCACACCTTTTTAATCCTTATTAATAATTAATTATTTACTAACTACTTATGTATTACTTACAACTAACTAGCTAAGTACAATAAGTAATGTAAATAATTAATAAAAATAAGTATGTGTCACACACATTTTTACTCCCCAACACCGTGCTCAATAATACAGATGAGAGGGAATAAAAATAGTATTAAAAATATGAAAAAATATAAAAAGAAGAAACTTTTCAAATTCCTTTATTTAGATTTTGTTGAATCACCACTTTATATCAAATGTTTTTTACTAAATGTGACGTACCAATGGATTCTAATTTTAATTTCAAATAAAATGATACCTTTATTTATGCACTATTTAGTATATCTTTTATTGTTTCTCATACACTCTTTATTTAGTTTCTTTTTCTCACACCCTTGTATCAGGTAGTGTTAACTCTGCGTCTTTATTTCTCAAATCTTTGCCTATAAAAGGCCCTCTATTTTTTACTTTTCATTCATTCCTTACTTATTTACCAAACTTACAATATATAAATTAAATCTCTTATTACTATATTTTATAATATTAGTACTTACATCTACGTAATTCTAAGATATAAATTATACTGGTAGCTGTAATCACCTCTTATTATTTGAGTAAAATAATCAAAAGATTAAAGAAAATATGTACAGTGTTTTTTGAGCCCAATAAATCCACTTAAAAGCTTGTAGGACCTCCAGATTTTTCTTCTAGACCAAGAGACCCACCAACAGTCGGTGGCCTTTCCGAATCGTTGATGGCGCATCATTATCTTGAGGCCAAAGACCGTGGGACCATTGCCATTGTGGTACCTATAAGGACAAGTGGACAACAAAAACGACAAACGTCATCTATCACGGGAATTATTTTTTGCTGAAAACGGGAATCGAACTGCACTTCAAAACCTAGGCTTATATATTAACTATAGTTATATATTTTCGTAGTAATTATATTGATTACTATTTGTGGGTCACTTTGCACTGCTCATACTCTACGTATTTCCTTTTACTCAGCAGTCTGCTAGTGACATTAATTTGCTCATTTTACAGGGGGAGGTGTCTGGTAAATTGAAATTTAATTTATTTTTATTTATTTTTTCCTAGTTGACAAATATAGAGCAATTGTGTTCTTAGTCTTAGAAGTAATAATTTTTTTAAAATTATAATTCTCAGTTGACTTTGTCCTGATAAATTAAATTTTTTTTCCAGTTGAAAAATATTCCTGACAATAAAATTTTAATAATTAATAATAAAAAAAATTGTATTAAATTATTTCAGTTGAAATTAAGTCCTGGTAATTGAATATCTTTCAGTTGATTTAAATTTTGATAATTATCATAAATTAATTTGTTAATTAAAATTTAAATTAATTTCTTCAGTTGATTTCTTTTAATCCTGGTCATAAGATTATTTTGAATTAATAAATAATTGATTATTATTTTCAGTTGATTTTTGTCCTGAAGAATTCTATATTCATTTTATTATTATTTTTCTTTCAAAGCAAAAATAAAACTAATTCATCTTATTGTTTCCTTCCCTCACTTCAGGTTAAAATTAAAAAAATGACTGACCAAGGTGTTTCTGCTGCAAGTGAAGAGGAATCCAATCTGATTGATTATGATGAGGCTACTTCTGTGAGTTCTCCTTTAACTACAAAATTGGCTCAAATTATTAAATCATTGAACCAATCAGGATGTGGAAATGGAAGAAGTGGAGATTCTGGTAGAGTCTAATGCCCAGGAACAAAAGCCTTCAATCAACCCCCCAGAAGGACTTCCCAAAGGCTTCGAAATAAAAAAAATGCCTTTACCTCAATAAGTAAAGAACCTATCCACCCACATAAAGGATCTGAGGACAGAGAATTTAAAACTGAAAGCAAGAATAGACTCACTAGAAGAAAAGGTAAGAAAAATAGATGCCTTTCTTCAAGAGAAGAGGACACCTCCTCCCCCCAGGGATCTTCCACAATTGGCTCCCCAGAAAAAAGAAAAGGTGGAAGTATAAAAGTGGAAGTGGGATTATCTGTCTTAACAGCAGCAACCTCAGATACCTCAGGCAGGTCCGTCAAGACCCAGTCAGTTCAACCCAACACATCCTCACCCTTATCAAGGAGGCAGAAAAAGAAATAACAATGTCCAGATCTAGCCCAAGCCTTGGCAATTCTGGCAGAGGGGATGAAACTATGAGACCAGTGGAGGTTTAGAAAAGTAGACAAATCACTCAATTTTCAAATGTATCTAATCCTTTAGTTTTAATTGCTACTTCAATGATAAATCCTTATATGGATATAATTGATGAAACACTTGAGCCTGAGTTTTATGAGAATCTGGAAAGTTACTCTGTTTCTTTATTGAGAAACTTTCCAGATGTAGCAAAAATTCATGATGAATATTTGAGAAATATTATTGCTAAACAAAATCATATCATGAACAACATGCAATTAACTCAGAAAAATAATAGTTTTTTAACTGAACAAGGTTATCAAGAATTAAGGAGTGAGTTACAGAGAGTTTCTGATGATTTGTTTCAATACAAAGAAACCCATGAAAATAAAGTTGCTTTATATAAAAATATCAAAAATGATTTGTCTAAACTACAAGATACTGTATCTGCCTGTTTCCAGGAGCTAGAGGTAGATAAGATGAACCTGAAAAGATTAAGTGATAATTATTCAACTTTTCAAAATAAAACACAGTTATCTTTTGCAACAATCAATGAGAGTTTATCTAGTCTTCCAAGAGTGAAAACGAGACTAACAACCATTGAAGAAAAATTGAGTTCATTTTTAATGATCAAAAATATTCTGAAATTTTTTTGAAGGAACATATGGTACAGGATTCTGCAAGCTTACCTGTTGCTAGTTCTTCTAAAGTAAAATTAGATTCAGAAATGCCTGTTGATACCACTGAGTTTCCATCAAAAATTGATGATGCACCAGGATCTTCAACAGATGATTAAAAATTAGATTACTGCACATTTGGAGAAGTTACAGCTGCTTCTTACTCAGAAACAAGCTAATACTAAGGATTCTCCTTCAAATCAAAAGAATTGGCCAAAAATTGACTAGTATCCAAAATTTGATGGTGATTCTTCTTCTGATTGGCAGCAACTCATTTGCAGAATTGAAAACTTAAAAAATTCTTACAAACTCCGAGATGAGGAAATTGTGTCTAAGTTAATTTCTTTTTTTACCAATGTAGCCTTAATGTGGTATGAATCTGCTCTCCTTGATAGGAATGACTACTACTGGGACAATTGGAAAAAATTGATTAAACCACAATTTGGGATTTCCAAGTTTAGGATGGCTCAAAAAAGGCAGTATGAGGAAACTAGATATAGTTCTTCAACTGATAAACGTATTGAGCTCTTAATGAAAATTGTAAAAATCTTGAGGGCAATGGACCCAAATATGGAGTATGAGTTATGGAAGGACAGGATCCTTTATAAATTACCAATGTCTTTGAGAGACTTGATAGTGGCTAGGACTGAGTTCTCCATAGAACATTCTTCCTTCATTAATACTTGTAATGAGATCCTTCTAAACAACAAGTATGATTCCAGAAGATTAATTCCTAGAACCCCTTTGGAGAAATCCTCCACTTACCAACAGAAACCTCTGGAAAAGGTTAGAAAACCTTCTGCCCCTGTTGCACCTAAAAAGTATGCAACAAACACTTGCTTCAAGTGCAACAAGCCTTGGCAGAAAGGCCATGTTTGTGACAAGAAGATAAATATTGTTGAAAAAACTGAGGAGCAGGCTGATTTTCCCAATAGCACTGGATGATACTTCAAGTGATCGTGCCTGCAATATTTCATATGAATCTCAACAAGAAATCTTGATTCTGGAAGAAGATATTCATTATTTAAAAACTATTTATATTGATAATAATGATTTATCTACAGTTAAGAATGCTGAGATCATAAGGAACATTAAGGATAGCTCAATTTTTATTGCCCCTCTCAAAGCAACAGTCTTGATCAATGGAACCAGCATTGAAGTTGTTCTGGATTCAGGAGCTGGAGGTAGTGTAGTCTCTGAAAAAGCACTTTCTTCAGTGGATCAGGACTATAGATCAAAACTCATGCCTTTCATTTCTGAAAATTGGAGAGGTTATGGCTCTTTTTTGTCCCCCATTGGTAAATACAAAGCCACAGTGTATTTTAAATATAACCATGGTTTTTTAAGAGCTATTTGTGATTTTGTTGTCATGAAAAATGATAACTTAAGCAGTTGGTTTATTATAGGAAATTAAATTTTAACCAAATATGGAATATAATTAGATCCTTCAAACCAATTCTTCACAATGGGGATTTATGGGAAGAGAAAATTTAAGATTTCATCCCCCAAAAAATTGTTAAAACCAGAATTGAACACATGTAATTCTGTGATTCAATATAAAGGAAGATCTACAAAGGAAATGCATGCCCTTATTTCTGAAATTGACAATGCTTCCTTTGGAGAACAAATTTCTGGTGAGGATAAATATTCCATTATTAAATTGATAAAATCTTTTCCTATGGCCTTTTCTCATGGGTCACATGAACTAGGATTAGTTAAGGAAGAAATGAAACTTTCATTATCTTTTCCATTAAATGAAAAACCACCTAGTTTGAAGAAGAAGCCTTACCCTGCTTCTCCAACAAAGAGAAAAGATGTTGAGGATAATATCTCTACCCTTATGAAAATGAATATTATTGAAAAGGTAGTTGAGACACCTAAATATTGTGTTATCTCACCTGTCCTAATTTCTTATGAGAAAGATAAAGCCAGGTTATATGGTGATTATAGAGCATTAAATACTTATACTGTTGATGATATCTATCCTTTACCTAGAAATAGATCTATACATGCTTTATTAAAAGGTGCTAAATATATAAGCTGCTTGGATGGTAACAAGGGATATCACAAGGTACCTGTTGAGAAAAATTCCCAGAATTTTCTGATGATTGCTACTCATATGGGTATTTATAAGTATTTTAGGATGCCATTTGGCCCTAAAAATTCCTATTCAGTTTTTCAAAAAGTTATGGATAACACATTCCATCAAGAGATAATTGAAGGATGGCTGATAGTTTATATTGATTATATCATTATATTCTCAAAAACATTTGAGGACCATCTCAACCATCTCTGTTAAGTGTTCCACAAAAGGGATGAAATAAATATGACACTTTCTTTGAAGAAATGTAAATTTTGTTTTCATTCTTTAAAAGTGCTTGGTCATGTTGTTTCAGGGTTACAGATATGTGTTGACCAAAATGAAGTGACAGCCATACAGCAGTTGAAGGCTCTTACCACGGTTAGAGAGCTCCAGAGTTCTTTGGGAATGTGTGGATACTATAGAAAGTATATTAAAAATTACCAACTCATAGCTTTACCCCTTACCCAACTGACTAGAAAGGATGTTGCTTTTGTCTGGAATAGTGAAAGACACAGAGCTTTTGACACTATGAAACACTGTTTGATGTCAGCACCAATTCTTGGTTTACCTGACTTTAATCAACCATTTGTTATGTACACTGATTCCAGTATTATTGGTCTTGGTGCTGCCCTCCATCAAAAACAAGTGATGAATGATAAAGTATCAGAAGAAGTAATTTGTTATATTTCAAGAACCTTGAGAAATAGTGAATGTAAATATGGTGCCACACAGCTTGAATGTTTAGCTGTAGTTTTGGCTCTAGAAAAGCTACATTATTACCTAGATGACCAGAAATTTGAACTTGTCACTGACTGTAGTGCAGTTAAATCCCTTTTAAACTTGAAAACACCTAACAGACATATGTTCAGATGGCAGTCACCTGTTCAGGAATACAGAGGGAGATTTACAATTATTCATAGGGCTGGTATTGTTTACTCAAATGTGGATATGTTATCTAGGTTACCTTTACCAAATGATTAATCTAATACTGCTTATGATCCTTAGGATGAAATTATTCATATTCATGGGATATATGTGGTTGATATGGAGGAAGAGCTATTACAGCATATTCTGGATTCATACGATATGGACACTGACTTGAAAAAGTTATGCACCTTATTAAATGATCCAAAGAATGCTTCAATACAAGCATTAATTAAAACCCTTCCAACAAAGTACCAGAAGGCTTTGGAGAAAGGTAAATTTTCAATTGATAAAGGATATCTATATTATAGAAGAAATTTGAGCAATGTCATTGTTATTCCTCCTTCTATGAAAGAAATCATCTTGAAAATTTGTCATGATGACATATTAGCTGGAAATTTTGAACTTGAAAAAACATTGATCAGAATTAAAAACACTGCTTGGTGGGTTAATATGTCTGAAGACACCAAATTATATGTTGAATCTTGTGATTCTTGCCAAAAATCAAAAATATTGAGTGGTAAGAGAGCTGGATTAATGCAACATATTGAACCTCCTGATGCACCATGGCAGATAATAAACATGGATTTTGTAACAGGATTACCCATTGCTGGAAAAGACAGTTATAACTCTTGTTGGGTTATTGTGGACAGATTTACCAAAATGTGTAAATTTATCCTTACTCACTAGGATGGTTCCACTATGTAATTAGCTTTCTTATGGTGGTCTCATATGTTTAATACTGCTGGTTTTCCTAAAGCCATAATCTCTGACAGAGACCCTAAATTTGCTTCTGAATTTTGGATGTCTCTGATGGATGTTTGTGGTTGTGATCTGAAACTATCTACTGCCCATCACCCTCAGACTGATAGATTAGCTGAAAGAATGATTCAGACACTAGAGGATATGATAAGAAGGTATTGTGCCTTTGGACCTGAGTATAAAGACAATAACAGATTCACTCATGATTGGGTTACCTTACTGCCTGGGTTGGAGTTTGCTTATAATAGCACTGTTCATTCTGTTACTCAAAGAAAGCCTTTTGAGCTCTGGCTTGGATATTTTCCAAATACTCTTGCCCAAATTGTCAATAATAAAATACCTAAATTGGATTTAAATCTTGGTGTAAAATCTTTTCTTCAAATGCAACAACTTTGCAGAAGTCATGCTCAAAAATTTATTGAAAAATTATTTGAATATGAGAATAAGAGATGGGACTAATCCCATAAAGAATACACTTTTAAAAAGGGTGATGAAGTGTTGATTTCTACAGTCCACTTCAATTTACAAGGTAAAAACAAATTGAAATACTTATTTGTTGGTCCATTTGTTGTCAGAAGAATGGTTGGTGATAATGCAGTTGAAGTTATTTTGTATTCTCCATATGAAAGAAAACATCCTGTTTTTCCAATATCTCTTTTGAAACCTTACACATCCAATAGTGATTTATTTCCAAAAAGGAGGGGAAGACCAAAGAAAACTCCCAATGAAATCACTGAAACAGCAGAAATTGATATGATTCTAAATGAAAGAATACTACCTGCTGAAAAAGGTACAGAATTCTTATTGAGATTCAAGAATAAATTATCTGAATATGATTCTTGGATACCTGAGAAGGAGTTATTTAACCTCCTTATTCTACTAAAGAAGTATAAAAGAAAAAATCATTGCATTTTTTTTATTGTTTTTTTTAGAGTAAGCAAGTGTCAGCCAGGCTACTAGACTTACCCAGTAAAATAATTAATTATATTACTGAGATGAAGCCACACCTTTTAATCCTTATTAATAATTAATTATTTACTAACTACTTATGTATTACTTACAACTAACTAGCTAAGTACAATAAGGAATGTAAATAATTAATAAAAATAAGTATTTGTCACACACATTTTTACTCCCTAACACTGTGCTCAATAATACAGATGAGAGGGAATAAAAATAGTATTAAAAATATAAAAAAATATAAAAAGAAGAGAAATTTCAAATTCCTTTATTTAGATTTTGTTGAATCACCACTTTAAATCAAATATTTTGTACTAAATGTGACAGACCAAGGGATTCTAAGTTTTATTTCAAATAAAATGATACCTTTATTTATGCATTATTTAGTATATCTTTACTATTTCACATACACTCTTTATTTAGTTTCTTTTTCTCAAACCCTTGTATCAGGTGGTGTTAACTCTGTGTCTCTATTTCTCACATCTTTGCCTATAAAAGGTGTCAGCCAGGCTATTCCAGGAGTCCAGTAAATGATATATAAATTATAAAACCTTAAAGAGTGGGTAAAACTTGTATTTAATGAATATAACTTAATATTTTATTACATAATGAAATTATATAAGAATTTTATTATATACAAATGTTACATTAAATTTATTGGTTATATATATTTTTATATACAATTAAATTGAGCATAATATAATATATTCTAAAAGTAATGGCGCATTTTTATATATTTAATAATTATAAATTTATATTTGATTAATTAAAAAAACATATATTATAATTACAAGTGTAAATTTGATTTATAATATATTTAAATTAATTACTTAAATTTATATATTAACTAATACCTCTCATATGACACTAAACAATTATTAAGGACGCTTCTTTTGACCCTTAATTGTGTTAGGAAAAAACAAATAAATTAATTTGAACTAAATTGAGATTAATTGATTGTTTTGTTGCGTCAAATTATTTTTGTTTCACTTAAAATGTTCTCTAATCAGGATGGACCATCTGTTGGGAATTATATTTCTCATAGTTCCTATGTTTCCACTCTTGTTTAGTTATTTACTATTGTCACTTACTGATTTGGGGATTAATGGCGGGGAAATTGGATTCTTAATTGGGCTTTTAATTAACTGTTTCATGTTTTTCTCTATATTGTTATGTTTCATTTACTCTTTTTGATATATTTGTTTTATTTCTTTCTAATCATTGTATTTACTGATATAGTAGCGCTTCAGAGGACCCATTGCCTATAAAAGGGCCTTGGATAATCCCCTGTAGCCTTATCACTTATTATACACTCAACAATTTAAATACAATTTTTATATTACGTTTATATTCTTTTTATTAGTAATAAAATTCTAATTAAAATTTTATATAACAATTTAAAGGTTGCTTTAAGTCTGATAGTAATTATATTGGTTGCCGCGCAGAATTCTTACTTAAATAATATTAATATTTATAAAACCAAATTGTTATTTCTTCTCAGCTCACTCGTCGTTGCCTTTCTCTCAATAAATTAAATAATTTTATTAGATTTTATTTTTTTTATTGCCTATACTCCTTTCCTCCTGCTCCTCCTCTCATTCCCTATTCTCTTTTCTCCTTCTTCTAGACGACCAGCCGACAACTGAGGGCCTTTCCAAACGACGACGACGATCGAAGCCTGGCGACGAACGACAAAACGCACGGACCACCTAGCAAAACGAAACTTTTGCCGCGACTGTGTTTCGAACTTGGGTTCGACATATTAGGTTTATATAATATTAATTTTTATATTATTTTGAAGTGATTTTTCGATCACTATAGTAAGTTCACCTTTGCGCCTCTCACTCATAATACTATATTTTTATTGCAATAACAGTGATTGTGGCTTAATTGCTGATTCACTGAGTGTAAGTGTTCAATTTTTAAAAAATTTTTTTTTTCCTAGTTGACCATTATAGAGTGTTAAATCCTCTTAGTCCTAGAAGAATTAACATTATTATTAATACAAATTGAATTATTAATTTAATTTTTTTTATTATTAATTATTGTTAATTTTTGGTTGACTTAAAAGTACATTGTGCTTAGTCCCAATATATTGCCATATTTAATATTGGTAATTAATTGGTTGAATTAACTAACTTGTTATTCCCAATTTAAACTTGCAATCCATTTTTTTTTTTTTTAAAAAATTAATTTTTAATTAATACTTTATATTGAAAGTTAATTTTTCTATAATTTAATTAATTAAAAAATTTTTTTTATTATTTGGAGCAAATTATTGACTAACTTTGATTATTTTTTATAAAGTACAAAGTAAAATATTAATATTCCCACTAGTATGTCCAACAATTTGACAGAAAAAATGGATAACATGCAAGTGGATGAGATAGAAATTGACTATGATGCTGACACTGTTCTTCTAAAGTTGGTCATAAAAAATCTTATGCTAACACAAAGAATTCTCATACTGCAGGATGTGGAAATGACAGGAAATGCAAGCAAACCAAACCCCCTTCCCCCAGTACCACAGAAGGAAGTAAAGCCTCTAGTGCCTCAAGAAGGTCTTCCAAAAGGCTTCAAAATAAAAAAGCTTCCTCTGCCACAACAAATCAGCAACCTATCCAGTCATATAAAAGAGTTGAAGACAGAAAATATGACGTACAAAGCAAAGGTAGACACATTGTGGGATCAGGTCCAAGAACTCAGGAACCAGATTCAGGCCCAGGCCCCTCCTCAATTGCCTCCCAATCAGCTTCAATTTCAGGCTCAACCTTCACAGCCACCCAGCTCAACCATCCAAAATCCAAATACTATGGAAGTAGAGCAATGGAAATGGGATTATCTAATGAGTCACTACCAGCAGAATGTGCAACACCCTCCTCATCATCAGCCTGGCCCATCCAGAACACCCAATTTCCATCCACCTCCTCATCCCTACCAACAAAGCAGGAGAAAGAAGGCCCAAGCACAATCCCAAACCCAGTCCCAGGGGAAGTTTCCTCCTCTGCCATGGTAAGTAATTTGGTTGATAGTCACTTGGGTATGTTTTCTAATAAATCTTCTTCTGCAGGTAATATTATTGAACATGGTGAAAGAACAGTTAAACCTGTTAAAAGACAGCTTCCTGTAACTAGTAGCCCTATTGATGTAATTAGCAAATTGTCATTTGATGAACCTTTACATTTAACTTCTACATCTTTAATTAATCCTTCTCTTGCAATTAAAAATGATTCTGTTCCCCCTGAAATCTATAACTTAATTGAAAAAACTTCTGAGGAAATTTTGAAAGATACCCTTGATTTTAATATTGTGAAAGACAAACATGTGAGAGATGTGTTAATCCATGAAAATGATAGATTAAATAATTTACACTTGCAATGTAGAGTGAGTTCTTCTGTACAAGATACAGCTTATTTAAAAATCAAAGAAACCTTGAATATTGTTCTTAGTCAACAAAAACAAATAAGAAGTGACCATAGAGCTATCTCAGATAGAAATATCAGTCTGCATAAAACATTGAGTGAATTGAAACCCGTTATTGAGGAAAATTATTCTTTCAAAAATGAAATAAAATCTCTACAAAATGAGTTGAAGAAACTAAAGAATGACTTCCATGCACTAAGTACCAAACACTCAGTTTCTGAGGACAGAAATGTTCTATCTCTTGCAAAAGTGAATGACCAGATGTCTGAAATTCCAAGAATAAGAAACTATGTGTCTGACCTACAGGAAAAGTTCTCAACCTTAACCATCAATAATGAATTAAATGAGATTTCTGCCAGTAAGCTGCATAAAAATAAAGGGAAAAAACCTGAACAAAGTTCATCCTTTCTTCCTCATATTCCAACCATTAAACAAACTGACAATGAGTCTGTAAAATCTTTTGCTACTAGCAAAAAATCTTGTGATAATCATGCACCAGCTGTTTCTGTAAATAATGAAATTTCTGAACACCTGGCTAAACTTCAGGAATTATTACTAATGAATAATTCAAACCAAAAAGTGGACCATCCCAGTAGTCAGAAAAATTGGCCTAAGTTAGACCAATATCCTACCTTTGATGGTGATTCTTCCTCTGATTGGCAACACTTTATCCAAAGAATTGATAATTTAAAGAGATCTTATAAACTACCTGATGAGGAAATTGTTTCTAAGCTAATTTCTTTATTTTCCAATGTAGCCTTGATGTGGTATGAATCTGTCCTCTTAGATAACAATCATTATACATGGAATGATTGGAAATCCTTGATTGAAAATCAGTTTGGTGGTTCAAAATTCAGGTTAGCTCAGCAAAGACTGTATGAGAATACTAGATATGTATCCTCCTCTGTTGAAAAGCCCATTGTTTTTCTGATGAAAATAACTAAAATCCTTAGAGCAATTGATCCAAAGATGGATTATGATATTTGGAGAGATAAAATTTTGTATAAATTACCAAATTCTCTTAGGGATTTGATTGTGGCTAGAACTGAGCATGTAAGGGAAAATTCTTCTTTCATTAATATCTGTAATGAAGTACTACTCAACCATAGATATGAACCAAAGAATTATCTTAGTAAATCTTATAATGATCAGAATAAACCTTCTATAAAGCTCCCAGAAAAATCTGGTAAACCCTCTGCCCCAGTTGCACCTAAAAAATATGCAACAAATACTTGTTATAAATGTAACAAACCGTGGCAGAAGGGTCATGTTTGTGACAAGAAAATTCATCTTGTTGAACAAAATGAAGACACTGATGAACTTGAACTTGATGTCAATAATTCTTCCAGTGACTGTGAAAGTAATATCTCCTATGACAATGAATCTGTTAAAGATGTTTTAATGTTGGAACATGATGTCCATCATTTAAATAATATATCTGAAGATTGTGTATTGAATTTATCTTCAGTAGAAAATGCTGAGATAATTAAAGATATTACTAACAATTCTATTCCTATATCCCCTTTAAAAGCACCTGTTATCATTAATGGTAAAAATGTTGATGTAGTTCTTGATTCTGGTGCTGGAGGAAGTGTAGTATCTGAAAAAGCTTTGGCTTCAGTGGATAAGGAATATTTGAGTAAATTATTGCCTATAACTTCTGAAAAATGGAGAGGGTATGGTTCTACCTTATTCCCTATTGGCAAATACAAAACCTCTGTATTCTTCAAATATAATGGTGGTTTTGTCAGAGCTATTTGTGAGTTTGTTGTCATGAAAAATGATAATTTGAGCAATTGGTTTATTATGGGAAATGATATTTTAACCATGTTTGGTGTGAAACTGGACCCAGCAAATAATTGCTTTACCTTAGGAATGAATGGGAAAAGAAAATTCAAAATTTCTTCTCCTAAACCTTCTGGGCATTTGTTAAAATCTTGTAACTCACTGACCCAATGTAAAGGTAGAACAACAACTGAAATGGATGATTTATTACATGAAATAAATACCGCTTCTTTTGGTGATCATTTGACTAATGAACAAAAGGATTCTATTGTTGCCTCTATTACCTCTTTCCCTATGGCTTTTGCTCATGGTTCTCATGTCTTGGGAATTGTTCAGGAAGAGATGAAAATTACCTTATCCTGTAATTTGAGTGATATTCCTCCTTCCCTTAAGAAAAAACCATATCCTGCTTCTCCATCAAAAAGAAAAGATATTGAAGATAATATTGAAACATTATTGAAAATGAATATCATTGAAAAAGTGGATGTCACCCCCAAATATTGTGTCATCTCCCCAGTCTTAATTTCTTATGAAAAAGATAAAGCTAGATTATGTGGAGATTACAGAGCTTTAAATACTTATACTGTTGATGATATTTATCCTTTACCCAGAATTAATTCAATACATGCTACCTTGCAAGGTGCAAAATTTATTAGTTGTCTGGATGGTAATAAAGGTTATCATCAAGTTCCAGTTGAGAAAAATTCTCAAAATTTTTTGCTTATTGCTACTCATATGGGAATATATAAGTATGTTAGGATGCCATTTGGCCCTAAAAATGCTCCTTCAGTTTTCCAAAAAGTCATGGATAACACTTTCCATCAAGAAATTATTGAAGGTTGGCTCATGGTTTATATTGATGATATTATTGTTTTTTCTAAAACTTTTGATGAACATATGATTCACTTAAATAGAGTTTTCCAAAAAATGGATGAAATCAATATGACCTTATCTTTAAAAAAGTGTAAATTTGGTTTTCAATCTTTGAAAGTCCTTGGCCATGTTGTGTCAGGCTTACAAATTTGTGTAGACCATAATAAAGTTGCTGCCATTCAAAATGTGAAAGCACCAACTTCTGTAAGAGAAATCCAAAGTTTTTTGGGTATGTGTGGCTATTATAGACAATATATTAAAAATTATCAGGTCATAGCTTTGCCTCTTACAAAACTAACCAGAAAAGATGTTGCTTTTCTCTGGAATGATGACTGTCAAAAAGCTTTTAATACATTGAAAAATCGCTTAATGTCAGCCCCTATATTGGCTCTCCCAGATTTTAACAAGCCATTTGTACTTTATACCGATGCAAGCTTTATTGGTCTGGGTGCTGCCCTTCACCAAAAGCAAATTATTAATGATAAATCCTCAGAGGTTGTAATTTGTTATATTTCAAGAACCTTAAGAAATAGTGAATTGAAATATGGTGCCACTCAATTGGAGTGCTTAGCAGTTGTTTGGGCTCTTGAGAAACTTCATTACTACTTGGATGACCAAAAGTTTGAGTTGGTAACTGACTGTAGTGCTGTGAAATCTCTCTTAAACCTCAAAACACCTAACAGACATATGTTCAGGTGGCAACTTGCTGTTCAGGAATACAGAGGAAGGATGACTATTATACACAGAGCTGGAAATGTTCACTCTAATGTTGATATGCTCTCCAGATTGCCTTTGCCAAATAATGACTCCAATCCTGCTTATGTACCTGAGGATGACACTGTTCATATACATGGTATATTTATAGTTGATATGGAAGAAGAGTTATTACAGTTAATACTGGATTCATATGATAAAGATTCTGACTTAAATAAATTAGTTACTATTTTGAATGATCCTAAGAATGCTTCAATTCAAGCGTTAATAAAAACTCTTCCTGCAAAATACCAAAATGCCTTAAATAAAGGAAAGTTTTCTATTGAAGATGGTTATATTTATTATAGAAGGAAGCTTACCAATGTAATTGTTATTCCTCCTTCAATGAAAGAAACTATCCTCAAACTTTGTCATGATGACATATTAGCTGGACATTTTGATCTTGAAAAAACATTGATTAGAATCAAAAACACTGCATGGTGGGCTAATATGTCTGAAGACACAAAATTATATGTTGAATCTTGTGATTCCTGCCAAAAATCTAAAAGTTTAACAGGTAAAAGAGCAGGGTTGTTACAACATATTGAAGCACCTAGTGCTCCCTGGCAAATCATTAATATGGATTTTGTCACTGGTCTTCCTGTTGCAGGTAAAGACAGCTTTAACTCTTGTTGGGTAATAGTTGATAGATTCACAAAAATGTGCAAATTTATTCCAACCCACAAAGATGTATCCACCAAGGAATTAGCTTTCTTATGGTGGTCTTACATGTTTAATATTATTGGTTTTCCAAAAGCCATTATCTCTGATAGGGATCCAAAATTCACTTCTGAGTTTTGGACCTCTTTGATGGATATTTGTGGCTGTGAGTTAAAATTGTCTACAGCTCACCATCCTCAAACTGATGGTCTAGCTGAAAGAATGATTCAAACTCTGGAAGATATGATTAGAAGGTATTGTGCCTTTGGTTTAGAATATAAAGACAATGACAGATTTACTCATGATTGGGTCACTCTTTTGCCTGGTCTTGAATTTGCATATAATAGCACTGTTCATTCTGTCACTGAGAAAAAGCCTTTTGAGCTTTGGTTAGGTTATGTCCCAAACACTCCTGCTCAGATTCTCAATAATAAATTACCTAAGTTGGAACTACATCCTGGTGTAAAATCTTTTATGCAAATGCAACAGCTATGCAGAAAACATGCTCAGAGTTGTATTGATAAAGCATTTGAATATGAAAAGAAAAGATGGGATAAATCCCATAAAGAATACACATTTAACAAGGGTGATGAAGTGTTGATCTCTACTGTCCATTTCAATTTACAAGGTAACCACAAATTAAAAGATCCTTTTGTAGGACCATTTGTTGTTAAAAGAATGGTTGGTGATAATGCAGTAGAAGTTGTATTGTATTCTCCATATGATAGGAAACATCCTGTCTTTCCCATTTCTTTGCTTAAACCATATACTTCCAACAGTGACTTATTTCCAAAAAGAAGAGGAAGACCTAAGAAGAACCCTCAGGAAGTCACAGAAACAGCAGAAATTGATAAAATTCTCAATGATAGAATTATCACTTCTGAAAGAGGTACTGAATATTTATTGAGATATAAGAACAAATCATCTGAACATGATGCATGGATACCTGGCAAAGAAATTTCAAATCTGCCTGCTCTGTTGAAAAAATACAAAAAGAAAAAATCTTAGCATTTTTTTTTTTATTGTTTTTTTTAGAGTGAGGGAGTGTCAGCCAGGCTATTCCAGGAGTCCAGTAAATGATATATAAATTATAAAACCTTAAAGAGTGGGTAAAACTTGTATTTAATGAATATAACTTAATATTTTATTACATAATGAAATTATATAAGAATTTTATTATATACAAATGTTACATTAAATTTATTGGTTATATATATTTTTATATACAATTAAATTGAGCATAATATAATATATTCTAAAAGTAATGGCGCATTTTTATATATTTAATAATTATAAATTTATATTTGATTAATTAAAAAAACATATATTATAATTACAAGTGTAAATTTGATTTATAATATATTTAAATTAATTACTTAAATTTATATATTAACTAATACCTCTCATATGACACTAAACAATTATTAAGGACGCTTCTTTTGACCCTTAATTGTGTTAGGAAAAAACAAATAAATTAATTTGAACTAAATTGAGATTAATTGATTGTTTTGTTGCGTCAAATTATTTTTGTTTCACTTAAAATGTTCTCTAATCAGGATGGACCATCTGTTGGGAATTATATTTCTCATAGTTCCTATGTTTCCACTCTTGTTTAGTTATTTACTATTGTCACTTACTGATTTGGGGATTAATGGCGGGGAAATTGGATTCTTAATTGGGCTTTTAATTAACTGTTTCATGTTTTTCTCTATATTGTTATGTTTCATTTACTCTTTTTGATATATTTGTTTTATTTCTTTCTAATCATTGTATTTACTGATATAGTAGCGCTTCAGAGGACCCATTGCCTATAAAAGGGCCTTGGATAATCCCCTGTAGCCTTATCACTTATTATACACTCAACAATTTAAATACAATTTTTATATTACGTTTATATTCTTTTTATTAGTAATAAAATTCTAATTAAAATTTTATATAACAATTTAAAGGTTGCTTTAAGTCTGATAGTAATTATATTGGTTGCCGCGCAGAATTCTTACTTAAATAATATTAATATTTATAAAACCAAATTGTTATTTCTTCTCAGCTCACTCGTCGTTGCCTTTCTCTCAATAAATTAAATAATTTTATTAGATTTTATTTTTTTTATTGCCTATACTCCTTTCCTCCTGCTCCTCCTCTCATTCCCTATTCTCTTTTCTCCTTCTTCTAGACGACCAGCCGACAAAAGGCCTTCTATTTTTGTACTTTTCATTCATTCCTTACTTATTTACCAAAATTATAATATATAAATTAAATCTCTTATTACTATACTTTTTAATATTAGTACTTTAATCTATGTAATTCTAAGATATACATTATACTAGTAACTGTAATCACCTCTTATTCTTTGAGTAAAAAAATCAAAAGATTAAAGAAAATATGTACAGTGTTTTTGAGCCCAATAAATCCACTTAAAACCTCGTAGGACCTCCAGATTTATCTTCTAGACCAAGAGAACCACTGACATTATAAGTGTAAAATTTAACTTATAATGTAATTGCAATTTGAATAATAAAATTTATTTAAACTAAATACAACTCATCACGGGAAATCTGGGGGTGAACTGCTAGCAGTTCCCTCTTTTTGAAATTATTAGGAATTTGTCAGGAAACTGTTGGGAAACCATCCTGAAACTGTCAGAAAGATGTTTTTAAATCTGATGAAAAAACATTGAAAAAATAAACTGTCACAGATTGAATCCAGAACAATCCCTCCTTGAGCAGAGCTTAAGAACCACATTGAACATCAGTTAATCTCTGGTTTTGCAAAAGGTTGAACAACATCACTTAGCATACCTTAATATTCAAATATTAAACTTGAATATATGTTGCATGTATGATATAGATGCATATGCATTTGAATTTGCATGGAGGATACTTATTGCATGCTAAAAATTGATGTGAAATGCCTATCCAAAGTGTATGCATAATGACTATGAAGAATAAATATGCATAAAAAATATGCATAGTTATTATGCATAAAAAATATGCATATTGAATATGCATAAAAATATGCATAAAAATATGCATTAAAAATATGCATATTGAATATGCAAAAAAAAGGTGCATATACGTATATGAATAAAATATATTAATATGCATATAAATCTGTATAATGAATATGCATATTAATATGCATAAATATGCATAATGATTGAAAAATGCAAAAAAATGATGCTTAACGAGTATATTTTATGCATAAATAGAAATATGCAATATGAATTCATATTGGATACAGATAACACTGGCAAACCAACTTGACCAAAACTCATACTAAATTTTTATTCTGGACTAAAGGTGTGAGGGAAGGAAGAAAAACAGTCCAACGTTAGAAAAATGCTACATGCACTCATTTTGTAGCAGAGCAAATGAGAAGTGCTGAATTATGGTTGGTGCCCATAATTTAGTATGATATCATAATTTTATTTAATTGTTTTCAATATTGAAAAGACTTTAGGTCAGTTGGTATGGATCTAGCTGTGCCAGGCTCTAATCTAATTATTTTAACAATTTCATAATAATTAACGGGCTTTAATACAAAAACAGGTTGTATTTTTTGTGGGATATTGGATATGATAAGGTCTTTTGTAAAAAAAACTTATATTGTTTAAAAATATTCCTGAATCAGATGTGGGATAATCACTACAAAAAATTGTAGTACTGTGGGCAATAATATATATGCACAAGCAGTAAAGAAAGGACCAAGTGAACCCTTTTTGTGCAGTGGGAATCATTAGAGTGGAATTGTGGATGAAAAATATAATTCATTATTACCATTTTATTTAATCAAAAAATTTATAATATTAAAAAGATCTATTGATTAATTGGTATTTGACCTTTGTGCCTCACTCATATTTATCATTTGATTGATTTTTGTCACCATTATGTTATTAATATTATAAGTATAGCAAAAACTCATGTGCCAAATGCATACCGGGTGATGCTACACCTTTTATAATATTATTAAATAAAGGTAAAAAAATATGAAAATGATTTTTTTTACAAAAAATAAATTGATATCCAAAAGCAATATGAGGGATAAAAAGGTAAAATTAAAGGGATCAAATATGAAATAAAAAATTAAAGTGAAATTCCTCCCATCAAGAGCAAGTAGACATGATGGGGTGAACGCCCACCAGTGGCACTAAACTTGGACTATAATTTCTTTTTTGTAAAAATAAAAAAAAATCCAATGGAGCTTTACCAAAACTTCAGGATGACAATTTTGCCATATCAAACAACTTCTAGTGCAATTATTGAAGAAAAATTCATTTTCATTGCAATAGAGAGAATTGATCCCATCAGACTGCATGTGACCAAAAGTGTCTAGCACAAGTTCGGCCGAACTTGTGCTGGACACTTTTATGATGGAGGTTAGCTAGAGTGGAATTTTTCTTCAGTTCATCTGGTATTTCTTATAAACATGTCCACTGGTATTTGATCTTTGTGCCTCACTCATATTTATCATTTGATTGATTTTTTGTCACCATTATGTTTTAATATTATAAGTATAGCAAAAACTTGTGTGCCAAATGCATACCAGGTGATGTTACACCTTTTATAATATTATTAAATAAAGGTAAAAAAATATGAAAATGATTTGTTTTACAAAAAATAAATTGATATACAAAAGCAATATGAGGGATAAAAAGGTAAAATTAAAGGAATCAAATATGAAATAAAAAATCAAAATAAAATTACTGCCATCAAGAGCAAGTAGACATGTTGGGGAAAATGTCCACCAGTGAGGCTAAACTTGGACTATAATTGCTTTTTTGAAAAAAAAAAAGTGCCAATCTGAGGTTTAAAAAAAATTCAGCATAACCATTTAGCCATATCAAACAACTTCTAGTTCAATGTTTGAGAGAGAATTGATCACACCAGACTGCATGTGACAAAAAGTGTCCAGCACAAGTTTGGCCGAACTTGTGCTGGACACATTTATGACAGAGAGTAGCTAGGGTAGAATTTTTCTTCAGTTAATCTGGTATTTCTTATAAACATGTCCATTGGTACTTGATCTTTGTGCCTCCCTCATATATATCATTTGATTAATTTATTGTCACCATTATATTATTAATATTATAAGTATAGCAAAAACTCGTGTGCCCAATGCATACCAGGTGATGTTACACCTTTTATAATATTATTAAATAAAGGTAAAAAAATATGAAAATGATTTTTTTTACAAAAAATAAATTGATATACAAAAGCAATATGAGGGATAAAAAGGTAAAATTAATCTCAAAGAGATCAATTATGAAAAACAAAATACTAGTAAAATTCTTGCTCTCAAGAGCCAGTAGAAGTGTTGAAAATAATGAAAGCCATCAGGGGCTAAATTGTAATAAGTGACCTATTTTTAAAGATAAAAAATTATACACCTGAGGTTTGGAAGAAAAACAGGTGGATGATTCAGCTAAACAAAACTGCTTGTAGTGAAGTTTAATAAAAAAATGGTTTTTTGTTGCCATATAGAGAATTGATCCCATCTGACTGCATGTGACTAAAAGTGTCCAGCACAAGTTCTGCCAAACTTGTGCTGGACACTTTAATGATGGAGAGTAGCTTGGGTGGAAATTTTCTTCAGTTCCTTCATCTTGTATTTCTCATAAACATGCCTACTGGTATTTGATCAGTCTGTATCTTTCATATTTATCATCCGATTAATATTTTATCACCATTATATTATTAATGTTATTAGTATAGCGAAAACTTGTGTGCCAAATGCATACCATGTGAAGTTATACCTTCAATAATTTTTATAAAATAGACGTAAATAAATATGAAAGGATTAGTTTTACAAAAATTAAATAGAAATTTAAAAGTAAAAAGAGGAATAAAAGAGTAAAATAAAAGTCAAAGAGTTAAAATATGAAATAAATACTGGTAAAATTCCTGCTATCAAGAGCCAGTAGAGGTGTTAAAGCAAATGGGAGCCATCAGGGCTTAATTGTAATAAGTGACCTTTTCTTTAAAGATAAAAAATTATACACCTGATATTGGGCAGAACAGCAGGTGGATGATTCAGCTAAACCAAACTACTTCTAGTGAAATTTGATAAAAAAATTTTTTGTTGCCATACAGAGAATTGATCCTATCTGACTGCACATGACCAAAAGTGTCCAGCACAAGTTCGGCCGAACTTGTGCTGGACACTTCTATGATGGAGAGCGGCTGGGGTAGAATTTTTCTTCAGTTAATCTGGTATTTCTTACAAACATGTCTACTGGTATTTAATCTTTGTGCCTCACTCATACATATTATTTGATTAATTTTTTGTCTTAATTATATTATTAATTATATAAGTATAGCAAAAAATTGTGTGCCAAATGCATACTGAGTGATTTTACACCTTTTATAATATTATTAAAAAAATGTATAAAAATATTAAAATAATTTATTTTAAAAATTATTAATTGATATCCAAGAGCAATATGAGGAATAAAAAATTAATTTAAAGCGATCAAATATGAAAAACGAACTCCAAGTATTATTGGTAATATCAAAGGCCAGTAGAGATGTTGAAGCAAATGAGAGCCATCAGGGATAAATTGTACTTAATTGATTGTTTTTTAAAGATAAAAAATTGGGTACCTGTGGTTTGGATCAACTCTAGGTGGATAATTCAGCTATATCAAACTACATCTAGTGAAGTTTCTTATCAAATAATTTTTTTCATTTCCATAGAGAGAATTGATCCCATCTGACTGCACCTGACCAAAAGTGTCCAGCACAAGTTTGTCTGAACTTGTGCTGGACACTTTTATTATGGAGAGTAGCTAGGGTGCAGGTCTTCCTCAGTGCAACTGTTTTTTTTTAAAACATGTCAAATGGTATTTGATCTTTCTGTGTTATTCATATTTTATTATCTGATTAATTTTTTGTCATTAAAATTTTATTAATTTTATTAGTATAGAAAAAACTTGTGCGCCAAATGCATGCCATGTTATATTACACCTTTTATAATATTATTAAAAAATGTTAAAAAAATATGAAAATGATTTCTTTTCCAAAATTATAAATTAATATCCAAATGTAACATGAGTGATAAAAAAGTAAAGTAAAAGAGATCAAATATGAAAAAGAAAAATTCAAGAAAAATTCCTGCCTTCAAGAGCCAGTAGAGGTGTTGAAACAAATGGGTGCCATCAGGGCTAAATTTGATAAAATTTAATTTTTTTTAAAGATAAAAAATTTTTCACCTGAGGTTTGGAAAAACTCAAGGTGGATAATTCAGCCGTACCAAACTACTTCTAATGTAATTATTTAGCATTTTTTTAATTTAATTTCCACAGAGAGAATTGATCCCATCTGACTTCACCTGAACAAAAGTGTCCAGCACAAGTTTGGCCGAACTTGTGCTGGACACTTTTATGATGGAGAGTAGCTAGGGTGGAAGTGTTTCTCAGTACATCAGTTTTTTGTTTTTCACATTTCTATTGGGTTTTTAACTTTTTTATCATTCATATTTATCTTATAATTAATTTTTTGTCACCATATATATTATTAATGTTTCTAGTATAGCAAAAACCTGCATGCCAAATGCAAAATTGGTGATGTTACAACTTTAATAATATTATTATATAAAGTTAAAAAAATATGAATATGTTTAGTTTTTAAAAAAATAAATTGATATTTAAAATTAAAAAGAGTAATAGAAAAGTAAAATGAAAATAAATGAGATCAAATACGAAATAAAAAATACAAGTAAAATTTTTACTATCAAGAGCCAGAAGTGGTGTTGGGACAGTTGGGGACCCCTAGGTCAAGACTTGGTCTAAACTTACTTTTATGTATAGCTAACAAATATTGATCTGAGGTTTGGACAGACTTCTAGGGGACAATTTTACAATATTAAACATTCTTTACTTCAATAATTGAGTGAAATATCATTTTTATTGCCATAGAGAGAATTTATCTCATATGACTTCATGCAACCAAAAGTGTCTGGCACAAGTTTGGCCGAACTTGTGCTGGACACTTTTATAACTGAGAGTAGGCATACAGAAAATCTTCTTAAACTCAAAAGGGATTTTTTATAAACATTTCCACTGTAATTTGATCTTTCTGTGTCATTTAAATTTACCATTTGATTAATTTTTTGTCATCATTATATTGTTAAGGTTATTACTATAGTAATAACTTGTGTGAAAAATGCATACCAGGTGGTGTTCCACCTTTAATCATATATTATTAAATAAAGGTATAAGAGTATGAAAATTATTTATTTTAAAAATTAAAATTTGATATCCAAAGCAATATGAGTAATAAAAAAGTAAAATAAAAGGGATAAAATAAGAAAAAAAAATCTAAGGAAAATTCCCACTATCAATAACAAGTAGAGGTGTTAGATCAAATGTGCACCACCAGGGCTAAACTTGCACTATATTTTCTTTTTTGTTAAACCAAAGAAAGTGTCCTGATGAGTTTTGAAAACTCATCAGGAGGACATTTTGGCAATATCAAACTACTTATTGTGCAATGATTGAGCAAAATGTCATTTTCATTTCCATAGAGTAAATTTATCCCATCTGACTGCATGCAACCAAAAGTGTCCAGCACAAGTTCGGCCGAACTTATGCTGGACACTAATATGATGGTGAGTATCTAGGGTGCAGGTCTTCTTCAGTTCATCAGGTATTCGTTATAAACAAATTCACTTGTATATGATCTTTCTGTGTCATTCATATTTATCATTTGATTCATTGTTTTTCACCATTATAATATTAATGTTATTAGTATTGAAAAAATTTGTAAGCCAAATGCATACTGGGAGATGCTACATCTTTCATAATCTTATTAAATAAAAGTAAAAAAAATATGAAAATTATTAGTTTTACAATAAATAAATTGATATTTGAAAGCAAAAACAGGAATAAAAAAGTAAAATAAAAGTGATTAAATATGAAATTAAACATTCAAATAAAATTTCTGCCATCAAAGATAATTTGAGTTTTCAGACCAAATTTGCACCACCAGTTCTAGATTTGGAATATGTTTTCTTTTTTTTAAAATTAATAAAAGTGTCCACCTGATGTTTTCCAAAAAATCAGGAGGATAGTATAGCAGTATAAAGCTACTTCTTGTGCAATGATTGAGTAAAAATTCATTTTAACTTCCATTGAGTAAATTTATCCCATCTGACTGCATACAACCAAAAGTGTCCAGCACAAGCTCAGCTAAAATTGTGCTGGACAATTTTATGATGGAGAGTAGCTAGGGTGCAAGTCTTCTTCAGTTAATCTTATATTCATTTTAAAAATGTCTATGGGTATTTGATCTTTCTGTGTCATCCATATTTATTATTTGATTATTTTTTAGTCACCATTATATTATTAATGTTTTTAGTATAGCAAAAAAATGTGTAATGAATGTACACTGGATGATTTTGCAACTTTAATAGTATAATATAATAAATATAAAAAAATGTGAAAGTTATCAGTTTTACCAAAATAAAATTGATATTTAAAAGCTAAAGGATAAATAAAAGGGTAAGATTAAAATTAAAGAGATAAACATGAAATAAAGATACTAAGTATAATTTCTGCTATCATGAGCCAGTAGAGGCTTCAGAAAAAATGGGCACCATCATAGATTAACATGGATCAAATTTACTTTTTACCAAAGGAAAAAATTGTCTACCTTAGGTTTGGACAAACTTCCAGGGGACAATTTGTCTATATAAAACTACTTTCAGTGCAATGATGGAGTGATAATTAAGTCTCATTTCCATAAAAAGAATTGATTGCGTCTGACGGCATGCAACCAAAAGTGTCCAGCACAAGTTTTGCCAAACTTGTGCTGGACACTTTTATCATGAAGAGTAGCCAGGGTGCAAGTCATTTTTAATCATCTGAAATTTCTTATAAACATTTACACTGTTATTAAATCTTTGTGCCTAACTCATATTTATCAATTGATTAATTTTTTGTCACCATTATATTATTAATATTATCAGTATAACAAAAAATTGTGTGCCAAATGAATACTGGGTGATGTTTCACCTTTTATAATATTATTAGATAAAGATAAAAAAATATGAAAATGATTTATTTTACAAAAATAAACTTCTATCCAAAAGCAATATGAGAGGAATTAAGTAAAATAAAAGAAATCAAAGATGAAAATTAAAATCCAAGTTAAATTCCTGCCATAAACAGAAAAAAGAGATGTTGAATTAAATTAGAACAATCAGGGCTAAACTTGCACTAAATTTTCTTTTTTGTAAAAATAAGAAAAAATCCACTTGAGCTTTACCAAAACTTCAGCATGAAAATTTTGCCATATCAAACTACTTCTAGTGTAATTTTATATCAAAAATTTATCTTCATTTCCATAGAGAGAATTGCTCCCATCTGACTGCACCTGACCATAAGTGTCCAGCACAAGTTCGGCCGAACTTGTGCTGGACACTTTTATAATGGAGAGTAGCTAGGGTAGAATTTTTCTTCAGTTCATCTAGTATTTCTTACAAACATGTCTACTGGAATTTTATATTTGTTCCTCACTCATTAATATCATTTGATTAATTTTTGGTCGCCATTATATTATTAATCTTATAAGTATAGAAAAAACAAATGTGCCAAATGCATACCAGGTGATGTTATGCCATTTATAATATTATTAAATAAATGTATAAAAATATGAAAATATTTTATTTTAAAAATTATTAATTGATATCCAAAAGCAATATTAGGAATAAAAAAATTAAGTTAAAGGGATCAAATATGAAAAAAGAAATCCAAGTAATATTCCTACTATCAAAGGCCAGTAGAGGTGTTGAAGCGAATGAGAGCCATCAGGGATAAATTGTACTAAATTGAATTTTTTTCAAAGATAAAAAATTGTGCACCTGTGGTTTGGATGAAATCTAGGTAGAAAATTTGGCTATGTAAAACTACTTCTAGTGAAGTTTTGTATCCAAAAAAAAATTTTCATTGCCATAGCAAGAATTGATCTCATATGACTTCAACTGACCAAAAGTGTCCAGCACAAGTTCAGCCGAACTTGTGCTGGACACTTTTTTGATGGTGAGTATCTAGGGTGCAGCTCTTCTTCAGTGCAACTGGTATTTTTTTAAAACATATCCACTGGTATTTGATCTTTCTGTTTTATTAATATTTTATCATTTGATCAATTTTTTGTTACCAGTATATTATTATTTTTATTAGTATAGCAAAAAAACATGTTCCAAATGCTTACAGGGTGATGTTAAACCTTTAATAATTCTATTAAATACAGGTAAAAAATTATGAAAATGATTTGTTTTACATAAAATTAATTGATATCTAAAAGAAAAAAAAGGGATAAAAAGAAATAGGTTATATAATAGGGATTTTATATGAAATTCAAAATTCAAGCTGAATGCCTACTTTCAAGGCTCAGAAGAGGTGTTGGATAAAATGGGCATCATCAGGAATAAAATTTTACTTAATTTGATTTTTTGAAAAACTAAATGAAGTTTTCAACTGATTTTTTTCCAATATTTAGTTGGACACTTTATCTATATCAAATTACTTCTAGTACCATGATTGACCAAATTAAATCCTCATTTCCATATGCAGAATTGATCCCATATGGCTGGACCAGGCCAAAGGTGTCAACCACAAGTTTGAGAATTCTTCTGGTGTACACTTTTATGATGGACAGTAGTAGGGTGCAAGTCTTCTTTAGTTAATCTAGTATTCCTCATAAACATTTCCAAATTATTTTTGGCCAAAAATCAGGTGGAAAATTTTTCCATATAAAATTACTTCTAATGCCATGATTGACTAAAAATTGATTCTCATTGCCATATAGAGAGTTGATCCCATATGACTGGATCTGGAAAAAGTGTCACCACAATTTTCGATAAACTTAAGTTTGAAAATTTTATGATGGAAAGTAATTGCAAGTCTTCTTCATTTCATCAAGTAATCCTCATAAAAATTTCCACCTGTATTTTGGCCAAACTTCAGGTGGACACTTTGGCCATATTAAATTAATTCTAGTTCCATGTTGATAAAAAACTGATACTTATTGCCATATATAGATATTAAAACCATCAGACTGTGCCTTTCCAAAAGTGTCTACCTGAATTATGGCTAAACGTCAAGGTACACTTTTGGTTTAGAAGATTGGTATGAAGTTCTTACAAGGTTTTGAAGGTTTAAATGGACTCTCAACAAAGTTGTATGTATCTCTTAAATCTAGGATGATTATTTTACTCAATTTAAAAGAGGTATGATTAAAATATTGATATAAATTATATATTAGAGTTACGTATTGTAAATACTAATGCTATAGATTATAAGAATAAGTGTTTGATTTGTTATCGTTGTTATTAAGTAATATAGTAAAGGAATGATCAAAAGACAACAAAAAGAGAGGCTTTATATAGGCAAAGGAGAGACAAAGCAGGGCAATCAAATTCTAAAAACAGTAGTATGAGAGAGATAAAAGAATATTCCAGAAGGAGTATTTTCAAATAATAAAGTTATTCTAAAAAGAAGGCGTCAAAAAGATGTATTTACAGAGTATGTCAGAAATACATCAATTTATTTAATTTTTACTGTAGAAGTCAATCCTAAATAAGAAATTTGAATTTTTTTGTATATACTTATATTATTTGAATATTAAAATCTTATTTTTTTTTAATATAAAATTTTATTTTTTCCAACCTGTCAAATGAGCACGGTGTTAGAGAAAAATATAAGGGACAATATTATATTTTAATTTTAATTATTTATTTAATTTTATCATTCTGTAATTAGTTAATTTATTATAACTAATTTTAATGTAACTAAATTATAATTAAATAATAATTAAAATGGTAAGGTGCGGCTTCATCCAGTAAATAATTAATTATTTCACTGGGTAAGTCTAGTAGCCTGGCTGACACTCCCTCACTCTAAAAAAAACAATAAAAAAAATGCTACGATTTTTTCTTTTTATACTTTTTTAGTAGAGTAGGAAGATTAGATATCTCCTTCCCAGGTATCCAAGAGTCATATTCAGATGATTTATTCTTGAATCTCAATAAGTATTCTGTACCTTTTTCAGCAGTGACTATTCTGTCATTTAGAATTTTTTCAATTTCTGCTGTTTCAGTGATTTCATTTGGGGTTTTCTTTGGTCTACCCCTCCTTTTTGGAAATAAATCACTATTGGATGTGTAAGGTTTCAAAAGAGATATTGGAAAAACAGGATGTTTTCTGTCATATGGAGAATACAGAATAAATTCAACTGCATTATCTCCAATCATTCTTCTGACAACAAATGGACCAACAAATGGATCTTTCAATTTGTTATTACCTTGAAAGTTGAAGTGGACTGTAGAAATCAACACTTCATCACCCTTTTTAAAAGTGTATTCTTTATGGGATTTGTCCCATCTTTTCTTCTCATATTCAAATGATTTTTCCATACATTTTTGAGCATGATTTCTACATAGTTGTTGCATTTGAAGAAAAGATTTTACACCAAGATGTATATCCAATTTAGGTATTTTGTTATTGAGAATTTGGGCAGGAGTATTAGGAACATATCCAAGCCAGAGCTCAAAAGGCTTTCTTTGAGTAACAGAATGAACAGTGCTATTATAAGCAAATTCTAACCCAGGAAGTAAGGTAACCCAATCATGAGTGAATCTGTCATTATCTTTATACTCAAGGCCAAAGGCACAATATCTTCTTATCATGTCCTCTAAAGTCTGAATCATTCTTATCTTTTTGATTTTTGGCAAGAATCACAAGATTCAACATATAATTTTGTGTCTTCAGACATATTAGCCCACCAAGCAGTGTTCTTAATTCTGATCATTGTTTTGTCAAGAACAAAATGTCCAGCTAATATGTCATCATGACAAATTTTCAAGATGATTTCTTTCATAGAAGGAGGAATAACAATAACATTACTCAACTTTCTTCTATAATATAGATATCCTTCATCAATTGAAAATTTACCTTTTTCCAAAGCTTTTTGGTACTTTGGTGGAAGGGTTTTAATTAATGCTTGTATTGAAGCATTCTTTGGATCATTTAATATGGTGCATAACTTTTTCAAGTCAGTGTCCTTATCATATGAATCCAGAATAAGCTGTAATAGCTCTTCCTCCATATCAACCACATATATCCCATGAATATGAATAATTTCATCCTCAGGATCATAAGCAGGATTAGAGTCATCATTTGGTAAAGGTAACCTTGATAACATATCCACATTTGAGTGAACAATACCAGCCCTATGAATAATTGTCATTCTCCCTCTGTACTCTTTAACAGCCAGCTGCCATCTGAACATATGTCTGTTAGGTGTTTTCAAGTTTAAAAGGGATTTGACTGCACTGCAGTCAGTGACAAGTTCAAATTTCTGGTCATCTAGGTAATAATGAAGCTTTTCTAGAGCCCATACTACAGCTAAACACTCTAATTGAGTAGCACCATATTTCAATTCACTATTTCTCAAGGTTCTTGAAATATAACAAATTACTACTTCTGAAACTTTATCATATATCACTTTTTTTTGATGAAGGGCAGCACCAAGACCAATGAAACTGGCATCAGTGTACAAAACAAATGGTTGATCAAAGTCAGGTAAAGCAAGAATTGGTGCTGACATCAAACAGTGTTTCATAGTGTCAAAGGCTCTTTGTCTTTCACTATTCCAGACAAAAGCAACATCCTTTCTAGTTAATTGGGTAAGGGGTAAAGCTATGACTTGGTAATTTTTAATATACTGTCTATAGTATCAACACATTCCCAAAAAACTTTGGAGCTCTCTCACTGTTGTAGGAGCCTTCACCTGTTGTATGGCTGCCACTTTGTTCTGGTCAACACATATCTGTAAGCCTGAAACAACATGACCAAGAGCTTTTAAAGAATGGAAAACAAATTTACATTTCTTCAAGGCAAGTGTCATATTTATTTCATCCATTTTCTGTAATACTTTACACAGGTGTTTAAGATGGTCCTCAAATGTTTTTGAGAATATAATGATATCATCAATATAAACCATCAGCCATCCTTCAATTATATCTTGATGGAATGTGTTATCCATTACTTTTTGGAATACTGAAGGGGCATTTTTAGGGCCAAATGGCATCCTAATATACTTATAAATACCCATATAAGTGGCAATCATCAGAAAGTTCTGAGAATTTTTCTCAACAGGTACCTGGTGATATCCCTTATTACCATCCAAACAGCTGATATATTTAGCACCCTGTAAAGTAACATGTATAGAGCTGATTCTAGATAAAGGATAAATATCATCAACAGTATAAGTGTTTAGTGCTCTATAATCACCACATAACCTGGCTTTATCTTTCTCATAAGAAATTAGGACAGGTGAGATAACACAATATTTAGGTGTTTCAACTACCTTTTCAATAATATTCATTTTTAAAAGGGTAGAGATATTATCTTCAATATCTTTTCTCTTTGTGGGAGAAGCAGGATAAGGCTTCTTCTTTAAAGTAGGTGGTATATCAGTTAATGGGCAAGACAATGAAAGTTTTATTTCCTCTTTAACTATTCCCAGTTCATGTGACCCATGAGCAAAGGCCATAGGAAAAGATTTTATCAAGTTAATGATGGAATCTTTATCCTCACCAGAAAGTTGTTCTCCAAAAGAAGCATTGTCAATTTCACACATAAGGGAATGCATTTCCTTTGTAGATCTTCTTTTATATTGAATCACAGAATTACATGTGTTCAATTCTGGTTTTAATAATTTTTTAGTGGAGGAAATTTTAAATTTCCTCTTCCCATTAATCCCCATTGTGAAACATTGGTTTGAAGGATCCAATTTTATGCCATACTTGGTTAAAATATCATTCCCTACAATAAACCAATTGCTCAAGTTATCATTTTTCATGACAACAAAATCACAAATAGCTCTTACAAAACCATGATTATATTTAAAAAACATAGTGGCTTTGTATTTACCAATGGGGGACAAAACAGAGCCATACCCTCTCCAATTTTCAGAAATGATAGGCATCAGTTTAGATTTATAGTATTGATCTACTGAAGCAAGTGCTCTTTCAGATACTACACTTCCTCCAGCTCCAGAATCCAGAACAACTTCAATGCTGGTTCCATTGATCAAGACTGGTGCCTTCAGAGGGGCAATAACAATTGAGTTATCCTCAATGTTCTTTATGATCTCAGCATCCTCAACTGTAGATAAATCATTATTATCAATGTCAATAGTATTTAAATAATGAATATCTTCTACCAGCATCAAGATTTCTTGTTGAGATTCATATGAAATATTGCTGGCACAATCACTTGATGTATCATCCAGTGCCACTGTGTCATCAGCATGCTCCTCTGTTTGTTCTACAAGATTTATCTTCTTGTCACAAACATGGCCTTTCTGCCAAGGCTTGTTGCACTTGAAGCAAGTGTTTGTTGCATACTTGTTTGGTGCAACAGGGGCTGAAGGTTTACCAACCTTTTCTAGAGGTTTCTGTTGGTAAGTGGAGGGTTTCTCCAAAGGAGTCCTAGGAATGAATCTTCTGGCGTTATACTTATTGTTTAGAAGTATCCCATTGCAAGTATTAATGAAAGAAGAGGGTTCTTTGGAGAACACAGTCCTAGCCACTATCAAGTCTCTCAGAGACATTGGTAATTTATAGAGGATCCTGTCCTTCCATAAATCAAACTCCATATTTGGGTCCATTGCCCTTAAGATTTTTACAAGTTTCATTAAAAACTCAATAGGTTTATCAGTAGAAGAGCTATATATTGTTTCCTCATACTGCCTTTGTTGAGCCATTCTGAACTTGGAGCCACCAAATTGTGCTTTAATTAATTTCTTCCAATCCTCCCATGAGTAGTCATTCCCATCCAGGAAAACAGATTCATACCACATCAGGGTAACATTAGTGAACAAAGAAATTAACTTGGACACAATTTACTCATCAGAGAGTTTGTAAGAATTTTTTAAGTTATCAATTCTGCAAATAAATTGTTGCCAATCAGAAGAAGAATCACCATCAAATGTTGGGTACTGGTCAAGTTTTGGCCAATTCTTTTGATTTGAAGGAGTCTCCTTAGTACTAGCTTGTTTCTGAGTAAGAAGCAGCTGTAATTTCTCTAATTTTGCTGAAATCTCATTGTTTAATCCTTCTGTTGCAGATCCTGGTGCATCATCAGTTTTTGATGGAAAATCAATGTTATCAACAGTTATTTCTGGAGCTATTTTTACTTTAGATGAACTAGCCACAGGTACTATTTGAGCATCCTGCACTATATGTTCCTTCACAGAAATGTCAGAATATTTTTGGTCATTTAACAATGAGTTCAATTTTACTTCAATGGTTGTTAGTCTTGTTTTCATTCTTGGAAGAATAGATAAACTCTCATTGATAGTTGCAAAAGATAATTGATTTTTATTTTGAAAAGATGACAAATGGTCATTCAATCTTTTCAGATTTATCTTATCTATCTCTACCTCCTGGCAACAGGCAGATACAGTATCTTTTAGTTTAGACAAATCATTTTTTATATTTTTCCATAAAGCAACTTTCTTTTCATGGGTTGCTTTGTAATGAGACAATTCATCAGAGACTCTCTGTGCTTCACTTCTTAATGCTTGATAACCCTGATCAGTTAACAAACTATTATATCTCTGAGTCAATTGCATATTGTTCATTATATGATTTTGCTTGGCAATAATATCTCTCAAGTGCTCATCATTAATTCTTGCTACATCTGGAGTGTTTCTCAATAAGGAAACTGAGTAACTTTCCAGACTCTCATAGAACTCAGGGTCAAGAGTTTCATCAATCACATCCATATCAGGATTGATCATTGAGGTAGCAATTTAAAGTAATGGATTAGATACATGAGATATCTGTCTACTATTCCCAGCCTCTATAGGTCTCAAAGTTTCATCCTCCCTTCCAGATTTACCTGAAGGAACAGAGTCAGCCACAAGAAAAGTCACTTGAGAATCAATAGAGGGACGTACCAGGGTTTGCTGGGTATCACCATATTGGGCTTCCTTCTTCTTTTGCCTCCTTGATAAGGGTGGGGAGGAGTGGGGTTGACCTGGGTGGGCCTTGATGGACCTACCTGAGGTAACTGATGCTGGTTTTGAGCCAAGTAGTCCCACTGAGTGTTGAGCCAGTCCCACTGCCACTTGGACACTTCCACCATCTCTTGGGACTGGGGAGCCAATTGTTGTTGATCCCTGGGAGGAAGAGGTTTCTTCTTCTCTTGGAGAAAAGTATCTGTTCTTCTCACCTTTTCTTCTAAGGCATCTACCCTTACCTTTAGTCTCAAGCTGTCTGTTCTTAACTCGTTTATGTGGGTAGACAGATTCTTTACCTGTTGAGAAAACGGCATCTTTTTTATCCTGAAGCCTTTTGGAAGCTCTTCTGGTGGGTTTATCATGGGCTTCTGATCCTGAGTTGTGTCCACTAGGATTTCAACTTCTTCCATTTCTACATCCTGTTTGGGGCAAGGATTTATTAGTTTGAAAAATTCTTCTTGTTAAAGGAGAACTTACAGAAGTAGGCTCATCATAATCAATTAAGTCTAGTTCTTCTTCACGTGCAGCAAAACCACTTTGATCAGTCATTTTAAGATTTAACTGAAATGAAAAAAAGAGACAAATTAATTAGTCTTTTATTTTTAATTTTTATTTAACAGAAATAAAATAAAAATAATAAAAAAAAATTTTTAGGATAAAAATCAACTTAAATAAATTAATTTATTAGTAAAAAAAAATTTAAAACCAGGATTATAATATAATCAACTGTAGAAATAAATTAAAATTTTTATTAATAATTATTTATTTTCAGGATTTAAATCAACTAATTTATTACCAGGACTTATTGTCAACTGAAGTAATCAAATATGAAACTTTATTAATTTAAAAAAAAATTTTTAAACTGATTTACTTAACTACCAGGACTTAATGTCAACTGAAGTAATTAAATATAAATTTTTATTTTAAAATTTTATTAAACTGATTACTTAACTACCAGGACTTAATGTCAACTGAAGTAATTAAATATGAATTTTATTAAATAAAAGAATTTCTTGAACTACCAGGACTCAAGGTCAACTGAAGTAATTAAATATTATTTATTAATTAAAAAAATATTATTGTCAGGACAATTTGTCAACTGAAACAATTAAAATTCAAATTAATCAGGACAATTGTCAACTGAAAAATGATAATAATTAATATTAGAATATAATTATTTTATTACTTCTGGGACTAAGAACAGTTATTTCTCTATTATGGTCAACCAGGAAAAATAAAAAATATAATAATAAAATTAAATTCCAAATTACCAGACACCTCCCCCTGCAAAATGAGCAAATTAATGCCACTTACAGAGTGCTGAGTAAAAAGAAATACGTAGCAAATGAAGAGTGAAGAGTAACCCACAAATAGTAATAACAATAATTACCACAATATATACGATGTTTAGTCAGTATATGAACTTAAGTTTTGGAGCGTGGTTTGATTCCCGTTTGCAGCAAAAACTTTTATCATGTGACGTATGACGTTCGTCGTTTTCTCACCTTCTCTCGTCCTTTACAGGTACTTGTATGCCGATGGTCCCCTCAATTATGCCTCAATTAACGTTGTGCCGTCAATATTTCGGAAAGGATCCCAATTGTCAAGGTACACTTTTGGTCTAGAAGATTGGTATGAAGTTTTTACAAGGTTTTGAAGGTTTAAATGGACTCTCAACAAAGTTTTACGTATCTCTTAAATCTAGGATGATTATTTTACTCAATTTAAAAGAGGTATGATTAAAATATTGATATAAATTATATATTAGAGTTACGTATTGTAAATACTAATGCTATAGATTATAAGAATAAGTGTTTGATTTGTTATTGTTGTTATAAAGTAATATAGTAAAGGAATGATCAAAAGACAAAAAAAAGAGAGGCCTTATATAGGCAAAGGAGAGACAAAGCATGGCAATCAAATTCTAAAAACAGTAGTATGAGAGAGAGAAAAGAATATTCCAGAAGGAGTATTTTCAAATAATAAAGTTATTCTAAAAAGAAGGCATCAAAAAGATGTATTTACAGAGTATGTCAGAAATACATCAATTTATTTAATTTTTACTGTAGAAGTCAATCCTAAATAATAAATTTGAATTTTTTTGTATATACTTAATATTATTTGAATATTAAAATCTTATTTTATCTTAATATCTATTTTTTAATATAAAATTTTATTTTTTCCAACCTGTCAAATGAGCACGGTGTTAGAGAAAAATATAAGGGACAATTTTATATTTTAATTTTAATTATTTATTTAATTTTATCATTCTGTAATTAGTTAATTTATTATAAATAATGTTAATGTAACTAAATTATAATTAAATAATAATTAAAATGGTAAGGTGCGGCTTCATCCAGTAAATAATTAATTATTTCACTGGGTAAGTCTAGTAGCCTGGCTGACACTAAACCTCAGTTGGACAATTTTATGATGCAGAGTAGCTAGGGCAAAAGTATTCTTCAGTTAATTTGGTATTCATAATAAATTTATCCTCCTGAAGTTTATCTTAACTTGAGGTGGACAATTTCGGAAAGCACCAGTTAGTCACTATCCATCAAAAAAGGGTTCACCAAAATTTTGGCTAAACTTGTGGTGGACCCCTTTGATCAGCCACAGTCAGATGAGATAAACTCTTTTGATGGGAATGAGGATGATGTTTTGGTCAATAATGGAAATAGAAGTAGTGTGATGTGGCCAAATTACCCCCCTGAAGGTCAGAAAAACCTCAGAAGGACACTTTTTAGCAGGTAGTAACTGAGAAAAATCTATTTATCAGAAGGAAAAGCTTTTATTGGATAGATGCCAAGGTTTCATACTTGTGTATTATTGTCAGTATTAATTTTGAAAGTGTCTGTCCAAGCAATTTCATTGCCCATCATGACTCATTTTGTTTTAAATGTTTCAAACTGCGTGATACAGTATTAAGGTGTCACATAGTATAATTAAGTTCTATTACTTGCCCTCCTATGATGCCTAAATTTATAATTTAATATCTTACATAATAATTTTTTTTATATAAATTCATCAATATTTTATTTTATTATCAAATTTAATAGAGCAAGTATCCTGAATTATTATATATGCATAAGCTTAGGTTAGATCAATTTGTGCTCAATTTTTTCTCATCAGAGGACCAAAATCAAGTTCTGGAGGATCAACTTGTGCATAATTTGGAATCAGTTGATATTCTGTCTATAATCAATCTGAGAATAAATGTAAATCTAACTCTAATTTACTTATGTTTATAAACTATTCATAAACCTGGCATATTTAAGGGACACTCTAAATTTCAAGAGAGGGGATTGCTAGCAATTCACCCCTAGATTTCCCGTGGTGACTTATCATATAATACTATCCATAAATATTGGGCTCTTCCTTGACCCTTTATTGTGTCTCTAAAATTACTAAATTAATTAAAATACTTATTTAATATGATAAACTTAAATTCTCATTCTAAATAGGTTTTTTTATCAAATTAATTAGTTTTTTCAATTAAATTTATAATTAAATTACTTGAAATATTTAAAATAATTAATTTAATTTTCTTTATACTGAATTAAGATTAATTATATATATTAAAAGTGTGAAAATAATTACCTTTGTTTTAATTAAACATTTTTCAGCTATTTTTATTACCTGTTTTAGATTTTCTTTCTCACAGCTCTCAAGTTTCATATGTATGTAGTTATTTATTATATTAAATATTTTTTTTGGGACTTTATGGTGGGAAAAGGTATTTCTTATTCACAGGTTCAATTTTTTGGATCAATTTTTCTTCTTATTTTGTATGTTTCAATTAAATTAAATTACCTGTTCTTTTCAAATTACTATATTTTTGTAAATACAATTTAGACGCTTGAGATGGTCTTCCTGCCTATAAAAGGGCCTTGAAAATCTCTCTAGCCATCATCACTTATTACACTCACAACTTAAATCATATTTTTTAAAATACATTTATTATCATTTTTATTAGTACTACAATTTTAATCTAAATTGTATATAGTCCTAAGGTTGAAGTAAGTCTATTAATAACAAGAATCTATTTCTGCGCATTGAAATATAACTTACTAACATAAATATATTAAATATAAATTAAAGCTACTATTGTGTCATTCTTATGAAATTGTTGTTGTACTCCTTTTTAATAACTCAACTATTTTATTTATTTCTTATTACTTTTGTAAAATTTTATTTTCCCTCTTCTTCTTCTCCTTCTTCTAGAAAATCCTTAGATAATTGGGAGCCTTTCCAAACAACAATTATACGACTACTTGCGACAAATGACACTGCACATGGACCACCTAAGCAAAAAGGCAAATTTTCTGCCACCGTGTTTTGAAGTTGGGTTCAAACTTTTAGGTTTATAATATATTAAATAATATATACTTTTGAAGAGATTCCTTGATCTCTATAGCAAGTTAACCTTTGCACCTTTCACTTATGTTATTAAATTTTTATTGCAATAACAATGATTTTGGTTTAATTGCTGATTCACTGAGTGTAAGTGTTCATATTTTTTATTAATTTTTATTCCTAGTTGACCATAATAGAGTTATACTCTTAGTCCTAGAAGATAATTAAATTTTTAATAAATTATTAAATTAATTTTATTAAAATATTTTTTGATTTACTGGTTGACCATAATAGTATTCAGTGCTTAGTCCCATTATTGCCAAGATATTTTTTTTTGGTATTAATTATTTTGGTTGACTCATTAAACCTTTTTGGTTGGTCACTTAATAATAATTGGTATTATTAATAATATAAATTGTATTTACATATTTTTGTATTAAATTTTTATTGTTAATTATTTGATTTTTTGGATTTAAATTTTTCTTTTTTCAAAAAATAATTTATTTATTTTTTATTGAAAAAATAAATTTAATACCATTTGAATTTTTTTATTCACAGTTCCAGGTCTAGTTGTTTGGCAAAAAGCATGGATAACCTTCATGTGGATGAAATTGATGTGGATGTAGATAATGAATCTGTAGGTTCTTCAAAATAAACTTACAAGAATTTTTCAGTTAACAAAAATCTTCATACCCTTCAGGACATAGAAATGTCGGGAGAATTGGCAAACCCCCCTCACAAAACTACTCTGAAAGAATTAAGGCATCAGATCAATCAGGAAAATTATCTAAAGGGTATAAAAATAAAAAAGATCCCTTTGACACAACAAATAAACAATATTTCCAGCCATATAATAGAACTGAAGGCAGAAAGAATGAAGTACAAGGCAAGAGTAGACACACTCTGTAAAAAGATGCAGGAGCTCTTAAATCACAAGCAGGTTCAGCCTCCTCCTTTCCCAGCATCTCAGCCTCAGCCTTATCAGACACCCAGCTCTTTCACTCAAAGTCAAAACACTCTACAAGTGGAGCAGTGGAAATGGAATTACCTGATGAGCCATTACCAACAGAATGTTCAGCAGCCAGTAGCTCAACACCCTGGGACACAAACTGTCGGCCGGTCGTCTAGAAGAAGGAGAAAAATAGAAGAAGGAATGAGAGGAGGAGAAGGAGGAAAGGAGTATGGGTAATAAAAGAAATAAAGTTCAATAAAATTATTTAATTTATTGAGAGAAAACAACGATGAGTGAGCTGAGAAGAGACAACAAATTGGTTTTATAAATATTATTATTTTTTTTTTAAGTAAGAGTTCTGCGCGGCAACCAATATAATTACTATCAGACTTAGAGCAACCTTTAAATTGTTATATAAAATTTTAATTAGAATTTTATTACTAATAAAAAGAATATAAACGTAATATAAAAATTGTATTTAAATTGTTGAGTGTATAATAAGTGATAAGGCTACAGGGGATTATCCAAGGCCCTTTTATAGGCAATGGGTCCTCTGAAGCGCTACTATATCAATAAATACAATGATTAGAAAGGAATAAAACAAATATATCAAAAGAGTAAATGAAACATAACAATATAGAGAAAAACATGAAACAATTAATTAAAAGCCCAATTAAGAATCCAATTTCCCCGCCATTAATCCCCAAATCAGTAAGTGACAATAGTAAATAACTAAACAAGATTGGAAACATAGGAACTATGAGAAATATAATTCCCAACAGATGGTACATTCTGATTAGAGGACATTTTAAGTGAAACAAAAAATAATTTGACGCAACAAAACAAGCAATTAATCTCAATTTAGTCCAAATTAATTTATTTGTTTTTTCTAACACAATTAAGGGTCAAAAGAAGCGTCCTTAATAATTGTTTAGTATCATATGAGAGGTATTAGTTAATATATAATTTTAAGTAATTAATTTAAATATATTATAAATCAAATTTACACTTGTAATTATAATATATGTTTTTTAATTAATTAAATATAAATTTATAATTATTAAATACATAAAAATGCGCCATTATTTAAAGAATATATTATATTATGCTCAATTTAATTGTATATAAAAATATATATAACCAATAAATTTAATGTAACATTTGTATATAATAAAATTCTTATATAATTTCATTATGTAATAAAATATTAAGTTATATTCATTAAATACAAGTCTTACTCACTCTTTAAGGTTTTATAATTTATATATCATTTACTGGACTCCTGGAATAGCCTGGCTGACACTCCCTCACTCTAAAAAAACAATAAAAAAATGCTAAGATTTTTTCTTTTAGTATTTTTTCAACAGAGCAGGCAGATTTGAAATTTCTTTGCCAGGTATCCATGCATCATGTTCAGATGATTTGTTCTTATATCTCAATAAATATTCAGTACCTCTTTCAGAAGTGATAATTCTATCATTGAGAATTTTATCAATTTCTGCTGTTTCTGTGACTTCCTGAGGGTTTTTCTTAGGTCTTCCTCTTCTTTTTGGAAATAAGTCACTGTTGGAAGTATAAGGCTTAAGCAAAGAAATGGGAAAGACAGGATGTTTCCTATCATATGGAGAATACAATACAACTTCTACTGCATTATCACCAACTATTCTTTTAACAACAAATGGTCCTACAAAAGGATCTTTTAATTTGTGGTTACCTTGTAAATTGAAATGGACAGTAGAGATCAACACTTCATCACCCTTGTTAAATGTGTATTCTTTATGGGATTTATCCCATCTTTTCTTTTCATATTCAAATGCTTTATCAATACAATTCTGAGCATGTTTTCTACATAGCTTGCATTTGCATAAAAGATTTTACACCAGGGTGTAGTTCCAACTTAGGTAATTTATTATTGAGAATCTGAGCAGGAGTGTTTGGGACATAACCTAACCAAAGCTCAAAAGGCTTTTTCTCAGTGACAGAATGAACAGTGCTATTATATGCAAATTCAAGACCAGGCAAAAGAGTGACCCAATCATGAGTAAATCTGTCATTGTCTTTATATTCTAAACCAAAGGCACAATACCTTCTAATCATATCTTCCAGAGTTTGAATCATTCTTTCAGCTAGACCATCAGTCTGAGGATGGTGAGCTGTAGACAATTTTAACTCACAGCCACAAATATCCATCAAAGAGGTCCAAAACTCAGAAGTGAATTTTGGATCCCTATCAGAGATAATGGCTTTTGGAAAACCAATAATATTAAACATGTAAGACCACCATAAGAAAGCTAATTCTTTGGTGGATACATCATTGTGGGTTGGAATAAATTTGCACATTTTTGTGAATCTATCAACTATTACCCAACAAGAGTTAAAGCTGTCTTTACCTGCAACAGGAAGACCAGTGACAAAATCCATATTAATGATTTGCCAGGGAGCACTAGGTGCCTCAATATGTTGTAATAACCCTTCTCTCTTACCTGTTAACCTTTTAGATTTTTGGCAGGAATCACAAGATTCAACATATAATTTTGTGTCTTCAGACATATTAGCCCACCATGCAGTGTTTCTGATTCTAATCAAAGTTTTTTCAAGATCAAAATGACCAGCTAATATGTCATCATGACAAAGTTTGAGGATAGTTTCTTTCATTGAAGGAGGAATAACAATTACATTGGTAAGCTTCCTTCTATAATAAATATAACCATCTTCAATAGAAAACTTTCCTTTATTTAAAGCATTTTGGTATTTTGCAGGAAGAGTTTTTATTAATGCTTGAATTGAAGCATTCTTAGGATCATTCAAAATAGTAACTAATTTATTTAAGTCAGAATCTTTATCATATGAATCCAGTATTAACTGTAATAACTCTTCTTCCATATCAACTATAAATATACCATGTATATGAACAGTGTCATCCTCAGGTACATAAGCAGGATTGGAGTCATTATTTGGCAGAGGCAATCTGGAGAGCATATCAACATTAGAGTGAACATTTCCAGCTCTGTGGATAATAGTCATCCTTCCTCTGTATTCCTGAACAGCAAGTTGCCACCTGAACATATGTCTGTTAGGTGTTTTGAGGTTTAAGAGAGATTTCACAGCACTACAGTCAGTTACCAACTCAAATTTCTGGTCATCCAAGTAGTAATGAAGTTTCTCAAGAGCCCAAACAACTGCTAAGCACTCCAATTGAGTGGCACCATATTTCAATTCACTATTTCTTAAGGTTCTTGAAATATAACAAATTACAACCTCTGAGGCTTTATCATTAATAATTTGCTTTTGGTGAAGGGCAGCACCCAGACCAATAAAGCTAGCATCTGTATAAAGTACAAATGGCTTGTTAAAATCTGGGAGAGCCAATATAGGGGCTGTCATTAAGCAACTTTTCAATGTATTAAAAGCTTTCTGACAGTCATCATTCCAGAGAAAAGCAACATCTTTTCTGGTTAGTTTTGTAAGAGGCAAGGCTATGACCTGATAATTTTTAATATATTGTCTATAATAGCCACACATACCTAAAAAACTTTAGATTTCTCTTACAGAAGTTGGTGCTTTCACATTTTGAATGGCAGCAAGTTTATTATGGTCTACACAAATTTGTAAGCCTGACACAACATGGCCAAGGACTTTCAAAGATTGAAAACCAAATTTACACTTTTTTAAAGATAAGGTCATATTGATTTCATCCATTTTTTGGAAAACTCTATTTAAGTGAATCATATGTTCATCAAAAGTTTTAGAAAAAACAATAATATCATCAATATAAACCATGAGCCAACCTTCAATAATTTCTTGATGGAAAGTGTTATCCATGACTTTCTGGAAAACTGAAGGAGCATTTTTAGGGCCAAATGGCATCCTAACATACTTATATATTCCCATATGAGTAGCAATAAGCAAAAAATTTTGAGAATTTTTCTCAACTGGAACTTGATGATAACCTTTATTACCATCCAGACAACTAATAAATTTTGCACCTTGCAAGGTAGCATGTATTGAATTAATTCTGGGTAAAGGATAAATATCATCAACAGTATAAGTATTTAAAGCTCTGTAATCCCCACATAATCTAGCTTTATCTTTTTCATATGAAATTAAGACTGGGGAGATGACACAATATTTGGGGGTGACATCCACTTTCTCAATGATATTCATTTTCAATAATGTTTCAATATTATCTTCAATATCTTTTCTTTTTGATGGAGAAGCAGGATATGGTTTTTTCTTAAGGGAAGGAGGAATATCACTCAAATTACAGGATAAGGTAATTTTCATCTCTTCCTGAACAATTCCCAAGACATGAGAACCATGAGCAAAAGCCATAGGGAAAGAGGTAATAGAGGCAACAATAGAATCCTTTTGTTCATTAGTCAAATGATCACCAAAAGAAGCGGTATTTATTTCATGTAATAAATCATCCATTTCAGTTGTTGTTCTACCTTTACATTGGGTCAGTGAGTTACAAGATTTCAACAAATGCCCAGAAGGTTTAGGAGAAGAAATTTTGAATTTTCTTTTCCCATTCATTCCTAAGGTAAAGCAATTATTTGCTGGGTCTAGTTTCACTCCAAACATGGTTAAAATATCATTTCCCATAATAAACCAATTGCTCAAATTATCATTTTTCATGACAACAAACTCACAAATAGCTCTGACAAAACCACCATTATATTTGAAGAATACAGAGGTTTTGTATTTGCCAATAGGAAATAAGGTAGAACCATACCCTCTCCATTTTTCAGAAGTTATAGGCAATAATTTACTCAAATATTCCTTATCCACTGAAGCCAAAGCTTTTTCAGATACTACACTTCCTCCAGCACCAGAATCAAGAACTACATCAACATTTTTACCATTAATGATAACAGGTGCCTTTAAAGGGGATATAGGAATAGAATTGTTAGTAATATCTTTAATTATCTCAGCATTTTCTACTGAAGATAAATTCAATACACAATCTTCAGATATATTATTTAAATAATGGACATCATGTTCCAACATTAAAACATCTTTAACAGATTCATTGTCATAGGAGATATTACTTTCACAGTCACTGGAAGAATTATTGACATCAAGTTCAATTTCATCAGTGTCTTCATTTTGTTCAACAAGATGAATTTTCTTGTCACAAACATGACCCTTCTGCCACGGTTTGTTACATTTATAACAAGTATTTGTTGCATATTTTTTAGGTGCAACTGGGGCAGAGGGTTTACCAGATTTTTCTGGGAGCTTTATAGAAGGTTTATTCTGATCATTATAAGATTTACTAAGGTAATTCTTTGGTTCATATCTATGGTTGAGTAGTACCTCATTACAGATATTAATGAAAGAAGAATTTTCCCTTACATGCTCAGTTCTAGCAACAATCAAATCCCTAAGAGAATTTGGTAATTTATACAAGATTTTATCTCTCCAAATATCATAATCCATCTTTGGATCAATTGCTCTAAGGATTTTAGTTATTTTCATCAGAAAAACAATGGGCTTTTCAACAGAGGAGGATACATATCTAGTATTCTCATACAGTCTTTGCTGAGCTAACCTGAATTTTGAACCACCAAACTGATTCTCAATCAAGGATTTCCAATCATTCCATGTATAATGATTGTTATCTAAGAGGACAGATTCATACCACATCAAGGCTACATTGGAAAATAAAGAAATTAGCTTAGAAACAATTTCCTCATCAGGTAGTTTATAAGATCTCTTTAAATTATCAATTCTTTGGATAAAGTGTTGCCAATCAGAGGAAGAATCACCATCAAAGGTAGGATATTGGTCTAACTTAGGCCAATTTTTCTGACTACTGGGATGGTCCACTTTTTGGTTTGAATTATTTATTAGTAATAATTCCTGAAGTTTAGCCAGGTGTTCAGAAATTTCATTATTTACAGAAACAGCTGGTGCATGACCATCACAAGATTTTTTGCTAGTAGCAAAAGATTTTACAGACTCATTGTCAGTTTGTTTAATGGTTGAAATATGAGGAAGAAAGGATGAACTTTGTTCAGGTTTTTTCCCTTTATTTTTATGCAGCTTACTGGCAGAAATCTCATTTAATTCATTATTGATGGTTAAGGTTGAGAACTTTTCCTGTAGGTCAGACACATAGTTTCTTATTCTTGGAATTTCAGACATCTGGTCATTCACTTTTGCAAGAGATAGAACATTTCTGTCCTCAGAAACTGAGTGTTTGGTACTTAGTGCATGGAAGTCATTTTTTAGTTTTTTCAACTCATTTTGTAGAGATTTTATTTCATTTTTGAATGAATAATTTTCCTCAATAAGGGGTTTCAATTCACTCAATGTCTTATGCAGACTGATATTTCTATCTGAGATAGCTCTATGGTCACTTCTTATTTGTTTTTGTTGACTAAGAACAATATTCAAGGTTTCTTTGATTTTTAAATAAGCTGTATCTTGTACAGAAGAACTCACTTTACATTGCAAGTGTAAATTATTTAATCTATCATTTTCATGGATTAACACATCTCTCACATGTTTGTCTTTCACAATATTAAAATCAAGGGTATCTTTCAATATTTCCTCAGAAGTTTTTTCAATTAAGTTATAGATTTCAGGGGGAACAGAATCATTTTTAATTGCAAGAGAAGGATTAATTAAAGATGTAGAAGTTAAATGTAAAGGTTCATCAAATGACAATTTGCTAATTACATCAATAGGGCTACTAGTTACAGGAAGCTGTCTTTTAACAGGTTTAACTGTTCTTTCACCATGTTCAATAATATTACCTGCAGAAGAAGATTTATTAGAAAACATACCCAAGTGACTATCAACCAAATTACTTACCATGGCAGAGGAGGAAACTTCCCCTGGGACTGGGTTTGGGATTGTGCTTGGGCCTTCTTTCTCCTGCTTTGTTGGTAGGGATGAGGAGGTGGATGGAAATTGGGTGTTCTGGATGGGCCAGGCTGATGATGGGGAGGGTGTTGCACATTCTGTTGGTAGTGACTCATTAGATAATCCCATTTCCATTGCTCTACTTCCATAGTATTTGGATTTTGGATGGTTGAGCTGGGTGGCTGTGAAGGTTGAGCCTGAAATTGAAGCTGATTGGGAGGCAATTGAGGAGGGGCCTGGGCCTGAATCTGGTTCCTGAGTTCTTGGACCTGATCCCACAATGTGTCTACCTTTGCTTTGTACGTCATATTTTCTGTCTTCAACTCTTTTATATGACTGGATAGGTTGCTGATTTGTTGTGGCAGAGGAAGCTTTTTTATTTTGAAGCCTTTTGGAAGACCTTCTTGAGGCACTAGAGGCTTTACTTCCTTCTGTGGTACTGGGGGAAGGGGGTTTGGTTTGTTTGCATTTCCTGTCATTTCCACATCCTGCAGTATGTGAATTCTTTGTGTTAACATAAGATTTTTTATGACCAACTTTAGAAGAACTTACAGTGTCAGCATCATAGTCAATTTCTATTTCATCCACTTGCATGTTATCCATTTTTTCTGTCAAATTGTTGGACATACTAGTGGGAAGATTAATATTTTACTTTGTACTTTATAAAAAAAATAATCAAAGTTAGTCAATAATTGCTCCAAATAATATAAAAAAAAAATTTTAATTAATTAAATTATAGAAAAAATAACTTTCAATATAAAGTAATAATTAAAAAATTAATTTTTTTAAAAAAAATGGATTGCAAGTTTAAATTGGGAATAACAAGTTAGTTAATTCAACCAATTAATTACCAATATTAAATATGGCAATATATTGGGACTAAGCACAATGTACTTTTAAGTCAACCAAAATTAAAAATAATTAATAATAATAAAAAATTAAATTAATAATTCAATTTGTATTAATAATAATGTCAATTCTTCTAGGACTAAGAGGATTTAACACTCTATAATGGTCAACTAGGAAAAAAAAAATTTTTAAAAATTGAACACTTACACTCAGTGAATCAGCAATTAAGCCACAATCACTGTTATTGCAATAAAAATATAGTAATATGAGTGAGAGGCGCAAAGGTGAACTTACTATAGTGATCGAAAAATCACTTCAAAATAATATAAAAATTAATATTATATAAACCTAAGATGTCGAACCCAAGTTCGAAACACAGTCGCGGCAAAAGTTTCGTTTTGCTAGGTGGTCCGTGCGTTTTGTCGTTCGTCGCCAGGCTTCGATCGTCGTCGTCATTTGGAAAGGCCCCCAGTTGTCGGCCGGTCGTCTAGAAGAAGGAGAAAAATAGAAGAAGGAATGAGAGGAGGAGAAGGAGGAAAGGAGTATGGGTAATAAAAGAAATAAAGTTTAATAAAATTATTTAATTTATTGAGAGAAAACAACGATGAGTGAGCTGAGAAGAGACAACAAATTGGTTTTATAAATATTATTATTTTTTTTTTTAAGTAAGAGTTCTGCGCGGCAACCAATATAATTACTATCAGACTTAGAGCAACCTTTAAATTGTTATATAAAATTTTAATTAGAATTTTATTACTAATAAAAAGAATATAAACGTAATATAAAAATTGTATTTAAATTGTTGAGTGTATAATAAGTGATAAGGCTACAGGGGATTATCCAAGGCCCTTTTATAGGCAATGGGTCCTCTGAAGCGCTACTATATCAATAAATACAATGATTAGAAAGGAATAAAACAAATATATCAAAAGAGTAAATGAAACATAACAATATAGAGAAAAACATGAAACAATTAATTAAAAGCCCAATTAAGAATCCAATTTCCCCGCCATTAATCCCCAAATCAGTAAGTGACAATAGTAAATAACTAAACAAGATTGGAAACATAGGAACTATGAGAAATATAATTCCCAACAGATGGTACATTCTGATTAGAGGACATTTTAAGTGAAACAAAAAATAATTTGACGCAACAAAACAAGCAATTAATCTCAATTTAGTCCAAATTAATTTATTTGTTTTTTCTAACACAATTAAGGGTCAAAAGAAGCGTCCTTAATAATTGTTTAGTATCATATGAGAGGTATTAGTTAATATATAATTTTAAGTAATTAATTTAAATATATTATAAATCAAATTTACACTTGTAATTATAATATATGTTTTTTAATTAATTAAATATAAATTTATAATTATTAAATACATAAAAATGCGCCATTATTTAAAGAATATATTATATTATGCTCAATTTAATTGTATATAAAAATATATATAACCAATAAATTTAATGTAACATTTGTATATAATAAAATTCTTATATAATTTCATTATGTAATAAAATATTAAGTTATATTCATTAAATACAAGTCTTACTCACTCTTTAAGGTTTTATAATTTATATATCATTTACTGGACTCCTGGAATAGCCTGGCTGACACAAACCTACTATAAACCTCCTCAGGCCCATCCTTATCAGGGAGGAAGAAGAATGAAGGCACAGGAGAAATTTCCTACCTTTCCATGGTAAGTAATTTTTTTGATAAACATTTTGGTATGTATAATAACAAATCTTCTCTCACAGTTAATATTGTGGATAATGGTGAAAGAACAGTTAAACCCATAAAGAGAAAACCTGATTTAATAAGTGGCCCTAATGATGTAATAAGTAAATTATCATTTGATGAACCTTTACATTTAACCTCTACTTCTTTAATTAATCCTTCTCTTGCAATTAAAAATGATTCTGTTTCCCCTGAAGTCTATACCTTTCTTGAGAAAAATTCTGAGGATATATTAAAAGATACACTTGATTTTAATGTTGTAAAAGACAAAAATTTAAGAGATATATTAGTACATGAGAGTGATAGATTGAATAATTTGCACTTACATTTAAAGTGAGCTCTTCTGTGCAAGATACAGCCTATTTTAAAATAAAGAAACTTTGAATATTATTCTTAGCCAACAAAAACAAATAAGTGATCATAGAGCTATCTCAGATAAAAACATTCATCTGCACAAAGCTTTGAGTGAGTTAAAACCCCTTATTGAAGAGAATTATTCATTGAAAAGTGAAATGAAGTCTCTACACAATGAGTTGAAAAAGCTGAAAAATGATTTCCCAGCTCTGAGTACCAAATACATAGTTTTTGAGGACAGAAAATTTTTATCCCTTTTAAAAAGTAAATGACCAGATGTCTGAAATTCCATGGATAATAAATTCTGTGTCTGAACTACAGGAAAAATTCTCATCTTTAACTGACAATCATTATGGTGTACATGGATATGCTGCCAAAAAATTGCATAAAAATAAAGGAAAGGGGCCTGAGCAAAGAAGCTCTTTTCTACCCCATATTTCAACCATTAAAAAAACTGACAATGAGTCTGTAAAATCGTTTGCTACTAGCAAAAAATATTCTAATGGTCATGAGCCAGCTGTTTCTGTAAATAATGAGATATCTGAAAACCTGGCAAAACTTCAAGAATTATTAATGTTAAATAATTCAAACCAAAAGATGGATCATCTTAGTAGCCAGAAAAATTCGCCCACACTGGATCAATATCCCACTTTTGATGGTAACTCTTCATCTGACTGTCAACACTTTTTTCAGAGAATTGATAATTTGAAAAACTCTTAAAAATTTCCAGATGAAGAAATTGCCTCTAAATTAATTTCTTTATTTTCCAATGTAGCTTTAATGTGGTATGAATCTGTCTTACTGGACAATCAACATTATACTTGGAAAGAATGGAAAACCTTGTTTGAAAATCAATTTGGTGGTTCCAAATTCAGACTTGTCCAGCAGAGATTATGTGAGAATGCTAAATATGTATCCTCCTCTCCTTAAAAACCTTTTTATTTCCTTATGAAAATTAAAAAAATTCTTCAAGCCATGGATCCTAAAATGGATTATGATATTTGGAGAGATAAAATTCTCTATAAATTACCAAATTCTCTGAGAGATTTGATTGTGGAAAGGACTGAGCATGTGAGAGAGAAATCTTCCTTTATTAATATCTGTAATGAAGTCCTACTAAATAATAGATATGAACCAAAGAATTATCCTGTTAAAACTTATCATGACTAAAAAAAGCCCTCCACAAAACTTCCAGAAAAAACTGGTAGACCCTCTTTCCCAGTTTCTCTAAAGAATAGCAACTAATACTTGTTTTAAATGTAACAAACCATGGCAAAAAGGACATATTTGTGACATGAAATTTTATCTTGTAGAAAAAAATGAGGAATATAAAAATACTCAAGGTGATCTTGATGATTCCTCCAGTGACTGTAATAGCAATATCTGTTATGACCATGAGTCTTCTCAGGAAGTTCTGGTTTTAGAAAAGGATATCCAATATTTAGATAATTGGTCTGATAATTGTGATATTGACTTATCTTCTGTATAAAATGCTGAAGTAATTAGAAATATTACTGACAGTTCCATTTTAATATACCCTTTGAGGGCACCAGTTATCATTAATGGTAAAAATGTTGAGTTTATTCTTGACTCTGGTGCTGGAGGAAGTGTAGTGTCTGAGAAAGCACTTGCTTCTGTAGATAAGGATTATCAATGCAAACTATTACCTTTAAAATCTGAAAAATGGAAAGGTTATGGTTCTGTTTTATGTCCCATTGGCAAAAACAAAACAACTTTATTCTTTAAATATAATGGTGTTTTTGTCAGAGAAATTTGTGAATTTTTTGTGATGAAAAATGACAATTTAAACAATTGGTTTATCATGGGAAATGATTTTTTAACCATTTTTGACATTAAATTAGATCCTGCAAATAATTGTTTTACTTTGGGAATGAATGAAAAAAAAAATTTAAATTTCTTCTTCTAAAAAGTATTCTGCACCCTTATTAAAATATTGTCATTCTTTGATCTAATTGAAAGGTAGACCAACAGAGGAAATGAATGTATTATTTTCTGAAATTGAAACAGCTTCATTTGGTGATCAATTAACTGTTGACCAAAAAGATTCAATAGTAGCCTTAATTACATCTTTCTTAATGGCTTTTGCTCATGGTTCCCATGTGTTAGTTTTGGTTAAAGATGAAATGAAAATTTCTTTATCTTACAATTTGGATGAAATACCTCCTAGCCTATAAAAAAAACCTTACTCTGCTTCTCCCACAAAGAGAAAAGATATAAAATAGAATACCTCAACTTTACTAAGTATTAATATCATTGAAAAAGTGGATGTTACACCCAAATATTGTGTCATATCTCCAGTTTTAATCTCTTATGAGAAAGATAAAGCTAGACTTTGTGGAGTTTATAGATCATTAAATACATATACTGTGGATGATTTTTACTCCTTACCCAGAATTAGCTCTATACATGCTACCTTGCAAGGTGCAAAATTCATAAGTTGTCTGGATGGGAATAAAGGTTATCATCAAATGCCTGATGAAGAGTCTTCCCAAAATTCTTTGCTAATTGCAACCCATATGGGAATTTACAAATATTTTAGGATGCGCTTCGGCCCTTAAAATTCCCTTTCAGTATTCTAAAATTGATGGATAACACATTTCATCAGGAAATAATTGAAGTTTGGTTAATGGTTTATATTGATGACATCATAGTTTTTTCTAAAACTTTTGATGAAAATTTACAACAGTTGAATAAAATCTTCCCGAAAATGCATGAAATTAACATGACTTTATCCTTAAAAATGTGTAAATTTGGGTTTCAATCCTTAAAAGTCCTGGGTCATGTTCTGTCTGGCTTACAGATTTGTGTAGACCAAGAAAAAGTTGCTGCTATCCAAAAATTGTCAGCACCAACTTCTGTAAAAGAAATACAGAGTTATTGGGAATGTGTTGATATTATAGACAATACATAAAAAATTATCAAGTCATTGCCTTACCACTTACCAAACTAACTAGAAAAGATTTGTCTTATATATGGAATGAGGATGCTCAAAAAGCTTTTGACACCTAAAAGAAGTGTTTAATGACAGCCCCAATCCTTTCCCTTCCAGATTTTAAGAAGCCTATTGTTCTATATACAGATGCAAGTTTTATTGGACTTGGAGCAACTCTTCATCAAAAACATATTATTAATGAAAAAGTTTCAGAAGTAGTAATTTGTTAAATTTCAAGAACCTTAAGAAAAAGTGAATCGAAATATGGTGCCACTCAATTAGAGTGCTTAGCAGTTGTATGGGCTTTGGAAAAGCTTCATTACTATTTAGATGATCAAAAGTTTGAATTAGTTACAGATTTCAGTGCTGTGAAATCCCTCTTCAACTTGAAAACACCAAATAGACATATGTTTATATGGCAACTAGCTGTTCATGAATACAGAGGTAGAATGACTATTATTCACAGGGCTGGAAATGTTCATTCAAATGTTGATATGTTGTCCAAATTACTTCTTCCAAATGATGTATCCAATCCAGCCTATGTACCTGAAGATGATACAGTACATACACATGGTATATACATTGTGGATATGGAAGAGGAACTGTAACAATTAATTCTGGATTCATATGATCAAGATTCTGATTTTAATAAATTGGTTACAATCTTGAATTATCCAAAGAATGTTTTTATCCAAGAATTGATAAAAATTCTTCTGCCAAAGTACCAGAGTGCTTTGAGTAAAGGAAAGTTTTCCATTGAAGATGGTTATATTTACTACATGAGAAAACTGACAAATGTAATTGTTATCCCTTCTTTCATGAAAGAAACCATCTAAAAACTATGACATGATGACATTTTAGCAGGACATTTTGATCTTGAAAAAACCATTATCAGAATTTAAAACACCACTTGGTGGGCTAATATGTTTGAAGACACTAAATTGTATGTTGAATCTTGTGATTCTTTTCAGAAATCTAAGAGATTGACAGGTGAAAGAGCAGTATTGTTACAACATATTGAAGGATGTGATGCTTCTTGGAAAATCATTAACATGGATTTTGTCACTGGTATTCCTCTAGCAGGTAAAGACAGTTATAGCTCTTGTTGGTTAATAGTGGATAGATTCACCAAAATGTGCAAATTTATTCCCACCCACAAAGATGTATCCACAAAAGAATTAGCTTTCTTATGGTGGACTTACATGTTTAATATTGTTGGATTTTCAAAAGCCATTATCTCTGATAGAGATCCAAAATTTACATCTGAGTTTTGGACCTCTTTGATGGATATTTGTGGCTGTGAGTTAAAGTTGTCTACAGCTCACCATCCTCAGACTGATGGTCTAGCTGAAAGAATTATTCAAACTCTAGAAGATATAATTAGAAGGTATTAAGCCTTTGGATTAGAATATATAGAAAATGACAGATTTACTCATGACTGGGTCGCTCTATTTCATGGTCCTGAATTTGCATATAATAGCACTGTTCATTCTGTCACAGAGAAAAATCCTTTTGCGCTTTGGTTAGGTTATGTCCCAAATACTCCTGCTCAAATTCTAAATACTAAATTACCTAAGTTCGAACTACACCCTGATGTAAAATCTTTTATGCAAATGCAACAGCTATGCAGAAAACATGCTCAATTCTGTGTTGATAAAACATTTGAATATGAAAAAAAGATGGGATAAATCCCATAAAGAATACAAATTTAAAAAGGGTGATGAAGTGTTGATATCTACTATCAATTTCAATCTACAAGGCAATAACAAGTTAAAAGATCCTTTTGTGGGACCATTTGTTGTTAAAAGAATGGTTGGTGATAATGCAGTAGAAGTTGTATTGTATTCTCCTTATGATAGGAAACACCCTGTTTTCCCCATTTCCTTACTTAAACCTTATACTTCCAATAGTGACTTATTTTCCCAAAGAAGTGGAAGACTTAAGAAAAACCCTCAGGAAGTCACAGAAACTACAGAAATTGATAAAATTCTCAAAGATAGAATTATCACTTCTGAAAGAGGTACTGAAAATTTATTGAGATATAAAAACAAATTATCTGAAAATGATGCATGGATACCTGGAAAATAAATTTCAAATCTTCTTACTCTTTTAAAAAAGTATAAAAAGAAAAAATCTTAGCATTTTTTTATTGTTTTATTAGAGTGACAGAGTGTCAGCCAGGCTATCTCAGGAGCCCAGTAAATTATATAATAAATTACTGGAATCATTTAAGGGAATTATGCTATACATTTTATGTAGTTACAATAAAAAATCTTATTGAATAAATTTATATAAATATTTTATAAGTAAAATTATTTTTATATAAATTATTAAGAAACTTTTTATTACATAAAAGGATATTATATTCTATAACATAATGGCACATTTTGTATGTATTTAATATTTTTAAATCAATAAATTAATTATTTAAGATTATATTCTAAGTGTAAAATTTAACTTATAATGTAATTAAAATTTGAATAATAAAATTTATATAAACTAAATACAACTTATCATATAATACTATCCATAAATATTGGGCACTTCCTTGACCATTAATTGTGTCTCTAAATTTACTAAATTAATTAGAGTACTTATTTAACATGATAAATTTAAATTCTCATTCTAAATAGGTTATTTTATTAAATTAATTAGTTGTTTCAATTAACTTTATAATTAAATTACTTGAAATAGTTAAAATAATTAATTTAATTTTCTTTATACTGAATTGAGATTTATTATATATATTAAAAGCGTGAAAATAATTTTTTTTGTTTTAATTAAACCTTTTTCAGCTATTTTTATTGCCTGTTTTAGATTTTCTTTCTCACAGTTCTCAGGTTTCATACATATGTAGTTATTTATTATATTACATATTTGTTTTGGGATTTTATGGTGGGAAAAGGTATTTCTTATTCACAGGTTCAGTTTATTGGATCAATTTTTGTACTTATTTTGAATGTTTCAATTAAATAAAATTACCTGTTCTTTTCAAATTACTATATTCTTTGTAAATACAATTGAGACGCTTGAGATGGTCTTCTTGCCTATAAAAGGGCCTTGATAATCTCTCTAGTCATCATCACTTATTACACTCACAACTTAAATCATATTTTAAAAATACATTTATTATCATTTTTATTAGTACTACAATTCTAATCTAAATTTTATATAGTCCTAAGGTTGCAGTAAGTCTATTAATAACAAGAATTGTGTCAGGCTAAGGTCAAGTACAAAGACATTAACTAGCTTGAATGTTCAGATTTCTAGAAGATTTTAATGGTCAGATATTAATACTGTAGTACAAATCCAATAAGTATTTAAATATCATTCAATATAAGGGCCTCAGTTATTTTAATCTCACTAATTATATATGGCTTACAAACTTATAGTTGGTAGAAAAATAGATTTATTATATTCAGATACTATTCAAAGACTTAATAAGTACTATTGATATTTATTGTAATTGTATTGATTATATGTTTTAATTGTAATGATAACAAATGTAGAAAATAAGACAAAAAACACCCTCCTTTTATACACAATAACTTCCCCAATGACTCCCTTGATTTACCAGCTTTATACCCAGTTAATGACGCCTCATTCCAGCTAATAGACATTTCTAGAGTCTATAAGAGTGACCAGTAACATAATTAGAATGATATCACCTGCCAAACTCCTGTAGTAATAGGGATAATCCATCAAAATTAAAGAATAAGAAAAAAAGAGAGTATATGCATATTATACATTAAAATAATGGACCAAAAAGGGAAAATTAAGACTAATTATTACTTAAAAATAAGGGGGATTAAAAGTAGAAATGTTGGGGCTAATCATGACATTATAATCCATGAAACCCCCTTTCAAAAATAACCAAAATTGACTGAGAAACCACCAAAAAACCCAAAAAAGGGCGTGAGATGTGGGGTAACTACATGCAGTCCTTGGAAGGTGCTTGCACAGGTAAATCCTTGACTAATTTAGGCAAATTTAAGCGTTATAGTAAATTAAAGTACCAAGATTGAGGTTATTAATGAAATTAGTGCATATAAAGAGGGTCAATGCATTTACAATTTAGCTAGGACACTAAATAAGCGCCTCTCGCCTATTTTAGCGTGTTTCCCCACAGTGGGCGTAGAATGTGGGGTAATTATAGTGTGAAAAAGCCAACTTTTCTAAAAATGAAGCTATTCACATTGGAAAAATGCAGGCAGTATGTGGCCAGTACACAGAAGCCATTTCTGGCATAAAAAACACCAAATTTGAAAAGTATTATTTTTATGCATTTAAGTAGCCAAATCAATAGTCCTAAATGAGTCAAATTGAACTGTCAAAGCGCATTTTTAATATCATTTTATTTATAGCGCATATAATCAACTTTTAAGTGATTTAAAGCACATTTCTTGTTTTTTACATAAAACAATGAAAACAACAGCTTTAAGTGTACTTAAAAATAATGTAGCCTAATATTTAAGGTTCTTAAGATTACCCTAGCATATTCCAACTTGATATTAAGTGCATAAAACTTATATAAAGTGGATATATGCATAATGGCATATTTTGTATATTATTGTAATTTTACTTATGTATACTATTTGTGTACTCTAATTTATTGCTCCCATGTATAGTCCATGTGTTTAACATAACTTATAAGTACTTTTTACTCAGTCATGGGGATATCCAGGCTGACGAATTGATTGCTGCACATTGAAATATAACTTATTAACATAAATATATTGAATATCAATTGAATCTACAATTGTGTCATTCCTCAGAAATTGTCGTTGTACTCCTTTTTAATAACTCAACTATTTTATTTACTTCTTATTAATATTGTAAACTTTTTTTTTCCCTCTTCTTCTCCTTCTTCTAGACAATCTGCTGATATTTCTTTTTTCTTGAAAAAAAACAGTAAAAAATAAAAAATAAAAAATAAAAAATAAAAAATAAAAAATAAAAAATAAAAAATAAAAAATAAAAAATAAAAAATAAAAAATAAAAAATAAAAAATAAAAAATAAAAAATAAAAAATAAAAAATAAAAAATAAAAAATAAAAAATAAAAAATAAAAAATAAAAAATAAAAAATAAAAAATAAAAAATAAAAAATAAAAAATAAAAAATAAAAAATAAAAAATAAAAAATAAAAAATAAAAAATAAAAAATAAAAAATAAAAAATAAAAAATAAAAAATAAAAAATAAAAAATAAAAAATAAAAAATAAAAAATAAAAAATAAAAAATAAAAAATAAAAAATAAAAAATAAAAAATAAAAAATAAAAAATAAAAAATAAAAAATAAAAAATAAAAAATAAAAAATAAAAAATAAAAAATAAAAAATAAAAAATAAAAAATAAAAAATAAAAAATAAAAAATAAAAAATAAAAAATAAAAAATAAAAAATAAAAAATAAAAAATAAAAAATAAAAAATAAAAAATAAAAAATAAAAAATAAAAAATAAAAAATAAAAAATAAAAAATAAAAAATAAAAAATAAAAAATAAAAAATAAAAAATAAAAAATAAAAAATAAAAAATAAAAAATAAAAAATAAAAAATAAAAAATAAAAAATAAAAAATAAAAAATAATAGAAAAAAAAAAGAAAAAGAAAAAAAAGCAGGTTATATATCAGGTGGTCCTTCAAGTATAGAAGATATTTCAAGGAATTTCAAGGATTGCAACAGTGGATTTTAGAGGACTCAAAATGTGTAGGTGTTTCTCTTATCTTTTAAAGATTATTTACTCAATAATAAGAGGTAGAGTTTTAATTATTATTATAGTTAATGATTTAGAACTACGAGATTGTAAGTACTAAAAACAATAATAAATAGTAATAAATATTTAAATGTAGTATTGTTTTAATAATGTAAGTAAGTGAGTGAGTAATGAATGAAAAGTTCAAAAAGGGAGGGCCTTTTTATAGGCAAAGATGTGAGAAATAAAGACACGGAGTTAACACCACCTGATACAAGGGTGTGAGAAAAAAGAAACTAAATAAAGTGTGTATGTGAAACAATAAAAGATATACTAAATAGTGCGTAAATAAAAGGTATCATTTTATTTGAAATAACAATTAGAATCCCTTGGTCCATCACATTTAGTACAAAAACATTTGATTTAAAATTTTGATTCAACAAAATCTAAATAAAGAAATTTGAAAAGTTTCTTCTTTTTATATTTTTTAAATTTTTGAATACTATTTTTATTCCCTCTCATCTGTATTATTGAGCACAGTGTTAGGGAGTAAAAATGTATGTGAAAATTACATATTTTTATCAATTATTTACATTACTTATTGTACTTAGCTAGTTAGTTGTAAGTAATACATATGAAGTTAGTAAATAATTAATTACTAATAAGGATTAAAAGGCGTGGCTTCATCTCAGTAAGATAATTAATTATTTTACTGGGTAAGTCTAGTAGCCTGGCTGACACTTTTTCACTCTAAAAAAAAAATAAAAAAAATGCTACGATTTTTTCTTTTTATACTTATTTAGTTGAATAGGGAGGTTAGATATCTCCTTCCCAGGTATCCAAGAATCATATTCAGATGATTTATTCTTGAATCTCAATAAGTACTCTGTACCTTTTTCAGCAGGAACTATTCTGTCTTTAGAATTTTATCAATTTCTGATGTCTAAGTGATTTCATTAGGGGTCTTTTTTGGTCTTCCCCTCCTTTTGGGAAACAAATCACTATTGGATGTATAAGGTTTTAAAAGAGATATTGGAAAAACAGGATGTTTTCTGTCATATGGAGAATACAAAATAACTTCAACTGCATTATCACAAACCATTCTTCTTACAACAAATGGACCAAAAAATGGGTCTTTCAATTTGTTATTACCTTGTAAATTGAAGTGAACTGTAGAAATCAACACCTCATCACCCTTTTTAAAAGTGTATTCTTTATGGGATTTGTCACTTCTCTTCTTCTCATATTCAAATGATTTTTCAATACATTTTTGAGCATGAGTTCTGCAAAGTTGTTGCATTTGAAGAAAAGATTTTACACCAGGATGTTAATCCAATTTAGGTATTTTATTATTGAGAATTCAGGGAGGAGTATTTGGAACATATCTAAGCCAGTTTTCAAAAGGCTTTCTTTGAGTAACAGAATGAACAGTGCTATTATAAGCAAATTCCAACCTAGGAAGTAAGGTAACCCAATCATGAGTGAATCTGTCATTTTCTTCATACTCAAGGCCAAAAGAACAGTACTTTCTTATCATGTCCTCTAAAGTCTGAATCATTCTTTCAGCTAAACTATCAGTCTGAGGGTGATGGGCAGTAGAAAGTTTCAGATCACAACCACAAATATCCATCAGAGACATCCGAAATTCAGAAGTAAATTTAAGGTCTCTGTCAGAGATTATGGATTTAGGAAAACCAGCAGTATTAAACATATGAGACCACCATAAGAAAGCTAATTCCTTAGTGGAAACATCTATGTGAGTAGGGATAAATTTACACATTTTTGTGAATCTGTCCACAATAACCCAACAAGAGTTATAACTGTCTTTACCAGCAATAGGTAATCCTGTTACAAAATTCATCTTTATTATCTGCCATGGTGCATCAGGAGGTTCAAGATGTTACATTAATCCAGCTCTTTTACCAGTCAGTCTTTTTGATTTTTGTCAAGAATCACAAGATTCAACATATAATTTGTTGTCTTCAGACATATTAACCCACCAAGCAGTGTTTTTAATTCTGATCATTGTTTTTTCAAGATCAAAATGTCCAGCTAATATGTCATCATGACAAATTTTCAAGATGATTTCTTTCATAGAAGGAGGAATAACAATGACATTACTCAAATTTCTTTTATAATATAGATATCCTTTATCTATTGAAAATTTACCTTTCTCCAAAGCCTTCTGAAACTTTGTTGGAAGGGTTTTAATTAATGCTTGTATTGAAGCATTCTTTGGATCATTTAATATGGTGCATGACTTTTTCAAGTCAGTTTCCTTACCATATTATTCCAGAATAAGCTGTAATAGCTCTTCCTCCATATCAACCACATATATCCCATGGATATGAATAATTTCATCCTCAGGATCATAAGCAGGATTAGAGTCATCATTTGGTAAAGGTAATCTTGATAACATATCCACATTTGAATGAACAATACGAGCCCTATGAATAATTGTCATTCTCCCTCTGTATTCCTGAACATCTAACTGCCATCTGAACGTATGTCTGTTAGGTGTTTTCAAGTTTAAAAGGGATTTAACTGCACTGCAGTCAGTGACAAATTTGAATTTCTGGTCATCTAGGTAATAATGTAGCTTTTCTAGAGCCCACACTACAGCTAAACATTCCAATTGAGTAGCACCATATTTCAATTCAGTCTTTCTCAAGGTTTTTGAAATATAACAAATTACTACTTCTGATACTTTATCATTAATCACTTGTTTTTGATGGAGGGAAGCACCCAGACCAATAAAACTGGCATCAGTATATAAAACAAATGGCTGATTAAAGTCAGGTAAAGTAAGAATAGGTGCTGACATCAAACAGTGTTTCATAGTGTCAAAGGCCCTTTGTCTTTCACTATTCCAGACAAATGCAACATCCTTTCTAGTTAATTGGGTAAGGGTAAAGCTATGACTTGGTAATTAATAATATACCGTCTATAGTATCCACACATTTCCAAAAAACTCTGTAGCACTCTAACTGTATTAGGAGCCTTCACCTGTTGTATGGCTGCCACTTTTTTTTGGTCAACACATATCTGTAAGACTGAAATAACATGAACAAGAACTTATAAAGAATGGAAACCAAATTTAAATTTCTTCAAAGCAAGTTTCATATTTATCTCATCCATTTTTTGGAACACTTTACACAGGTGGTTAAGATTGTCCTCAAATGTTTTTGAGAATATAATGATATCATCAATATAAACCATCAGCCATCCTTTAATTAACTCCTGGTAGAATGTGTTATCCATGACTTTTTGAAAAACTGAAGGCAGATTTTTAGGGCCAAATGGCATCCTATAATTCTTATAAATACCCATATGAGTAGCAATCATCAGAAAATTCTGAAAATTTTATTCAACAGGTACCTGGTGATATCCTTTATTACCATCCAAACAGCTAATATATTTAGCACCCTGTAATGTAGCATGTATAGAGCTAATTCTAGGAAAAGGATAGATATCATCAACAGTATAAGTATTTAGTGCTCTATAATCACCACATAACCTGGCTTTATCTTTCTCATAAGAAATTAGGACAGGTGAGATAACACAATATTTAGGTGTTTCAACTACCTTTTCAATAATATTCATTTTTAAAAGGGTAGAGATATTGTCTTCAATATCTTTTCTCTTTGTGGGAGAAGCAGGATAAGGTTTCTTCTTTAAACTAGGTGGTATATCAGTTAATGGACAAGATAATGAGAGTTTCATTTCTTCTTTAACTAATCCTAGCTCATGTGACCCATGAGCAAAGGCCATAGGAAAAGACTTTATCAAGTTAATGATGGAATCTTTATCCTCACCAGAAATTTTCTCTCCAAAAGAGGCATTGTCAATTTCAGTCATAAGAGCATGCATTTCTTTTGTGGATCTTCCTTTTTATTGAACCACAGAATTATATGTGTTCAATTCTGGTTTTAATAATTTTTTGGTGGAGGAAAACTTAAATTTTCACTTCCCATTTATCCCCATTGTGAAGCATTGGTTTGTAGGATTTAATTTTATGCCATATTTGGTTAAAATTTAATTTCCTATGATAAACCAAATTCTTAAATTATCATTTTTCATGACAACAAAATCACAAATAGCTCTTACAAAACCATGGCTATATTTAAAAAATACTTATGCCTTGTATTTACCAATGGGGGACAAAACAGAGCCATAGCCTCTCCAATTTTCAGAAGTGACAGGCATCAGTTTTGATTTATAGTCTTTATCCACTGAAGCAAGTGCTTTTTCAGATACTACACTTCCTCCAGCTCCAGAATCCAGAACAACTTCCATGCTGGCTCCATTGATCAAGACTGGTGCTTTGAGAGGGGCAATAACAATTGAGCTATCCTCAATGTTCCTAATGATCTCAGCACCCTAAACTGTAGATAAATCATTATTATAAATATCAATAGTATTTAAATAATGAATATCTTCTTGCAGCATCAAGATTTCTTGTTGAGATTCATATGAAATATTGCTGGAAAAATCACTTGAAGTATCATCCAGTTCTATTGTTTCATCAGCCTTCTCCTCAGTTTGTTCAACAAGATTTATCCTCTTTTCACAAACATGGCCTTTCTTCCAAGGCTTTTTGCACTTGAAGAAAGTGTTTGTTGCATACTTTTTTGGTGCAACAGGGGCAGAAGGTTTACCAAACTTTTCCAGATGTTTTTGATGGTAAGTGGAGGATTTCCCCAAAGGGGTCCTAGGAATGAATCTTCTGGAATCATACTTGTTGTTTAGAAGGAATATATTGCATGTATTAATGAAAGAAGAGGCTTCTTTAGAGAACTCAGTCCTAGCCACTATCAAGTCTCTCAGAGACATTGGTAATTTATAAAGTATCCTGTCCTTCCATAACTCAAACTCCATATTTGGGTCCATTTCCCTCAAGATTTTTACAATTTTCATTAAGAACTCAATAGGTTTATCAGTAGAAGAGCTATATCTAGTTTCCTCATACTGCCTTTGTTGAGCCATTCTGAACTTGGAGCCACCAAATTGTGCTTTAATCAATTTTTTCCAATCTTCCCATGAGTAGTCATTTCTGTCCAGGAGAACAGATTCATACCACATTAGGGCAACATTGGTAAACAAAGAAAATAACTTAGACACAATTTTCTCATCTGGGAGTTTGTAAGAATTTTTCAAGTTATTAATTCTTTAAATAAATTTCTGCCAATCAGAAGAAGAAGCACCATCAAATGTTGGGTACTGGTCAAGTTTTGGCCAATTCTTTTGATTTGAAGGAGTCTCCTTAGTACCAGCTTGTTTCTGAGTAAGGAGCATCTGTAACTTCTCTAGTTTTTCAGTAATATCATTGTATAATCCCTCTGTTGAAGATCCTGGTGCATCATCAATTTTTGATGGAAACTCAGGGGTATCAACATGTATTTCTGGAACCAATTTTCCTTTAGATGAACTAGTCACAGGTAACTTTGGAGCATCCTGTACTATATGTTCCTTTAAAGAAATCTCAGAATATTTTTTATCATTAAACAATGAGTTCAATTTCTCCTCAATGGTTTTTAGTCTGGTTTTCACTCTTGGAAGACTAGATTAACTCTCATTTATTGTTGCAAAAGATAAATGAGTTTTATTTTGAGAAGATGAAAAATGGTCATTCAATCTTTTCAGATTCATCTTGTCTATCTCCACCTCCTGGAAAGAAGCAGATACAGTATATTTCAGTTTAGACAAATCATTTTTGATATTTTGCCTTAAAGCAACTTTCCTTTCATGGGTTGTCTTGTAATGAAACAATTCATCAGAAAGTCTCTGTGATTAACTCCTTAATGCTTGATAACCCTGTTCAGTTAACAAACTATTATATTTCTGAGTCAGTTGCATGTTGTTCATTGTATGATTTTGTTTAGCAATAATATCACTCAAATATTCATCATTAATGTTAGCTACATCTGGAGTATTTCTTAATAGGGAAACAGAATGATTTCCAGATTCTCATAAAACTCTGGTTCAAGTGTTTCATCAATAATAGCCATATCAGTATTTATCATTGAAGTAACAATTAGAACTAAAGGATTAGATAAATTTTAAATTTGAGAAATTTGTCTACTGTTCTCAGCCTCTACAGGTCTCACAGTCTCATCTCCTCTTCCAGAATTACCTGAGGGAACTGAATTAGTTACAAGAAATGGTACTTGTGAATCAATAGAGGGGCTTATTAAGGTTTTCTGGGAAAGATCATATTGTTTTTTCTTCTTCTTCCTCCTTGATAGGGCTGAGGAGGTGTGGGGTTGACTTGGCTGTGTCTTGATGGAACTGCTTGGGGCAATTGAGTCTGTTGATTTTGAGACAGGTAATCCCACTGAGTGTTCAGCCAATCCCACTGCCACTTGGATACTTCCACTTTCTCTGGCTTCTGGGGAGCCATTTTATGAAGATCACTGGGGGGAGGATGTCTCCTCTTCTCTTGAAGAAAAGCATCTATCTTTCTTACCTTTTCTTCTAGAGCATCTACTCTTGACCTCAATTTCAAGTTTTCTGTCCTGAATTCTTTTATGTGTTTTTATAGGTTCTTTACTTGTTGTGGTAGTGGAATCTTTTTTATTTTGAAGCCTTTTGGAATTTCTTCTGGGGGGTTTATTACAGGTTTCTGTTCCTGAGTTGTTTCTACCATAATTTCCACTTCCTCCATTTCTACATCCTGATTGGGGAAATGATTGATTAATTTCAGATAATTTACTAGTTAAATGAGAACTCACAGAGGTAGCCTCATCATAATCAATTAAATACAATTCCTCTTCACGTGCAGCAGAGACACCTTGATCAGTCATTTCTAAATTTTACTGAAATGATAGAGGTAGACATTAAGATTAATTAGTTTGTATTTTTACTTTTATTCAAAAGAAAAATAATAAAATAAAATTTTTCAGGAAAAAATCAACTAAAATAATAATCAATTTGTTAATTCAAAACAATTTAAAACCAGGATATAATAATCAACTGAAGAATTAAATTTAAATTTCTTATTAACAATTTTATGATAATTATTATCAGGATTTTAAATCAACTGAGAGTTTAATAGTTAACAGGACTTAATGTCTACTGAAATATTAAATATGAATTTTTAAAAAAAATTATTGTCAGGACAATTTTTCAACTCAAAAAATTTAAATTTAAATACATCAGGACAAGAGTAAACTGAAAATTATAATGAATAATAATTTTTTAAAATATAATTTATTACCTCTAGGACTAAGAACTCAATTTCTCTATCTTTGTCAACTAGGAAAAATAAAATAAAATAAATAAATAAAAATTTAATTCCAATTTACTAGACACCTCCCCCTGTTAAATGAGAAAATTAATTCCACTTACAGAGTGCTGAGTAAAAGGAAATACGTAGAGAGTGAAGAGTGCAAAGTGACCCGCAAATAGTAATTTCAAAAATTACCACAAAATATAAGATGTTTAGTCAATATATGAACCTAAGATTTGGAGCGCGGTTTGATTCCCGTTTGCAGCAAAAAATTTTGTCACATGATATATGATGTTTGTTGTTTTTGTTGTTTATTTGTCCTTATAGGTACCTCAAATGGAGATGGTCCCCACGTTCTCCAACCTCAAGTAATTGATGCGCCGTTGACGATTCGGAAAGGCCTCCAATTGTTGGGTGGTCCTTCAAGTCTTGAAGATTTTTCAAGGAATTTCAAGGATGGCAACAGTGGATTTTAGAGGACTCAAAATGTGTACATATTTCTCTTATCTTTTAAAGATTATTTACTCAATAATAAGAGGTAGAGTTTTAATTATTATTATATTTAATGATTTAGAACTACGAGATTGTAAGTACTAAAAACAATAATAAATAGTAATAAATATTTAAATGTAGTATTTTTTTAATAATGTAAGTAAGTAAGTGAGTAATGAATGAAAAGTACAAAAAGAGAGGGCCTTTTTATAGGCAAAGATGTGAGAAATAAAGACACAGAGTTAACACCACCTGATACAAGGGTGTGAGAAAAAAGAAACTAAATAAAGAGTGTATGTGAAATAATAAAAGATATACTAAATAGTGTGTAAATAAAAGGTATCATTTTATTTGAAATAAAAATTAGAATCCCTTGGTCCGTCACATTTAGTACAAAAAAATTTGATTTAAAATTTTGATTCAACAAAATATAAATAAAGGAATTTGAAAAGTTTCTTCTTTTTATATTTTTTATATTTTTTAATACTATTTTTATTCCCTCTAATCTGTATTATTGAGCATGGTGTTAGGGAGTAAAAATGTATGTGACAATTACTTATTTTTATCAATTATTTACATTACTTATTGTACTTAGCTAGTTATTGTAAGTAATACATAAGAAGTTAGTAAATAATTAAATATTAATAAGGCTTAAAAGGCGTGGCTTCATCTCAGTAAAATAATTAATTACTTTACTGGGTAAGTCTAGTAGCCTGGCTGACATTATATGTCCAAAACCTAATTTTGATACTGACACTGTCAGCCAGGCTATACCAGGAGCCCAGTAAACTGTATTTTAATCTATTGGAGCTTAATGAGGGCGAAAAATTATGCATTTTATGTATATAAATTAATATTATATTGCATAATAAAATTATATAACAATTGTATTATAATATAACTAAAATAAGGGTTATACTAAATTTATTATTAAATAAATTATAGATACAAATAAAACTCATTAAATACTTTATATTCTATAAAATTTTGGCGCATTTTTCATGTATTTAATACTTATGAATTATTAATTAATTTATTAAATATATTATAGTTAAAAAATCAAAATATTAACTTATAATATAGTTAAATAAATAAATTAAATTAAAATATTAAAATAAAAACTTTTGTATTATATGAATTGTGAATATTGAGCGCTTTTTTGACTCATAATTATGTCATTAAGATATTAAATTAGTCAAAACATTTTATTTAATTAATTACTAATGTTGTATTCTAAAATTTAGTAATAATATTAAATTAATAAATTGTTTTAACCTAATTTAATTCTTACACTAATAAAATGGGCTATATTAATTACTATCTTATGTTCCATAATTAATTAATTACACTTATTATTTTATTAAAATAGTTTAATTTTTATGTCTCACTTAAAATGGGCTATTATCAAACATGTTATAAATTGAATTAGTTAATACTTCAAGTGTTTCAATCTTATTTAATTAATTAAATATTTTAAAGATTTGTTTGGGGTTAAATTGGTGGATTTTTTGGGCTCTTACTTATTTTTTTAATTAATTGTTTTATATTTTTCCCTTACAGATTTGGTACACTTAATTTTAACTATTTATTATTTCTTATCTTATTTTTTATAGGATATAATTTCTTGTGGTGCTTCAGAGGGCCCCTTGCCTATATAAGGGCCTTGGGAAACCCCCTGTAGCTCTATCACTTATTATACAATCAAACTTGAATATATTTTTTAATATAAATACATTTATTATTATTTTTATTAGCATTACAATTATAATTCAAATTTTATTTAAATAACTACAGGTTGCAATAAGTCTAATAGTAATAATAGTGTTTGCCGCGCAGAAAAAGTAATCCTTATTTTAAATAAATATATTATAATTTAAAAAGCCTCACCATTGTATCCAATCCCAAGGAATCTTGTCCCCTCTCTCTATCTCAGAATAATTATATTTTTTATTATTTTTATTTCTTTATTTTTTTATTATCCTTTCCCTATATTTCCTCCTCTTCTTCTTTACCTTTCCTCTTTTCCTCACCCTCTTCTAGATGACCGGCCGATAGACACTGTCAACAAGGCTGTCTAAGGAGCCCAGTAAAATGTTATATACTTTACTTTATTGGAACCATAAGAGGGAATAAATTTATGTATTTTATGTATTTGAAATAATATTTTATTGCATAATATAATTATATAAATATTTAATTAAAAATAAGTAAAATAAGTATTATATTAATTTTATTATTAAATAAATTTCTTATACACTTACATAAAACATAATACATATTATATTATATGAATCATGCTGCATTTTTATTTATTTAATATTCATAAATTAATGATTAATTAATTATAAAAATATACTATAATTACAATTGTAAAATTGAATTATAATGTAATTAAAAAAACTTAATTAATTAAGATTATATATTAAATAAAACCTTTCATATGTTATAATCCATAAATATTGGGCGCTTTTTGAGCCTTAATTGTGTCAGAAAATTTATTAAATAAGTTAAAACACTTACTTAATAAAACATATTAAAATACTGTTTTTAAATTAGTAATTCATTAAATTAGTTACTTGTTTTCACTTAAATTAGTTATTTCTCTAATGAAATGGTTGAAGCAAGTTACTTATTTCTGTTTTACACTAGGATTTAATTGATTACATATTTTTTTGCGTCAAAATGGCATGATTTTATTGGTTCAATTAAAGCAACTTAAATCTCATTGTAATGTCTGTTTTAGGTATATTACTCACAGTTTCTCATGTTACAAACTTTCTTAGTTACTCATTATTATAATTAACTGGTTTGGGAAGAAACAATTGAAAAATTAATTTTTTACTCATGGGTTTAATTACTTGTTTCTTATTTTTCTCTCAATATCCAGGTTTTACTTATTTTCTTTTATTTTTATGTTTAACTTTATTATCACTTTGTATATAAAATCTAGTGACGCTTCAGAGGACCCCTTCCTATAAAACTGCCTTGGGTAATCCCCTTCAGCTCATCACTTACATTACTTATCATATTTTTAATAATTCTATTCCAATTTATTATTTGTTGTGGCGCTTCTGTCCCCCTAAATACTAAATAAATTAATAAAGTTTGTTTTAAGATTTTTAACCATTAGTTGTTGATAATTAAGCAGAAAGAATATAAAATACTTACTATTGTAATTGAGTTCACCCATCATCATTATTTGTATCAAATGCAATATCTCAATGTTGCTTTATCCTTTAGACCTTTTCTTACTTCTCTACATTTATCTTTAATTTGTTCCTTTCCCCTTTCTTTTCTCCTTTTCTTCCTCTTATTTTCCTTCTTCTAGACAAACTGGCTAATACTTGAGGGCCTTTCTGAATTACAACAACAATTTCTTTTGGATGATCAGCTTGACGCACAGACCACCTTGTGTGATTTTAAAATTTTGGCCGCAACTGTGTTTCAAACTTGGCTTTGACATATTTGGTTTATATATTACTAAATACATATTTTTAAGGTGATTTTTTGATCACTATAGTAAGTCAACCTTTGCACCTATCAACTCTATTATTAAATTTTTATTGCAATAACATTGCCTTAGCTTTTTTTCTGAGCCACTGAGTGTAAGTGATCAATTTTTATAAGAATTTTTCTTTCCTAGTTGACAATAATAGAGCAACTCTCTTAGTCCTAGAAGATCATTAATTTTTTGATTAAATTATTAAATTAATTTTTCATTAAATTTTGATAATATTGGTTGACAATAATAGTACTCTGTGCTTAGTCCCAATTATTGCCATTTAATTTTGGTAATATTAATATTGGTTGAAAATAATAGTACTCTGTGCTTACTCCCAGCTATTTCCATTTAATTTTGTTATTATTATTATTTGTTGAAATTTATACTTTTGTATTTGTCCAATTCCAACAATTAGTGGTTATTATTTTATATTATAAATAAAATCACATTAATTTATTAATAATAAATTTTTTATTGTTATTTTTTATTTTATAAATACTAATCTTAATAATTTTTATTATTATTATCAATTTTATTTTAACTCAAGTAATATATTAATATTTATATTCTTATTTTTTTAAAATATTGAATATAACTTTTGAGAAAATCAGTTCACTCTTGTTGACAAAAGCTTGATTTTTTAGATATAATGTCTAGTAACTTGACTGAAAGCATGGATAGCTTAAATGTTGATGAAATTGAGGTAGAATGTGAATTTTACTCTCTAAGTTCCTCTAAATTGACTTACAAAAATTCTTCTACTGAAAAATATAAATCAAATTCTTCAGGATGTTGAAATTTCAGGAGGAGTGGTAAACCCCCCTCCCCAATCAACTCTAAAGGAAGTCAAGCCTCTAATAAATCTGGAAAATACTTTAAACAGAATAAAGATTAAAAAGATTCCTCTTTCACAGCAGGTAAACAATTTATCAGGTCACATAAAGGCAATAAAGGCAGAAAATGTGACCTACAAGGCAAAGGTGGACACCCTCTGGGGCCAAATGCAGGAGAGCTCTTGACTCAAATTCAGGCACATCCTCCTCCCTTACAGACCAACAAGACTCAGCTACAGTCCCATCAAACCCCAAACTCTTCCCATCACAATCAAAATATTTTGTAAGTGGAGCAGTGGAAGTGGGACTATCTCATGAGCCACCACCAGTAGAATGTACAGCATCAACCATCTCATCAAACTGGCCCATCTAGGACACAAACTTACTGTAAATAGGTCCTGATGGTCTAGAAGATTTTAACAGAGGTCCAACGGCAGTGATAGGTGGGTTTTGAAGGTTTCAAAGTCAAGGTACGTATAATTTATCTCTTTTTTTAGTTTATTCAAATTGAAAAGGTAAAAATTTATAAATATTATATTTAATGATTTAGAATTGTGTGTTATTAAATACTAAAAACAATAAGTAATAGTAATAAATATTTTGTTTGTAGTAATGATTTTTATAAAATAATAAGTAATTAATAGATGTCCAAAACAACCAGAAAAGGGAGGTCTAATATAGGCAAAGGAGAGACAAAGTATTGGGGGACTCCTTTTAGTCTAGAAGATATTTGGTGGTGATTTACAGTTTTTGACAATGGATTTAAAATTCTCAAGTCAAGTACATATACTTTATCTTATGATTTTACTTTTACTCAATAGAAGAGGTAAGAATATAAATATTATTATAGTTTTAGTTTAGAGTCACAATAATGTAAATACTAAAAAACAAATAATAGTAATGATTTAATTTAAAGTGTTTTAATAAAATTGTTAAGTAAAGGAATGAAATAAACAGCACAAAAGAGGAGGCCCTTTATAGGAAAAAGGAGAGAGAAAATACACGGGTTTAACAAGTATCCATAAGGGAGTGTGAGAGAAAACTTTGAAAAAATAAGAATTTTCAAGTATCAAAAGTGTGCTGAATGATGTGTCAATAAAAGATATCATATTATTTGATATAGTTTAGAGTTCACTTTAGATGTTACACTTAGTACAAATTAATTTGAATTTAAAATAGAATTTCAAACATTTAAAATAAAGTAATTTGAATTTTTAAGATTTAGTATTAATATTTTTATTTCTCTTTCAACCTTTTATTGAGCATGATTTTGGGGAATATAAATATAAGGGACATTATTATTAATTTAAATATTTACTAAATTTACTTACTGTAATTAGTTAGTGTATTGCAAGTAATACATAATTAAATCTAATAAAACTAATAATAAGAAATACAAGGCATGACTTCATCTCAGTAAATAATTAATTATTTTACTGGATAAGTCTAGCAGCCTGGCTAACACTACCTCACTCTAAAAAAACAATAAATAAAATGTTATGATTTTTTCATTTTATATTTCTTTGGCAAGGTAGAAAGATTAGATATCTCCTTCCCAGGTATCCAAGAATCATATTCAAAAGATATATTCTTAAATCTAGATAAGTATTCTGTACCTTTTTCAGCAGTAACTATTTTGTCATTCGGAATCTTATCAATTTCTGCTGTCTCAGTAATTTCATTAGGGGCTTTCTTTGGTCTTCCCCTCCTTTTGGGAAATAAATCACTTTTGGATGTGTAAGGCTTTAAAAGATATATTGGAAAAACAGGATGTTTTCTTTCATATGAAGCATATAAGATAACTTCAAAAGCATTATGACCAACCCATCTTCTGACAACAAATGAACCTACAAATGGGTCTTTCAATTTGTTATTACCTTGTAAATTGAAGTGGACTGTAGAAATCAGTACTTCATCACCCTTTTTAAAAGTGTATTCTTTATGGGATTTGTCCCATCTCTTCTTCTCATATTCAAAGGATTTTTCAATACATTTTTGAGCATGACTTCTGAAAAGTTGTTGCATTTGAAGAAAAGATTTTACACCATGATGTAACTCCAATTTAGGTATTTTATTATTGAGAATTCGGGAAAGGGTATTTGGAACATATTCAAGCCAGAGCTCAAAAGGCTTTTTCTGAGTTTCAGAATGAACAGTGCTATTATAAGCAATTTTAAACCAGGAAAAAATTTAACCCAATCATGAGTAAATCTGTCATTGTCTTTTTACTCAAGGCGAAAGGCACAATACCTTATTATATTTTCCTCTAAAGTCTGAATCATTTTTTCAGCTAAGCCATCAGTCTGTGGATGATGGGTAGTAGAAAGTTTCAGATCACAACCACAAACATCCATCAGAGACATCCAAAATTCAGAAGTAAATTTAGGGTCTCTGTCAGAGATTATGGCTTTAGGAAAACCAGCAGTATTAAACATATGAGACCACCACAAAAAAGCTAATTCTTTAATGGAAACATCCTTGTGAGTAGGGATAAATTGACACATTTTTGTGAATCTGTCCACAATAACCCAACAAGTCTTATAACTGTCTTTCCCAGCAATGGGAAATCCTGTTGCAAAGTCCATGTCTATTATCTTCCATGGTGCATCAGGAGGATCAATATTTTACATTAATCCAGCTCTTTTACCAGTCAGTCTTTTTGATTTTTGGCAAGAATCACAGGATTCAACATGTAATTTGGTGTATTCAGACATATTCACCCAACAAGCAGTGTTTTTTATTCTGATCATTGTTTTTTCAAGATCAAAATTTCCAGCCAATATGTCATCAAGAAAAATTTTCAAGATGATCTCTTTCATAAAAGGAGGAATAACAATAACATTACTCAACTTTCTTCTATAATATAGATATCCTTCATCAATTGAAAATTTACCTTTTTCCAAAGACTTCTGGTACTTTGGTGGAAGGGTTTTAATTAATGCTTGTATTGAAGCATTCTTTGGATCATTTAATATGGTACATAACTTTTTTAAGTCAGTGTCCTTATCATATGAGTCCAGAATAAGCTGTAATAGCTCTTCCTCAATATCATCCACATATAACCCATGAATATGAAATATCTCATCTTCAGGAACATATGCAGTATTTGAGTAATCATTTGGAAAAGTTAACCTTGATAACATATCTACATTTGAGTGAACAATACCAGCCCTATGAATTATTGTCATTCTCCCTCTGTATCCTTGAACAGCTAGCTGCCATCTGAACATATGTCTGTTAGGTGTTTTCAAATTTAAGAGGGATTTAACTGCACTAAATTCAGTGAAAAGTTCAGATTTCTGGTCATCCAGATAATAATGTAGCTTCTTCCTTTGAGCCCACACTACTGCCAAACAATCTAATTTAGTGGCACAATATTTCAAGTCACTATTTCTCAAGGTTCTTGAAATATAAAAATTAATATTTCTGATACTTTATCATTCATCACTTGTTTCTGATGGAGGGAAGCGCCAAGACCAATAAAACTGGCATCAGTTTATAAAACAAATGGTTGATTAAATTCAGGTAAAGAAAGAATTGGTGCTGAAATAAAACAATGTTTCATAGTGTCAAAAGCTCTTTGTCTTTCACTATTCCAGACAAAAGCAACATCTTTCCTAGTAAATTGGGTAAGGGGTAATGCTATGACTTGATAATTTTTAATATACTGTCTATAGTATCCACACATTCCCGAAAAACTCTGGTGCTCTATAGCTGTGGTAGGAGCCTTCACCTGCTGTATGGCTGTCACTTTGTTTTGGTCAACACATATCTGTAAACCTGAGACAACATGACCAAGCACTTTTAAGGAACGAAAACTAAATTTGCATTTCTTCAAAGCAAGCGTCATATTTATCTCATCCATTTTATGGAATACCTTACACAGGTGGTTAATATGGTCCTCAAATGTTTTAGATAATATGATTATATCATCAATATAAACCATCAGCCATCCTTTAATTATTTCTTGATGGAATTTGTATCCATAACTTTTTGAAAAACTTAAGGGGCATTTTTAGGGCCAAATGGCATCCTAACATACTTATAAATACCCACATGAGTAACAATCATCAGAAATTTCTGAGAATTATTCTCAACAGATACCTGGTGATATCCCTTATTACCATCCAAAAAGTTGATATATTTAGCACCTTGTAGGGTAGCTTGTATATAGCTTATTCTTGGTAAAGGATAGGTATCATCAAGAATATAAGTGTCAGCCAGGCTACTAGACTTAACTGGTAAAATAATTGATTATTTTACTGAGTTGAAGCCACACCCCTTCTTCTTACTAATAATTAATTATCTACTTAAGTATTACTTAAAATTAACTAGTTAAGTACAATAAGTAGTATAAATAATTAGTGTAAATAAAATGTCCCCTACAATTTTACTCCCTAACACCGTGTTCAATAGTATAAGTCAATGGGAATAAAATTTAATAATAAAATTATAATGCAAAAACTTTAAAACAATTATATTACCTCAGTGAGAGATCTTGAATCCCGTGAAAGTAATATAATTAATTAATTATTGTGTAATTTATTGTGACAGTCCAAGGAACTCAAACTTTATTGCTAATAAATTTGATGCCCTTGTTGACGTATCAGTTTATTTATTTCTTATGTCATATATGTACTCCTTTTCTTTGTTATCCTTTTTCTCACACTCTTACAGTAGATGGTGTAAATTCCGTATATTTTATTCCCTCATGTTTTTCCTATAAAAGGCCTCTTATTTTGTGCTTTTCAAGACATTCTTTCAATCACTTATTTTATTATTACAATTACAATACAACCCTTATTTCTATATTTTATAAACTTAGTATTTACAACAGCGTAATTCTAATCTATAATCTATATTAATATTTTAAAAACTACCTCGTTTATTTGAGTAAAACAATCATATTGATTTAGAAAAACGTACTTTTTGTTGAGAGACCATTAAAACCCTTAAAACCCTTGTAAATACCTCGAACCAATCTTCTAGACCAAAAGGACACCTTGACAATTGGAGTCCTTTCCAAATTATTGACAGCGCATCATGATTTAAGGGCATAAATCGAAGGGACCATTGACATTTGAGTACCTGTAAGGACAAGAGAGCGATGAAAACGATGAACGTAATACGTTACGTGAACACAAAATTTTTGCTGCGAACAGGAATCAAACCGCGCTCCAAAAATTAGGTTCATATACTGACTAAACGTCGTATATATTGTGGTAATTATTGATATTACTATTTGTGGGTTACTTTGCACTTTTCATTTGCTACATATTTCCTTTTACTCAGCACTCTGTAAGTGGCATTGATTTGCTCGTTTTACAGTGGGAGGTGTCTGGTAATTTGGATTTAATTTTATTATTATATTTTTTTTTATTTTTCCTGGTTGACAATAATAGAGAAATAGTGTTCTTAGTCCCAGAAGTAATAAACAATTATATTTTGATATTAATTATTATAATTTTCAGTTGATATTTTGTCCTGATTAATTTAAATTTTATTTGTTTCAGTTGACAAATTGTCCTGACAATAAAAATTTTTTTAATAAAAATTCATATTTATTTACTTCAGTTGACATTAAGTCCTGGTAATAAACTATTTGATTTAAATCCTGAAAATAATTAATTAAAATTATTAATAAAAATTTTTTAATTTATTTCTTCAGTTGATTATATTATAATCCTGGTTTTAAATTTTTTTTTTGAATTAATAAATTAATTTTATTTAGTTGATTTTTATCCTAAAAAGATTTTTTTATTATTATTTTTATTTTATTTCTGTTAAATAAAAATTAAAGACTAATTCATCTTATTGTCTTTTTTCTTCATTTCAGTTAAATCTTAAAATGACTGACCAAAGTGGTTCTGCTGCACGTAAAGAGGAACTAGACTTGATTGATTATGATGAGCCTACTTCTGTAAGTTCTCCTTTAACAAGAAGAATTTCACAAATTAATAAATCCTTTCCCCAAACAGGATGTTGAGATGGAAGAAGTGGAAATCCTAGTAGATACAACTCAGGATCAGAAGCCTGTGATAAACCCACCAGAAGAGTTTCCAAAAGGCTTCAGAATAAAAAAGATGCCATTGTCTCAGCAGGTAAAGAATCTTTCAACTCACATAAAGGAGCTAAGGACAGAAAACTTGAGACAAAAGGTAAGGGTAGATGCTTTGGAAGAAAAGGTGAGAAGAACAGATACTTTTCTTCAAGAGAAGAAGAAACCTCTTCCTCCCAGGGATCAACAACATATGGCTCCCCAGTCCCAAGAGAAGGTGGAAGTGTCCAAGTGGCAGTGGGACTACCTGTCTCAAAATCAGCTTTAGTTACCTCAGGAAGGTCCGTCAAGACCCAGCCAGGTCAACCCCACACCTCCTCACCCCTATCAAGGAGGCAAAAGAAGAGGAAAGCCCAATATGGTCATACCCAGAAAACCCTGGTACGCCCCTCTATTGATTCTCAAGTGCCATTTCTTGTAGCTGATTCTGTTCTTTCAGGTAAATCTGAGAGGGAAGAAGAAACCTTGAGGCCAGTAGAGGCTGGAAGCAGTAGACAAATAACTCATGTATCTAATCCATTACTTTTAGTTGCTACCTCAATGATTAAACCTGATATGGCTGTAATTGATGAAACTCTTGACCCTGAGTTCTATGAGAGTCTGGAAAGTTACTCAGTTTCCTTATTGACAAACACTCCAGATGTAGCAAAGATTAATGATGAGTACTTGAGAGATATTATTTCAAAACAAAACCATATAATGAACAAAATGCAATTGACTCAGAGGTATAATAGTTTGTTAACTGATCAAGGTTATCAAGCATTAAGAAGTGAATCACAGATTGTCTCTGATGAATTTTCTCATTACAAAGCAACCCATGAAAAGAAAGTTGCTTTATGGCAAAATATAAATAATGATTTCTCTAAACTGAAAGATACTGTATCTGCCTGTTTCCAGGAGGTGGAGATAGATAAGATGAATCTGAAAATATTGAATGAACGTTTTTCATCTTTTCAAAATAAGAATCAGTTATCTTTTGCAACAATCAATGAGAATTTATCTAGTCTTCCAAGATTGAAAACTAGACTAACAACCATTGAGGAGAAATTGAACTCATTGTTTATTGATCAAAAGTATTCTGAGATTTCTTTGAAGGAAAAAATAGTACAGGATGCTCCAGAGTTACCTGTGGCTAGCTCATATAAAATTAAATTAGTTCCAGAAATACATGTTGATACCCCTGAGTTTCCATTAAAAAGTAATGATGCACCAGGACCTTTAACAGAGGGATTAAACAATGAGATTACTGCCCAACTAGAGAAGTTACAGCTGCTCCTTACTCATAAACAAGCTTGTACTAAGGATACTACTTCAAATCAAAAGAATTGGCCAAAACTTGACCTGTACTCAACATTTGATGGTGCTTCTTCTTCTGATTGGCAGAAATTTATTTGAAAAATCGATAACTTAAAAAATTCTTACAAACTCCCAGATGAGGAAATTGTGTCCAAGTTAATTTCTTTGTTTACTAATGTTGCCCTAATGTGGTATGAATCTGTTCTCCTGGATGGTAATGACTACTCATGGGAGGATTGGAAGAAATTGATTAAAGCACAATTTGGTGGCTCCAAGTTCAGAATGGCTCAACAAAGGCAGTATGATGAAACTAGATATAGCTCTTCTACCGATAAACCTATTGAGTTTTTAATGAAACTTGTAAAAATCTTAAGGGAAATGGACCCAAATATGGAGTTTGAGTTATGGAAGGACAGGATGCTTTATAAATTACCAATGTCTCTGAGAGACTTGATAGTGGCTAGGACTGTGTTCTCCAAAGAACCCTCTTCTTTCATTAATACTTGCAATGAGATCCTTCTAAACAACAAGTATGATGCCAGAAGATTCATTCCTAGGACCCCTTTGGAGAATCCCTCCACTTACCAACAGAAACCTCTGCAAAATGTTGGTAAACCTTCTGCCCCTGTTGCACCAAAAAAGTATGCAAAAAACACTTGCTTCAAGTGCAACAAGCATTGGTGGAAAGGCCATGTTTGTTACAAGAAGATAAATCTTGTAGAATAAACAGAGGAGCATGCTGATGACACAGTTGCACTGGATGATACGTCAAGTGATTGTGCCAGCAATATTTCATATGAATCTCAACAGGAAATCTTGATGCTGGAAGAGGATATTCATTATTTAAATACTATTGATATTGATAATAATGCTTTATCTACAGTTGAAGATGCTGAGATCATAAAGAACATTGAGGATAACTCAATTGTTATTGCCCCTCTCAAGGCACCAGTCTTGATTAATGGAACCATCATTGAAGTTGTTCTGGATTCTGGAACTGGAGGAAGTGTAGTTTCTGAAAGAGCACTTGCTTCAGTGGATCAAGACTTTAAAAAAAACTGATGCCTATAATTTCTGAAAATTGGAGAGTTTATGGCTCTGTTTTGTCCCCCATTGGTAAATACAAAGCCACAGTGTTTTTTAAATATAACCATGGTTTTGTAAGAGCTATTTGTGATTTTGTTGTCATAAAAAATGATAACTTAAGCAATTGGTTTATTGTAGGGAACAATATTTTAACCAAGTATGGCATAAAACTGGATCCCTCAAACCAATGTTTCACAATGGGGATGAATGGGAACAGAAAAATTAAGATTTCCTCCTCTAAAAAATTATTGAAACCAGAATTTAACACATGTAATTCTGTGGTTCAATATACAGGAAGATCTACAAAAGAGATGCATGCCCTTTTGTCTGAAATTGACAATGCCTCTTTTGTAGAACAACTTTCTGGTGAGGATAAAGATTCCATCATTAACTTGATAAAGTCTTTTCCTATGGCCTTTGCTCATGGGTCACATGAACTGGGATTAGTTAAAGAGGAAACGAAACTTTCATTATCTTGTCCATTAACTGGTATACCACCTAGTTTAAAGAAGAAGCCTTATCCAGCTTCTCCCAGAAAGAGATAAGAAATTGAAGACAATATCTCTACCCTTTTAAGAATGAATATTATTGAAAATGTAGTTGAAACAACAAAATCCTGTCTTATCACATCTGTCATAATTTCTTATGAGAAAGATAAAGCCAGGTTATTTGGTGATTATAGAGCGTTGAAAACTTATACTCTTGATGATATCTATCCTTTACCAAGAATAAGCTCTATTCATGCTACCCTACAAGGTGCTAAATATATCAGCTGTTTGGATGGTAATAAGGGATATCACCAGGTATCTGTTGAGAATCATTCTCAGAACTTTCTGATGATTGCTACTAATATGGGTATTTATAAGTATATTATGATGCCTTTTTGCCCTAAAAATGCCCCTTCAGTTTTCCAAAAATTCATGGATAACACATTCCATCAAGAGATAATTGAAGGATGGCTGATGGTTTATATTGATGATATCATTATATTCTCAAAAGCATTTGAGGACCATCTTAACCACCTGTGTAAAGTGTTCCAAAAAATGGTTGAAATAAATATGACACTTGCTTTGAAGAAATGTAAATTTGGGTTCCATTCTTCCAATGTTCTTGGTCATGTTGTTTCAGGCTTACAGATATGTGTTGACCAAAACAAAGTGGCAGCCATACAACAGGGGAAGGCTCCTAATACAGTTAGAGAGCTACAGAGTTTTTTGGGAATATGTGGATACTATAGACAGTATATTAAAAATTACCAAGACATAGCTTTACCCCTTACCCAATTAACTAGAAAGGATGTTGCTTTTGTCTGGAATAGTGAAAGACAAAGAGCCTTTGACACAATGAAACACTGTTTGATGTCAGCACCAATTCTTGCTTTACCTGACTTTAATCAACCATTTGTTTTGTACACTGATGCCAGTTTCATTGGTCTTGGTGCTGCCCTCCATCAAAAAAAAGTGATAAATGATAAAGTTTCAAAAGTAGTAATTTGTTATATTTCAAGAACCTTGAGAAATAGTGAATTGAAATATGGTGCTACTCAATTAGAAGGTTTAGCTGTAGTTTGGGCTCTATAAAAGCTTCATTATTACCTATATGACCAGAAATTTGAACTCGTCACTTACTGCAGTGCAGTTACATCCCTTTTAAACTTGAAAACACCAAACAGACATATGTTCAGATGTCAGTTGGCTGTTCAAGAATACAGAGGGAGAATGACAATTATTCATAGGGCTTGTATTGTTCACTCAAATTTGGATATGTTATCTAGGTTACCTTTACCAAATAATGACTCTAATCCTGTTTATGATCCTGAGGATGAAATTATTCATATACATGGGATATATGTGGTTGATATTGAGGAAGAGCTATTACAGCTTATTCTGGATTCATATGATAAGGACACTGACTTGAAAAAGTTATGTACCATATTAAATGATCAAAAGAATGCTTTAATAAAAGCTTTAATTAAAGCCCTTCCACCAAAGGTCCAGAAGGCTTTGGAAAAAGGTAAATTTTCAATTGATGAAGGATATCTATATTATAGAAGAAAGTTGAGAGATGTTATTGTTACACCTCCTTCTATAATAGAGATCATCTTGAAAATTTGTCATGATGACATATTAGCTGGACATTTTTATCTTGAAAAAACAATGATTAGAATTAAGAACACTGCTTGGTGGGTTAATATGTCTGAAGACACAAAATTATATTTTGAGTCTTGTGATTCTTGCCAAAAATCAAAAAGATTAACTGGTAAAAGAGCAGGATTAATGCAACATATTGAACCTCCTGATGCACCATGGCAGATAATAAACATGGACTTTGTAACAGGATTACCTATTGCTGGTAAAGACAGTTATAACTCTTGTTGGGTTATTGTGGACAGATTTACAAAAATGTGTAAATTTATCCCTACTTACAAGGATGTTTCCACTAAAGAATTGGCTTTCTTATGGTGGTCTCATATGTTTAATACTGCTGGTTTTCCTAAAGCCATAATCTCTGACAGAGACCCTAAATTTACTTCTGAATTTTGGATGTCTCTGATGGATGTTTGTGGTTGTGATCTGAAACTTTCTACTACCCATCATCCACAGACTGATGGCTTAGCTGAAAAAATGATTCAGACTTTAGAGGACATGATTTGAAGGTATTGTGCCTTTGGCCTTGAGTATAAAGATAATAACATATTCACTCATGATTGGGTTACCTTACTTTCTGGGTTGGAATTTGCTTATAATAGCACTGTTCATTCTGTTACTCAAAGAAAGCCTTTTGAGCTCTGGTTTGGATATTTTCCAAATACTCCTGCTCAAATTCTCAATAACAAAATACCTAAATTGGATATACATCCTGGTATAAAGTATTTTCTTCAAATGCAACAACTAGGCAGAAATCATGCTCAACAATGTATTGAAAAATCATTTGAATATGAGAAGAAGAGATGGGAAAAATCCCATAAAGAATACACTTTTAAAAAGGGTGATGAAGTGTTGATTTCTACAGTCCACTTCAACTTACAAGGTAATAACAAATTGAAAGATCCATTTTTTGGTCCATTTGTTGTCAGAAGAATGATTGGAGATAATGCAGTTAAGGTTATTTTGTATTCTCCATATGACAGAAAACATCCTGTTTTTTCAATATCTCTTCTGAAACCTTACACATCCAATAGTGATTTATTTCAAAAAAGGAGGGAAAGACCAAAGAAAACCCCAAATGAAATCACTGAAACAGCAGAAATTGAAAAATTCTAAATGACAGAATAGTCACTGGTGAAAAAGGTACAGAATACTTATTGAGATTCAAGAATAAATCATCTGAATATGATTCTTGGATACCTGGGAAGGAGATATCTAATCTTCCTACTCTACTAAAAAAGTATAAAAAGAAAAAATCATAGCATTTTTTTATTTTTTTTTAGAGTGAGGGAGTGTCAGCCAGGCTACTAGACTTAACTGGTAAAATAATTGATTATTTTACTGAGTTGAAGCCACACCCCTTCTTATTACTAATAATTAATTATCTACTTAAGTATTACTTAAAATTAACTAGTTAAGTACAATAAGTAGTATAAATAATTAGTGTAAATAAAATGTCCCCTACAATTTTACTCCCTAACACCGTGTTCAATAGTATAAGTCAATGGGAATAAAATTTAATAATAAAATTATAATGCAAAAACTTTAAAACAATTATATTACCTCAGTGAGAGATCTTGAATCCCGTGAAAGTAATATAATTAATTAATTATTGTGTAATTAATTGTGACAGTCAAAGGAACTCAAACTTTATTGCTAATAAATTTGATGCCCTTGTTGACGTACCAGTTTATTTATTTCTTATGTCATATATGTACTCCTTTTCTTTGTTATCCTTTTTCTCACACTCTTACAGTAGATTGTGTAAATTCCATATATTTTATTCCCTCATATTTTTCCTATAAAAGGCCTCTTATTTTGTGCTTTTCAAGACATTCCTTCAATCACTTATTTTATTATTACAATTACAATACAACTCTTATTTCTATATTTTATAAACTTAGTATTTACAACAGTGTAATTCTAATCTATAATCTATATTAATATATTAAAAACTACCTCTTATATTTGAGTAAAACAATCATATTGATTTAGAAAAACGTACTTTTTGTTGAGAGACCATTAAAACCCTTAAAACCCTTGTAAAAACCTCAAACCAATCTTCTAGACCAGAAGGACATCTTGAAAATAAGTTTTCAATGCTCTATAATCACCATATAAACTGGCTTTTTCTTTCTCATAAGAAATTAGTACAGGTGAGATAAGGCAAGATTTAGGTGTTTCAACTACCTTTTCAATAATATTCATTTTTAAAAGGGTAGAGATATTGTCTTTTGTTTCTTTTCTCTTTCTGTGAGAAGCTGGATAAGACTTCTTCTTTAAACTTGAAGGTATCTCTGTCAATTGGAAAAATAATGAAAGCTTCATTTCTTCTTTTAAAAATCCTAATTCATGTGACCCATGAGCAAAGGCCATAGGAAAAGGTTTTATCAATTTAATGATGGGATCTTTATCCTCACCAGAAAGTTATTCTCCAAAAGAAGCATTGTAAATTTCAGAAAAAAGGCAGGCATTTCTTTTGTAGATCTTCATTTATATTGAACTACAGAATGACATGTGTTTAATCCTGCTGTTAATAATTTCTTGGGGGAGGATATTTTAAATTTTCTCTTCCCATTCATCCCCATTTTGAAACATTGATTTGAAGGATCTAATTTTATGCCATATTTGGTAAAAATGTCATTTCCCACAATAAACCAACTACTCAAGTTATCATTTTTCATGACAATAAAATCACATATAGCTCTTACAAAACCATGGTTATATTTGAAAAATACTGTGGCTTTGTATTTACTAATGGGGGACAAAACAGAGCCATAAACTCTCCAATTCTCAAAAATGGTAGACATAAGTTTTGATTTATAATCTTGGTCCACTGAAGCAAGTGCTTTTTCAGATACTACACTTCCTTCAGCTCCAGAATCTAAGACCATCTCAATGTTTTTTCCATTGATCAAGACTGGTCCCTTAAGAGGGGCAATAATAATTGAACTTTCCTCAAGGTTTTTTATGATCTCAGCATCCTCAACTTTAGATAAATCATTGTTCTCAATATTAATATTATTCAAATAATCAATATCCTCTTCCAGCATCAAAATTTCCTGATGAGATTCATATGAAATATTACTGGCACAATCACTTGAATTATCATACAGTGCTATTGTGGCATCAGAATGTTCCTCTGTCTGCTCAACAAAATTTATATTCTTGTCACAAACATGGCCTTTCTGCCAAGGCTTGCTGCATTTGAAGCAATTTTTTGTTGCATAATTTTTGGGTGCAACAGGGGCAGAAGGTTTACCAACATTTTCCTTAGGTTTCTGTTGGTAATTGGAGGTTTTCTCCAATGAAGTTCTAGAAATGATTCTTCTAGAATAATACTTATTGTTTAAAAGGATCTCATTACAAGTATTAATGATAGAAGAAGGTTCACTTGAGAACTCAGTCCTAGAAACTGTTAATTCTATCAAAGACATTGGAAATTTTTAGAGGATCCTGTCATTCCATAATTCAAACTCCATATTTGGGTCCATTGCCCTCAAGATTTTCACAAGTTTCATCAGGAAGTCAATGGGGTTTTCAGTAGAAGAGCTATATTTAGTTTCTTCATACTGCCTTTGTTGAGCTATCCTAAACTTGGAACCACCAAATTTTGCTTTAATTAATCTTTTCAAATCTTCCCATGAGTAGTCATTTTTATCCAAGAGAACCAATTCATACCACATTAGGGCCACATAGGTAAAAAAAGAAATTAATTTTGAAACAATTTCCTCATCTGGGAGTTTGTAAGAATTTTTTAAGTTATAAATCCTGCAAATGAACTGCTTTCAATCAGAGGAAGAGTCACCATCAAATTTTGGATACTTGTCAAGTTTTGGTCAATTCTTTTGATTTGAAGTGGTCTCCTTATTACAAGAATGTTTCTGAGTGAGAAGGAGTTTTAACCTTTCCAATTGGGCAGTAATATAATTTTTTAATCCTTCTGTGGATGATCCAGGTACATCATCAATTTTTGATTGAAAATCAGTGATATCAACAGGTATTTCTGGAAATAATTAAACTTTGGATGAACTAGGAACAGGTAAAGTTGAGGTATCCTGTACCACATGTTCTTTCAAAGAAGTGTCAGAAAACTTTTGATCATGTAACAATAAATTTAATTTCTCTTCAATGGGTTTTAGCCTAGTCTTCACTCTTGGAATACTAGATAAACTCTCATTGATGGTTGAAAAAGATAACTGGTTCTTATTTTTTAAAAATTAATAATGATCACTCAATCTTTTTAAGTTCAACTTATGTCCTTCTAGCTCCTGGCAACAGATGAACACAGTATCTTTTAACTTTGAAAAATCATTCTTGATATTTTTCCATAAAGCAACTTTCTTTTCATGAGTTAATTTGTAATGAAACAAATCATCAGAAACTCTCTGTAATTCACTCCTGAATTCTTGATAACCCTGTTCAGTTAGCAAACTATTGATTTTCTGATTTAATTGCATGTTGTTCATATTATTATTTTGTTTAGCAATAATATCCCTCAAATATTCATCATTAATGTTAGCTACATCTGGAGTATTTCTCAATAAAGAAACAGAATAACTTTCCAGATTCTCATAAAACTCAGGATCAAGTGTCTCATCAATCATAGCCAAATCAGGATTTATCATTGAAGTAGCAATCAATACTAAAGGATTAGACACATTAGAATATTGAGCAATTTGTCTACTTTTCTCAGCCTCTACTGGTCTCACAGTCTCATCTCCTCTTCCAGAATTACCTGAAGGAACTGAATCAGCAACAAGAAATGGTACTTAAGATTCAATAGAGGGGCTTACCATGGCTTGGGATAGAATTGAATGTGATTGTTTTTTCTCTTTCTTTCTCCTCAATAGGGGTGAGGAGGTGTGGGGTTGAACTAATTAGTTATTGAAAGACCTGGCTGAGGTACTTGTTTCTGTTGTTGTTGGGACAGATAATCCCACTGGGTGTTCAGCCAATCTCAAATCCACTTTGAGATTTCCACCTTTTCTTGTTTCTGGGGAGCCAATTGAGGAAGGGCTTTTTTGGGATGGGGAGGTTTCTTTTTCTCTTGAAGAAAGAATTCTATTTTTCTTACGTTATCTTCTAGAGAGTCTGTTCTTGACCTCCAGCTGAGATTTTCTGACCTCAACTCCTTGATGTGAGTGGAGAGATTGCTGAAGTGTTGATTCAAGGGCATCTTTTTTATCTTGAAGCCTTTTGGAAGCTCTTCTGGGGGGTTGCTTGAAGAATTTTGTTCCTGAGCAGTTGTCTCCACTAATATCTCTATCTCTTGCATCTCCACATCCTGATTGGTCCAGTAATTGATTAATTTGAGCCAGTTTTGTAGTCAAAGGAGAAATTATAGAAGAAGCTTCATCATAATCAATTAAATCTAGTTCCTCATCACAGCCAGCAGAAGCACCTTTATCAGGCATAGTGGTGTTTAACCTGAACTGAGAAAAAGAAATATTTAATCAGATATAATTTTTACTTTATTTAAATAAAAATAAGGGAAAAAAATTCATATATAAGTAATTATAAGGATTTTTTAATCAACTGGAATAATTAGAATACAATGTTTTACAGGACAAAGAATCAACTGAAATAATAATCAAAATTTTATTTATTGATTTAAAGTAATTTTATAATCAGCATTAAAATAAATCAACTGAAATAATAAAATAATTTAGTAATTAGTAATGTAAAAGTGGATAATTATCAGGACTAAAGTCAACTGAAGAATTTAATTACCAGGGCTTAATGTCAACTGAAAATAACTTTAATTACCAGGACTTAATTTCAACTGAAATAATTCAATTACCAGGACTTATTGTCAACTGAAATAATTTTAATATAATTAATTTAACTAATTTTTAAAATTATAATTTCACTTCCAGGACAATTTGTCAACTGAAGCAATAATATAATTATTTAATTATCAGGACATAGGTCAACTGAAATAATTAAAAAATATATATATAATAATTAATTAAATTTTTATCTTACTTCTAGGACTAAGAACTTTAAAGTTCAATGTTGGTCAAATAGGAAAAAAATACTTTATTTACCAGGCACTTCCCCCTGTAAAATGTGCAAGTTATGCCACTTACAGAGTGCTGATAAAAAAGATATACGTATACAATGAAACGTGCAAAGTGACCCACAAATAGTAATTAATATAATTACCACAAATATATGTGGATATTTCCAATATATGAACCTAAGTTTTGGAGCGCGTTTTGATTCCCAGTTCCAGAAAAAAAATAAGTCAAGTGGTCTTTGACATTTGTCATTTTTGTTGTTCAATTTTACATACAGGTACCTCAACAACAAATTGTCAGCCAGGCTATTCCAGGAGTCCAGTAAATGATATATAAATTATAAAACCTTAAAGAGTGGGTAAGACTTGTATTTAATGAATATAACTTAATATTTTATTGCATAATGAAATTATATAAGAATTTTATTATATACAAGTGTTACATTAAATTTATTGGCTATATATATTTTTATATACAATTAAATTGAGCATAATATAATATATTCTACAAATAATGGCGCATTTTTATGTATTTAATAATTATAAATTTATATTCAATTAATTAAAAAACATATATTATAATTACAAGTGTAAAATTGATTTATAATATATTTAAATTAATTACTTAAATTTATATATTAAATAATACCTCTCATATGATACTAAACAATAATTAAGGACGCTTCTTTTGACCCTTAATTGTGTTAGAAAAAACAAATAAATTAATTTGGACTAAATTGAGATTAATTGCTTGTTTTGTTGCGTCAAATTATTTTTTGTTTCACTTAAAATGTCCTTTAATCAGAATGTACTATCTGTTTGGAATTATATTTCTCATAGTTCCTATGTTTCCAATCTTGTTTAGTTATTCACTATTGTCACTTACTGATTTGGGAATTAATGGCGGGGAAATTGGATTCTTAATTGGGGTTTTAATTATTTGTTTCATGTTTTTCTCTATATTGTTATGTTTCATTTACTCTTTTGATATATTTGTTTTATTCCATTCTAATCATTGTATTTACAAAGATAGTAGCGCTTCAGAGGACCCATTGCCTATAAAAGGGCCTTGGATAATCCCCTGTAGCATCATCACTTATTACACACTCAACAAATTAAATAACCAATTTATTATGTTTATATTTTTTTATTAGTAATACAAATCTAATTTAAATTCTATACAACAAATCAAAGGTTGCTTTAAGTCTGATAGTAATTAAAATTGTTTGCCGCACAGAACCCTTACATTTAATAATATTATTGTTAATAAAATCTAAGTTTTTGTCACCTCTCAAAGTTGCTCACCGTTGTTTCCCTCTCAAATAAATTAAATATATATTTTTTTGGTTTATTTCTTTATTTTCCCTTGTCCTCCTCCTTCTCTCCTCCTTTTTCTCCTATTTTTCTTACCTCTTCTAGACGACTGACCAACAACTGGGGACCTTTCCAAAACGACGATGACGATCAAGCCTGGTGACGAACGACAAAACGCATGGACCACCTAGCAAAACAAAACTTTTGCCGCGACTGTGTTTCAAACTTGGGTTCGACATCTTAGGTTTATAGAATATTAATTTTTATATTATTTTGAAGTGATTTTTCGATCACTATAGTAAGTTCACCTTTGCGCCTCTCACTCATATTACTATATTTTTATTGCAATAACAGTGATTGTGGCTTAATTGCTGATTCACTGAGTGTAAGTGTTCAATTTTAAAAAAATTTTTTTTTCCTAGTTGACCATTATAGAGTGTTAAATCCTCTTAGTCCTAGAAGAATTGACATTATTATTAATACAAATTGAATTATTAAATTAATTTTTTTATTATTATTAATTATTGTTAATTTTGGTTGACTTAAAAGTACATTGTGCTTAGTCCCAAATATATTGCCATATTTAATATTGGTAATTAATTGGTTGAATTAACTTACTTGTTATTCCCAATTTAACCTTGCAATCCATTTTTTTTTAAATTAATTTTTTAATTATTACTTTATATTGAAAATTATTTTTTCTATAATTTAATTAATTAAATATTTTTGTTTTATTATTTGGAGCAATTATTGACTAACTTTTATTATTTTTTTATAAAGTAAAAAGTAAATTATAAATCTTCCCACTAGTATGTCCAACAATTTGGCAGAAAAAATGGATAACATGCAAGTGGATGAGATAGAAATTGACTATGATGCTGACACTGTAAGTTCTTCTAAAGTTGGTCATAAAAAACCTTATGCTAACACAAAGAATTCACATACTGCAGGATGTGGAAATGACAGGAAATGCAAACAAACCAAACCCCCTTCCCCCAGTACCACAGAAGGAAGTAAAGCCTGTAGTGCCTCAAGAAGGTCTTCCAAAAGGCTTCAAAATAAAAAAGCTTCCTCTGCCACAACAAATCAGCAACCTATCCAGTCATATAAAAGAGTTGAAGACAGAAAATATGACGTACAAAGCAAAGGTAGACACATTGTGGGATCAGGTCCAAGAACTCAGGAACCAGATTCAGGCCCAGGCCCCTCCTCAGTTGCCTCCCAATCAGCCTCAGCTTCAGGCTCAACCTTCACAGCCACCCAGCTCAACCATCCAAAATCCAAATACTATGGAAGTAGAGCAATGGAAATGGGATTATCTAATGAGTCACTACCAACAGAATGTGCAAAACCCTCCTCATCATCAGCCTGGCCCATCCAGAACACCCAATTTCCATCCACCTCCTCATCCCTACCAACAAGGCAGGAGAAAGAAGGCCCAAGCACAATCCCAAACCCAGTCCCAGGGGAAGTTTCCTCCTCTGCCATGGTAAGTAATTTGGTTGATAGTCACTTGGGTATGTTTTCTAATAAATCTTCTTCTGCAGGTAATATTATTGAACATGGTGAAAGAACAGTTAAACCTGTTAAAAGACAGCTTCCTGTAACTAGTAGCCCTATTGATGTAATTAGCAAATTGTCATTTGATGAACCTTTACATTTAACTTCTACATCTTTAATTAATCCTTCTCTTGCAATTAAAAATGATTCTGTTCCCCCTGAAATCTATACCTTAATTGAAAAAACTTCTGAGGAAATATTGAAAGATACCCTTGATTTTAATATTGTGAAAGACAAACATGTTAGAGATGTGTTAATCCATGAAAATGATAGATTAAATAATTTACACTTGCAATGTAAAGTGAGTTCTTCTGTACAAGATACAGCTTATTTAAAAATCAAAGAAACCTTGAATATTGTTCTTAGTCAACAAAAACAAATAAGAAGTGACCATAGAGCTATCTCAGATAGAAATATCAGTCTACATAAGACCTTGAGTGAATTGAAACCCCTTATTGAGGAAAATTATTCATTCAAGAATGAAATAAAATCTCTGCAAAATGAGTTTAAGAAGCTAAGAAATGATTTCCATGCACTAAGTACCAAACACTCAGTTTCTGAGGACAGAAATGTTCTATCTCTTGCAAAAGTAAATGACCAGATGTCTGAAATTCCAAGAATAAGAAACTATGTGTCTGACCTACAGGAAAAGTTCTCAACCTTAACCATCAATAATGAATTAAATGAGATTTCTGCAAATAAGCTGCATAAAAATAAAGGGAAAAAACCTGAACAAAGTTCATCCTTTCTTCCTCATATTTCAACCATTAAACAAACTGACAATGAGTATGTAAAATCTTTTGCTACTAGCAAAAAATCTTGTGATGGTCATGCACCAGCTGTTTCTGTAAATAATGAAATTTCTGAACACCTGGCTAAACTTCAGGAATTATTACTAATGAATAATTCAAACCAAAAAGTAGACCATCCCAGTAGTCAGAAAAATTGGCCTAAGTTAGACCAATATCCTACCTTTGATGGTGATTCTTCCTCTGATTGGCAACACTTTATCCAGAGAATTGATAATTTAAAGAGATCTTATAAACTACCTGATGAGGAAATTGTTTCTAAGCTAATTTCTTTATTTTCCAATGTAGCCTTGATGTGGTATGAATCTGTCCTCTTAGATAACAATCATTATACATGGAATGATTGGAAATCCTTGATTGAGAATCATTTTGGTGGTTCAAAATTCAGGTTAGCTCAGCAGAGACTGTATGAGAATACTAGGTATGTATCCTCCTCTGTTGAAAAGCCCATTGTTTTTCTGATGAAAATAACTAAAATCCTTAGAGCAATTGATCCAAAAATGGATTATGATATTTGGAGAGATAAAATCTTGTATAAATTACCAAATTCTCTTAGGGATTTGATTGTTGCTAGAACTGAGCATGTAAGGGAAAATTCTTCTTTCATTAATATCTGTAATGAAGTACTACTCAACCATAGATATGAACCAAAGAATTACCTTAGTAAATCTTATAATGATCAGAATAAACCTTCTATAAAGCTCCCAGAAAAATCTGGTAAACCCTCTGCCCCAGTTGCACCTAAAAAATATGCAACAAATACTTGTTATAAATGTAACAAACCGTGGCAGAAGGGTCATGTTTGTGACAAGAAAATTCATCTTGTTGAACAAAATGAAGACACTGATGAAGTTGAACTTGATGTCAATAATTCTTCCAGTGACTGTGAGAGTAATATCTCCTATGACAATGAATCTGTTAAAGATGTTTTAATGTTGGAACATGATGTCCATTATTTAAATAATATATCTGAAGATTGTGTATTGAATTTATCTTCAGTAGAAAATGCTGAGATAATTAAAGATATTACTAACAATTCTATTCCTATATCCCCTTTAAAGGCACCTGTTATCATTAATGGTAAAAATGTTGATGTAGTTCTTGATTCTGGTGCTGGAGGAAGTGTAGTATCTGAAAAAGCTTTGGCTTCAGTGGATAAGGAATATTTGAGTAAATTATTGCCTATAACTTCTGAAAAATGGAGAGGGTATGGTTCTACCTTATTTCCTATTGGCAAATACAAAACCTCTGTATTCTTCAAATATAATGGTGGTTTTGTCAGAGCTATTTGTGAGTTTGTTGTCATGAAAAATGATAATTTGAGCAATTGGTTTATTATGGGAAATGATATTTTAACCATGTTTGGTGTGAAACTGGATCCAGCAAATAATTGCTTTACTTTAGGAATGAATGGGAAAAGAAAATTCAAAATTTCTTCTCCTAGACCTTCTGGGCATTTGTTGAAATCTTGTAACTCACTGACCCAATGTAAAGGTAGAACAACAACTGAAATGGATGATTTATTACATGAAATAAATACAGCTTCTTTTGGTGATCAGTTGACTAGTGAACAAAAGGATTCTATTGTTGCCTCTATTACCTCTTTCCCTATGGGTTTTGCTCATGGTTCTCATGTCTTGGGAATTGTTCAGGAAGAGATGAAAATTACCTTATCCTGTAATTTGGGTGATATTCCTCCTTCCCTTAAGAAAAAACCATATCCTGCTTCTCCATCAAAAAGAAAAGATATTGAAGATAATATTGAAACATTATTGAAAATGAATATCATTGAGAAAGTGGATGTCACCCCCAAAAATTGTGTCATCTCCCCAGTCTTGATTTCATATGAAAAAGATAAAGCTAGATTATGTGGAGATTACAGAGCTTTAAATACTTATACTGCTGATGATATTTATCCTTTACCCAGAATTAATTCAATACATGCTACCTTGCAAGGTGCAAAATTTATTAGTTGTCTGGATGGTAATAAAGGTTATCATCAAGTTCCAGTTGAGAAAAATTCTCAAAATTTTTTGCTTATTGCTACTCATATGGGAATATATAAGTATGTTAGGATGCCATTTGGCCCTAAAAATGCTCCTTCAGTTTTCCAGAAAGTCATGGATAACACTTTCCATCAAGAAATTATTGAAGGTTGGCTCATGGTTTATATTGATGATATTATTGTTTTTTCTAAAACTTTTGATGAACATATGATTCACTTGAATAGAGTTTTCCAAAAAATGGATGAAATCAATATGACCTTATCTTTAAAAAAGTGTAAATTTGGTTTTCAATCTTTGAAAGTCCTTGGCCATGTTGTGTCAGGCTTACAAATTTGTGTAGACCATAATAAAGTTGCTGCCATTCAAAATTTGAAAGCACCAACTTCTGTAAGAGAAATCCAAAGTTTTTTGGGTATGTGTGGCTATTATAGACAATATATTAAAAATTATCAGGTCATAGCCTTGCCTCTTACAAAACTAACCAGAAAAGATGTTGCTTTTCTCTGGAATAATGACTGTCAGAAAGCTTTTAATACATTGAAAAGTTGCTTAATGACAGCCCCTATATTGGCTCTTCCAGATTTTAACAAGCCATTTGTACTTTATACAGATGCTAGCTTTATTGGTCTGGGTGCTGCCCTTCACCAAAAGCAAATTATTAATGATAAATCCTCAGAGGTTGTAATTTGTTATATTTCAAGAACCTTAAGAAATAGTGAATTGAAATATGGTGCCACTCAATTGGAGTGCTTAGCAGTTGTTTGGGCTCTTGAGAAACTTCATTACTACTTGGATGACCAAAAATTTGAGTTGGTAACTGACTGTAGTGCTGTGAAATCTCTCTTAAACCTCAAAACACCTAACAGACATATGTTCAGGTGGCAACTTGCTGTTCAGGAATACAGAGGAAGGATGACTATTATCCACAGAGCTGGAAATGTTCACTCTAATGTTGATATTCTCTCCAGATTGCCTCTGCCAAATAATGACTCCAATCCTGCTTATGTACCTGAGGATGACACTGTTCATATACATGGTATATTTATAGTTGATATGGAAGAAGAGTTATTACAGTTAATACTGGATTCATATGATAAAGATTCTGACTTAAATAAATTAGTTACTATTTTGAATGATCCTAAGAATGCTTCAATTCAAGCATTAATAAAAACTCTTCCTGCAAAGTACCAAAATGCTTTAAATAAAGGAAAGTTTTCTATTGAAGATGGTTATATATATTATAGAAGGAAGCTTACCAATGTAATTGTTATTCCTCCTTCAATGAAAGAAACTATCCTCAAACTTTGTCATGATGACATATTAGCTGGTCATTTTGATCTTGAAAAAACATTGATTAGAATCAAAAACACTGCATGGTGGGCTAATATGTCTGAAGACACAAAATTATATGTTGAATCTTGTGATTCCTGCCAAAAATCTAAAAGGTTAACAGGTAAGAGAGCAGGGTTATTACAACATATTGAAGCACCTAGTGCTCCCTGGCAAATCATTAATATGGATTTTGTCACTGGTCTTCCTGTTGCAGGTAAAGACAGCTTTAACTCTTGTTGGGTAATAGTTGATAGATTCACAAAAATGTGCAAATTTATTCCAACCCATAAAGATGTATCCACCAAAGAATTAGCTTTCTTATGGTGGTCTTACATGTTTAATATTATTGGTTTTCCAAAAGCCATTATCTCTGATAGGGATCCAAAATTCACTTCTGAGTTTTGGACCTATTTGATGGATATTTGTGGCTGTGAGTTGAAATTGTCTACAGCTCACCATCCTCAGACTGATGGTCTAGCTGAAAGAATGATTCAAACTCTGGAAGATATGATTAGAAGGTATTGTGCCTTTGGTTTAGAATATAAAGACAATGAAAGATTTACTCATGATTGGGTCACTCTTTTGCCTGGTCTTGAATTTGCATATAATAGCACTGTTCATTCTGTCACTGAGAAAAAGCCTTTTGAGATTTGGTTAGGTTATGTCCCAAAAACTCCTGCTCAGATTCTCAATAATAAATTACCTAAGTTGGAACTACACCCTGGTGTAAAATCTTTTATGCAAATGCAACAGCTATGCAGAAAACATGCTCAGAGTTGTATTGATAAAGCATTTGAATATGAAAAGAAAAGATGGGATAAATCCCATAAAGAATACACATTTAACAAGGGTGATGAAGTGTTGATCTCTACTGTCCATTTCAATTTACAAGGTAACCACAAATTAAAAGATCCTTTTGTAGGACCATTTGTTGTTAAAAGAATGGTTGGTGATAATGCAGTAGAAGTTGTATTGTATTCTCCATATGATAGGAAACATCCTGTTTTTCCCATTTCTTTACTTAAACCTTATACTTCCAACAGTGACTTATTTCCAAAAAGAAGAGGAAGACCTAAGAAGAACCCTCAGGAAGTCACAGAAACAGCAGAAATTGATAAAATTCTCAATGATAGAATTATCACTTCTGAAAGAGGTACTGAATATTTATTGAGATATAAGAACAAATCATCTGAACATGATGCATGGATACCTGGCAAGGAAATTTCAAATCTGCCTGCTCTGTTGAAAAAATACAAAAATAAAAAATCTTAGCATTTTTTTTATTGTTTTTTTAGAGTGAGGGAGTGTCAGCCAGGCTATTCCAGGAGTCCAGTAAATGATATATAAATTATAAAACCTTAAAGAGTGGGTAAGACTTGTATTTAATGAATATAACTTAATATTTTATTGCATAATGAAATTATATAAGAATTTTATTATATACAAGTGTTACATTAAATTTATTGGTTATATATATTTTTATATACAATTAAATTGAGCATAATATAATATATTCTACAAATAATGGCGCATTTTTATGTATTTAATAATTATAAATTTATATTTAATTAATTAAAAAACATATATTATAATTACAAGTGTAAAATTGATTTATAATATATTTAAATTAATTACTTAAATTTATATATTAAATAATACCTCTCATATGATACTAAACAATAATTAAGGACGCTTCTTTTGACCCTTAATTGTGTTAGAAAAAACAAATAAATTAATTTGGACTAAATTGAGATTAATTGCTTGTTTTGTTGCGTCAAATTATTTTTTGTTTCACTTAAAATGTCCTTTAATCAGAATGTACTATCTGTTTGGAATTATATTTCTCATAGTTCCTATGTTTCCAATCTTGTTTAGTTATTCACTATTGTCACTTACTGATTTGGGAATTAATGACGGGGAAATTGGATTCTTAATTGGGGTTTTAATTATTTGTTTCATGTTTTTCTCTATATTGTTATGTTTCATTTACTCTTTTGATATATTTGTTTTATTCCATTCTAATCATTGTATTTACAAAGATAGTAGCGCTTCAGAGGACCCATTGCCTATAAAAGGGCCTTGGATAATCCCCTGTAGCATCATCACTTATTACACACTCAACAAATTAAATAACCAATTTATTATGTTTATATTTTTTTATTAGTAATACAAATCTAATTTAAATTCTATACAACAAATCAAAGGTTGCTTTAAGTCTGATAGTAATTAAAATTGTTTGCCGCGCAGAACCCTTACATTTAATAATATTATTGTTAATAAAATCTAAGTTTTTGTCACCTCTCAAAGTTGCTCACCGTTGTTTCCCTCTCAAATAAATTAAATATATATTTTTTTGGTTTATTTCTTTATTTTCCCTTGTCCTCCTCCTTCTCTCCTCCTTTTTCTCCTATTTTTCTTACCTCTTCTAGACGACTGACCAACACCCTCACTCTTAAAAAAACAATAAAAAAATTCTATTATTTTTTCTTTTTATATTTCTTTAGCAGAGTAGGAATATTAGATATCTCCTTCTCAGGTATCCAAGAATCATATTCAGAAGATTTTTTCTTGAATATGAATAAGTATTCTGTACCTTTTTCAGCAGTCACTATTCTGTCATTTAGAATCTTATCAATTATTTCTGTCTCAGTGATCTAATTAGGGGTCTTCTTTGGTCTTCCCCTCCTTTTGGGAAATAAATCACTATTGGATGTGTAAGGTTTTAAAAGAGATATTGAAAAAACAGGATGTTTTCTGTCATATGAAGCATATAAGATAACTTCAAATGCATTATCACCAACCATTCTTCTGACAACAAATGGACCTACAAATGGGTCTTTCAATTTGGTATTACCTTGTAAATTGAAGTTGATTGTAGAAATCAGTACTTCATCACCCTTTTTAAAAGTGTATTCTTTATGGGATTTGTCTCATCTCTTCTTCTCATATTCAAACAATTTTTCAACACATTTTTGAGCATGACTTTTGCAAAAATTTTGCATTTGAAGAAAAGATTTTACACCAGGATGTAGATCCAATTTAGGTATTATATTATTGAGAATTTGGGCAGGGGTATTTGGAACATATCCAAGCCAGAGCTTAAAAGGCTTTTTCTGAGTTTCAGAATGAACAGTGCTATTATAAGCAAATTCCAAACCAGGAAAAAAGTTAACCCAATCATGAGTAAATCTGTCATTGTCTTTGTACTCAAGGCCAAAGACACAATACCTTCTTATCATGTCCTCTAAAGTCTGAATCTTTCTTTCAGCTAATCTATCAGTCTAAGGGTGATGGGCAGTAGATAGTTTCAGATCACAACAACAAACATCCATCAGAGACATCCAAAATTCAGAAGCAAATTTAGGTTCTCTGTCAGAGATTATGGCTTTAGGAAAACCAGCAGTATTAAACAATTGAGACCACCACAAAAAAGCTAATTCTTTAGTGGAAACATCCTTGTGAGTAAGGATAAATTGACACATTTTTGTGAATCTGTCCATAATAACCCAACAAGAGTTATAACTGTCTTTCCCAGCAATGGGCAATCTTTTTACAAAGTCCATGTCTATTATCTTCCATGGTGCATCAGGAGGTTCAATATGTTGCATTAATCCTGCTCTTTTACCAGTCAGTCTTTTTGATTTTTGGCAAGAATCACAGGATTCAACATGTAATTTGGTGTATTCAGACATATTCACCCACCAAGCAGTGTTTTTTATTCTGGTCATTGTTTTTTCAAGATCAAAATTTCCAGCCAATATGTCATCATGACAAATTTTCAAGATGATCTCTTTCATAGAAAGAGGTATAACAATAACATCTCTCAACTTTCTTCTATAATATAGATATCCTTCATCAATTGAAAATTTACCTTTTTCCAAAGACTTCTGGTACTTTGGTGGAAGGGTTTTAATTAATGCTTGTATTGAAGCATTCTTTGGATCATTTAATATGGTACATAACTTTTTTAAGTCAGTGTCCTTATCATATGAGTCCAGAATAAGGTGTAATAGCTCTTCCTCCATATCAATCACATATAACCCATGAATATGAACTATCTCATCTTCAGGAACATACGCAGTATTTGAGTAATCATTTGGAAAAGTTAACCTTGATAACATATCTACATTTGAGTGAACAATATCAGCCCTATGAATTATTGTCATTCTCCCTCTATATCCTTGAACAGCTAGCTGCCATCTGAACATATGTCTATTAGGTGTTTTCAAATTTAAGAGGGATTTAACTGCACTAAAGTCAGTGACAAGTATAAATTTATGGTCATCCAGATAATAATGTAGCTTCTTTAGAGCCCACACTACTGCCAAACACTCTAGTTGAGTGGCACCATATTTAAATTCACTATTTCTCAAGGTTCTTGAAATATAACAAATTACTACTTTTGAAACTTTATCATTTATCACTTTTTTTGATGGAGGGCAGCACCAAGACCAATGAAACTGGCATCAGTGTACAAAACAAATGGTCGATTAAAGTCAGGTAAAGCAAGAATTGGTGCTGACATCAAACAGTGTTTCATTGTGTCAAAGGCTCTTTGTCTTTCACTATTCCAGACAAAAGCACCATCCTTTCTAGTTAATTGGGTAAGGGGTAAAGCTATGACATGGTAATTTTTAATATACTGTCTATAGTATCCACATATTCCCAAAAAACTCTGTAGCTCTCTAACTGTATTAGGAGCCTTCCCCTGTTGTATGGCTGCCACTTTGTTTTGGTCAACACATATCTGTAAGCCTGAAACAACATGACCAAGAACATTCAAAGAATGGAACCCAAATTTACATTTCTTCAAAGCAAGTGTCATATTTATTTCAACCATTTTTTGGAACACTTTACACAGGTGGTTAAGATGGTCCTCAAATGTTTTTGAGAATATAATGATATCATCAATATAAACCATCAGCCATCCTTCAATTATCTCTTGATGGAATGTGTTATCCATGAATTTTTGGAAAACTGATGGGGCATTTTTAGGGCCAAAAGGCATACTAATATACTTATAAATACCCATATTAGTAGCAATCATCAGAAAGTTCTGAGAATGATTCTCAACAGATACCTGGTAATATCCCTTATTACCATCCAAACAGCTGATATATTTAGCACCTTGTAGGGTTGCATGAATAGAGCTTATTCTTGGTAAAGGATAGATATCATCAAGAGTATAAGTGTTCAACTCTCTATAATCACCAAATAACTTGGCTTTATCTTTCTCATAAGAAATTAGGACAGATGTGATAAGACAGGATTTTATTGTTTCAACTACATTTTCAATAATATTCATTCTTAAAAGGGTAGAGATATTGTCTTCAATTTCTTATCTCTTTCTGGGAGAAGCTTGATAAGGCTTCTTCTTTAAACTTGGTGGTATCTCTGTCAATTGGAAAGATAATGAAAGCTTCATTTCTTCTTTTACCAATCCTAATTCATGTGACCCATGAGCAAAGGTTATAGGAAAAGGTTTTATCAATTTAATGATTGGATCTTTATCCTCACCAGAAAGTTGTTCTCCAAAAGAAGCATTGTCAATTTCAGACAAAGGGCAGGCATTTCTTTTGTAGATCTTTTTTTATATTGAACTACAGAATGACATGTGTTCAATCCTGTTGTTAATAATTTCATGGGGGAGGAAATTTTAAATTTTCTCTTCCTATTCATCCCCATTGTGAAGCATTGGTTTGAAGGATCTAATTTTATGCCATCTTAGGTTAAAATGTCATTTTCCAAAATGAACCAACTACTCAAGTGATCATTTTTCATGACAAAAAAATTAAATATAGCTCTTAAAAAACCATGGTTATATTTGAAGAATACTGTGGCTTTGTATTTACCAATGGGGGACAAAACAAAGCCATAACCTCTCCAATTCTCAGAAATGATAGTCATAGGTTTTGATTTATAATCTTGGTCCACTGAAGCAAGTGCTTTATTAGATACTACACTTCCTCCAGCTCCAGAATCTAAGACAACCTGAATGTTGTTTCCATTGATCAAGACTGGTGCCTTGAGAGAGGCAATAATAATTGAGCTATCCTCAAGATTTTTTATGATCTCTGCATCTTTCACTGTAGATAAATCATTATTCTAAATATAATTATTGTTTAAATAATGAATATCCTCTTCCAGAATTAAAATTTCTTGGTGAAATTGATATAAAATATTGCTTGAACAATCACTTGAAGGAAAATCCAGTGCTATTGTGTCATCAGCATGTTCCTCTGTCTGTTCAACAAGATTTATCTTCTTGGCACAAACCTGGCCTTTCTTCCAAGGCTTGCTGCATTTGAAGCAAGTTTTTGTTGCATACTTTTTGGGTGCAGCAGGGGCAGAAGGTTAACCAACCTTTTCCAGAGTTTTTTATGGTAATTTGAGGTTTTCTCAAATGAAGTTTTAGAAATAAATCTTTGAGTATCATACTTGTTGTTTAGAAGGATCTCATTATAAGTATTAATGAAAGAAGAAGGTTTCCTTGAGAACTCAGTCCTAGCAACTATTAAGTCTCTCAGAGACATAGGTAATTTATAGTTGATTCTGTCCTTCCATAACTCAAACTCCATATCTGGGTCCATTTCCCTCAAGATTATCACAAGTTTCATCATGAACTCACTTGGTTTTTCAGTGTAAGAGCTATATCTGGTTTCTTCATATTGCCTTTTTTGAGCTAACCTAAACTTGTAACCACCAAATTGTGCTTTAATTAATTTTTTCCAATCTTCTCATGAGTAGTCATTTTTATCCAGGAGAACAGATTCATACCACATTAGGGCTACATCGGTAAATAAAGAAATTAATTTTGACACAATTTCCTCATCTGGGAGTTTTTAAGAATTTTTTAGATAATCAATCCTGCAAATGAACTGCTGCCGATCAGAGGAAGAGTCACCATCAAATTTTGGATAATTTTCACATTGTAGACAATCCTATAGCACTAGCTATAGGCCTTGACCAAATGAGTTGGTGGAAACCCAGAAAGATAATCCCCTGTCCCTTTAGAAAAATATAAGTGAGATTTACCTGCTACAGTAAATTGGTTTCTGTTGTTTAAAGCCCCTTTTCCAATACACTTGACTGTCTGATCAGCCAAGAAAGTAGTCTCCAGACAAACTACCAAACCAAAAAACTGAAATGTAGACCAATTTCCACACCAGAGAAAGCAATGATACTTGATGTAGGTTGCAAATCCACACCAGAGACAGCAATAATACTTGATATAGCTTGCAAGACTACACCAGAGAAAACTGTTGCCAAAGTTGAGTTAAATGAAGAGCTAACATTGCAACAAACACAGCCAATTGTGGCCAGAAAACAGGGAAAACTGAGTGAGGAACAAGGATATAACCTCAGGATGGTTGTATGATGATTAAGGTTGCCCCAAACTGTCAAATTCACTATATACACACAGACAACTATCTAAGATCCCATGCACACCAACAAATTTGGCGTTTCTGAGCGCCAAATTGCATAAAACCCCTCTAGAAACGCTTCCCAGCCTTCTAGCACTGAGGCGGGCAGGCGGCCTGACATTGGGAGGCCCACCTGAGGCCTCCAGACCAACCTGAAGCCAGAAAACCACCAAAAACCACCAAAAATACCCAAAATACTTAGAAAAACAAGCTACAACTACTAAAACCTTTAAAACACATAATTAAGCTATAACAACATTGTGACATGAAATGTAGAGAATAATTAGCCCATTCTAATGGTTTTAAGCACTTAACCCTAAGACTTAAGGTTAGCCCGTAAAACTCCAAAAAAAAGTTAAACATCAGTCATTTAAAATGAAAAAATGAGAAATAATCCCTTAAATACTTAGAATATGAAAAATGTCTTAAAGACATAAAATATAGAGAAAAGCTGGGGCTATCCAACGGTAATACCCATATCCCTACAGTCCCAATATTTGCCAAATAATTCAAAAAAAACATCCAATTATTAAACAATGCCATTTAAGACATATTAAAACAAAGCCAAGTAGACCAACAAAGGCCTCTGCCAATGTTGGAAGACCACATCCTCTCTCCAATAGAGAATGTCCACATTCTCCTTTGTCACAAACACCATGTTCAGCCTTCTTTCCAAATCTGCTATTGACATGGGTCCTTGCCAATACTGCATTGACAAAAATCTCATCTGTACCATCACACCTCCAGCTCATCCCTACAGAACCTCCTGTGATGCCTGTCACTCTAGGAAGAAGACTTGTTTCAAACCTGGTCCATTGTCCTCTCTAACATCTTCTCCTCCACAACCTGATACACCTTCCACCAGCACCAAAAGATTCAGACCATCAATCCTGATCCCCAGACTGGTCAACAAATTACACCCTTCAAAAAAAAGTGCCAACCCCGCTAAAAACACTAGCTCTTCCATTCCTGGTCCTTCTGATGTTATTCCCAATACTTCTTCATACTGAAATTCAATCTGACAAATTTCCAGTTCATTTCCATCCAGACAGTGATGATGACAATGTGGGAACAATTGAAGAACACCCACCTAATCCATTGCCCACCATCAAAGACAACTTCCAACAACATTCTTCTCAACAGAAGCATCTCATCCTAAATTACTTCCAATCCACTCCTGCCAGGAACCCACAGGACCTTGAGAAAAGGAAGAACCTCATCCACCAGTTCAAAGCCAATGCTGAACATTTTGTTACATCTCTTTATTCTTTTCTGTAATTACTTCTTGCCCAAAAATCTTGATTTAGAAAAATAAAAAATAAATAAAAAACTCCTCATTTTAAAGTCTTGGGGGACTAAACCTCAGTTTTAAGTCTTGGGGGACTAAAGGTCCTCATTTTATAGTTTTGGGGGACTCAAAAACCCTCAGTTTAAATTCTTGGAGGACTCAAAAAGCTAAATCAAAATAAAGAGCTAGAGATCAAAATATTAAAGGCCAAAGAAACAAACTAAAATTCTGGGGTAACTGTTCTACAGAGCAGTCAGCTCATCAGTTACCCCCACACTTGCTTTAACAAATTTCAGAGACTCCCCCTTGGATGCCCTCTGCCAGAATCACACCAACTCCACATTATCAGTTTATAGTCCTGAAGGACTCAACCAACAACTATCCTCAGTTTATAGTCTTGGGGGACTGTACCATTTCTCAGTTTAAAGTCTTGATGGACTGCAGATCCACATTAGTAATAAAAAATAAAAATCTTGAAGAAATCATTAAATATCCAGCCAGTTTTAAGTCTTGGAGGACTTCCAGTGTTCAGTTTAAAGTCTTGACGGACTAACACATTTTGCATATAAAGGCAGAGCCACCTCCAGGCACAGTGCACCACAGCCAACCTGCTGAACTTCCGCTCTTTCTTCATTATCTACACATCACTGACAAAATTTTCATTCATCTCTTTTCTCTTCATTATTTTTCCTTCACAGATAATGGCTGAATCCCCAGACTTTGACCCATTGGACCTTCCCTGTTTCACTGTTCCAAAGGACTTTTCTTGTAAAAAGTGCATCCACATGTGCAGGCCTTGTACCTTCACTCTTCCTACTCCTCAAGCCAAATTTTATAACAGAGCCTGTGATTCTTGCAACTCTGAAAAGAAAAGATGTGACAGAGACCCCAACTATCCAATATCTCTGCCTTCACCTTCACACAAATATATTTACAGATCTCTTACCAGGTCACCAGAACTTGGACTTGCTTCCTCTTCTTTATCTTCTGCTCCTTCCAGAAGATCAGGCCGCTCTATTCCCAAATCACTCCCTAAAAGACCTGCTTTTATCTCAGAAACTTTGGCCAAATCAGCTTCAAAATCAGCTCCAAGGCTGCTAGACTGCTTCCAGAAAGCCCTCCCAATGTCAGGCGGCCCGCCTGCCTTGCCAGAAAGCAGAAATAAGCTCAAAACTCCCAAATTCAGCCAGATAACAGCCAAAATACACCATTAAGAACACAATTCTTCTTCCAATCCTAACAAAAAGAAAAAACGCCACCATAATCCAGACCAACTGGTGGAGACTTCTTCTTCAAGACATTAAAATAAACAAGAAAGAAATTAATAAGTCACTGAATAGAGAGAAAAATAATAATTATCAGAAGTATATATATTAAATTTGTTTTATTTTTATTTATATTTTATTTATTTTTTATTTTTTTATTTTTATTTATTTTAAACTACTAAAATACTAAAAAAACTTGAAAATAAATAACAAAATTAACCAAAAAAATAAGAGTTGAAAAAAATTAAAATGAAACAAATAATAATAATAACATGAGACAAATAATAGTTACTAATGCTATCCCCCAGAAAATTGGTGAGTTGATCCCCTGATACCTTACCCACATCCAAGTGCACCTTGATGTGGACACACTGTTCAATAATTTTTAAATGAATTAAAATAAAAAATAATGATGAAATAATTAGAAATTGAGAGAATAATAAGAAAACGAAAGAAAAATTTAATAGCATTTCCTGGCCAATTGATGAGCCTTTCCCAACCAATACTTGCCCACATCCAGGTGACCCTGATTTGGTGACACCATATAATATAATTTTGTGATTTTTTCTGCTTTATATCCTAATAACTCCCATAAAAAAATTAAAAGAAAAAAAGAGAAAAAAGAAAATAATCTAAAGCTACTATCTAACACAACCATAGACACAAAAATTAAAGAAAAGAAAAAAATCCGGCTCCATAGAAAGTCAAGTCAAAGAAATGATCACTGGGTGGGCTCCCTCCAATAAGTAAAAATGATGGGAGACCACCAGTGATCCACCACCAAAACTAAAGAAGCCCGTCTTGAACCAGTAAGCCAGTTTAAAGCTATAGTGGACTTAAAACCTGAATAACAAAAGCCAGAACTAGGATTCAACTAGGACAAGCAAAATACTTGAAACAGACATTTTGGGGTAACTTTTCTACAGAGAACCCAGCTCATCAGTTACCTCCACACTTTCCAAAATAAAATCTAGAAGCCCCCCCTGGGTACCTTCTAACAAAACACAAAATCCAACACATTAAACCAAAACCAATAAGTGTGAAGATTCTGGCACTTGAAGACCAAAAAAATATCCAATTTAAAGTCATAGAGGACTAGAAACCTGTGAAGAAAAACCAATACTAGGGTTCAACCAAATTAAGAGAAGGGGTTGGAAACAGACAATCTGGGGTAACTGTTGTTAGAGCAGCCAGCCCATCAGTTACCCCCACACTTTCCAAAATAAAATCTAGAAGCCCCACCCATGGGTACCTTCTAACAAAAAGTTTCGAACAAAACAGATGCACAGCATCACCAAAATCCAAATTTAAAGAATGGTCTATAGTTTATCCTTATTGCAAAGTCAATCTTCTTCACTTATCATGCTTCTAGGATAAAATCTCTTCACCTGATCCACAGCCACTCTCTTCTTTAAGACTGTGCCATCTAACTCCTCCAAAACATAAGAACCTCCAGACACCTGAGATCTGACTCTGTAAGGTCCATTCCATCTGTCAGAAAACATCTTTCCCCACTGACTCTCCAAACTTTTATTATAAACCAAAACCAAACAACCAGGTTTCAAGGGATTGCTGAGTTTATGAGCCAACTTCTTTTCCCAGTATCTGACTTATTGATTTCTTATCTTCATCATTCTAGAGTATGCCTTCTCTTGACATTCCTCTCTACATTCCAACTGTTGCATCCTGGCACAGAGCAAATCTTCTGTTGAGCATATATCATCCCAATTGATTCCAAGATAAGAGAAAGCTTCCAAATCCACCTGTAGAACAGCTTTGTGCCCAAAAATTTATTCATAAGGGGAATAGCCAGTTGTCCTTTTTACAGTGACCCTATCAGCAAATAACACCAAGGGTAAATAATGCCTCCATTTTTCAGCACTATCTCCACACATTTTCACCAAAGCATTTTTAATAACTTGATGGCCTCTTTCAACCATGCTTTCAGCTTCAGGTTAATAAGGTGTAGCCACTCTGAATTTAGAACCAATACTTGCCACAGCTTCTTTAAATTCATCTCCAAACTCTGGCCCACCATCAACAGTCACCAATATCATCAACCCATACCTAAACACCCATTCTTTCTTCAAAAATTCTGCCACATTTTTGGCAGTCAAATTCACCAGAGGCACCACCTCAACCCAACCAGACAAAGCATCCCTGGCAAAAATCAAGTATTTATACCTGCCCTCTTTAATATGGACAGCATCCAAACTGACTCTTCCAAACACAGTTGTTTCACCAGTAGCACAGACAACCTCTTTAGGTCTCAAGTGACTTCTTCTTTGACATTCTTCACAAGATTGAACCCAACCCTGCATAGCCAACTTCATACCTGGCCACCAAAATCTATCTTTTACTCTTCTATAAGTCTCCCCAAAGCCTCTATTACCAAGGTCTTCATGCAAAGACTTCAAAACCAATTCTTAAACCTTCTTCTGAGTCACCACCACTTGAGGATTTGGATGTCTCCTCCTCATAAACCTCCTTCCTGACACATAAAATCCAGGACTCTTCTTCTTTATTTCCACCCAAGTACCATCATCACAAGTATCTGGCCTCTCTAAGGTTAACAGATATTCAACCATAGTAAAATAAAACCCAATCTGACCCCAGGTCTCATCTTCAAAATCCAACAAAACAATATCCAAGGGTACAACCCTGTCATCAAAATCTCCAGTGTACACATGAGCAACACAACTGGCCCATCCAGGAAACAAATAGCTAAACTTTGGCACCTCCTTTTTCTTCCACTGAATCTTAAAAGAATCCAGTTCACCAACAAAAACAAAATTCTCCAATTTGGAGCCATCCCAAACAACAGCCACATCTTCATCAACAAAAATATCCTGATCATCAGAATCAAGATCAGAACCATCCAGTTTAACCTCTTGGTGGAGGCAAGAACAATCATCCAGTTTAGACTCTTGGGGGAGAAAAGAAAAATCTTCAGCACCCTTTGGGCTGGCCCTAACCACTGGAACATCTTCATCAAATTCTTCAGAATCAGAATCATCATCTGTGGGTGGTCTTCTTGATAATCCATCTGGCATTGTAAAAGTCTTACTTGGCTTGTGCACCAGGTCAAAAGAAAAATGTTGAATAAATGCCACCCACCTAGTCATTGGAGCATTTGGAAGACTGGGTGTGTTGATCATTTGAACCAGTGATTTAGCATCCACCTGAAGCTCAAAATGCTGCCCCCACAAATTGGTATGTAGCTTCTTCAAAATTTTTGCCACACCACACAATTTCAACTTTGGCTGAGAATACCTAGATTCCACCTCATTAAAAACTACAGACTTATACCTTATTGGCCTGACCTTCCCAGCTTATCTTCCTAAGAAAAAACAAAACTAGCAGCAATATAACTTTAGTCCACCGCCAGATAAATTTTTACAGCTTCCCTTCCATAATCCAACTTGTGAAGAATAATATCTTCACCCACCACCTTCTTCAATTTCTGAAAAGCCTCTTCACACTCTTCAGTCCATTCCCACTCCGCATCTTTCTGGTCAACCTTTTCAAGGGTGAAGCCAACAAAGAAAAATCTTTAATAAAAATCCTGACTTACACACAAACTCCCAAAAATCCCCTAACTTCAGTAGTATATTTGGGCCTTGGCCATGACTGAATATTATTTAATTTCTTCTTTGCTATAATCCTTCCCTCCTTACATACAACATGGCCCAGGATTTTCAGAGCAGGAACACAACAACAAAACTTTGACCCAGAAATGGTCAAACCAGCCTCTTCAATCCTAAACAATACTCTCTCTAGAGTAATTGCATATTCCCAAACAAATCTCCTTATACCTGGGTTCTCCTTCAGCACCTCATTTCCATAATCAGTGGAGGGTCTTATAATTCCACCATCATCAATAAAAATACCAGCGTGAGTCAGAACCTCATCCTGTAAAATCCAAGCCATTTGAGCTTGATATACTGCTACTGAATTAGTTGCTCCTTGAGGCAACCTAGTGAGCTGAAATCTTCCCAGAGGAGTTTCAAACGTTGTGAGTGGCCATGAATCAGTGTGAAGTTCCCTTTCATCATAACCACCCATAATATCTCCTAAAACATAACACACCCTTCCAGAAAAAGCTTCCACAAAGTCCTCCGCACTTGGCAGCATCCCCGCATCCTTGATAGTGACTCTATTCAAGGCCCTAATATCATGCACCACCCTCAACTTCCCATTCTGTTTCTTAACACAGAAAACTGGACTTTAGTAACTATAAGTTGATTGTTCATACAATCCTGTCCTGACTCTTTCCCTAACAATCTCCACAAAATAATCCCTAATAGCAGCTGGAATCGGAATAGGTTTGATTTTCCAAGGCTCATGACAAACCACAGGAATTAAGTAAGGTTCCCCATAAAAGTGTTTCAACACACCCCTTTCCTCTTCAACAAATGCCACCTCTTTCTCCTTGAGCACAATAACGTGCAACAACAACTTCTTTTCCTCATCAGAAAACCACTCATCAGGACCAAAATTAACAACTTTCAACCTCTCTACAGTCACCTGAGCAGTTTCCACAAAATCAGGAGGATTCTTCACCAGAGAAGTACAGTATGTATCTCTTGATAATGAAGGCCTCTTCAAAGGAGGATTCAAACCCACAGGCATAGGCTCATTGACAGGCCTAATCTTCTGTGCTACCTTCTTGTATTTTGCGGCTTCACTGTCAACTTGAGGGATCTACAGGATGTCTTCACCACCAGACCTGGAAAAAAAACCAAGGGTTTCCCCATTGCTCACATGTGTGGCCCAGGTAATGTTTTTGAAAGGTGTATAAGAAACCCTAGCAGTGCACATTTCGGAGAAATTACTTTTAGACCCCAATCTCACCACTCCACAACTTTTTGGCAATTCCACATCTTTGTCCACACTTCCATCTTCCAAATCTTCAAATCTTGATTCATCTTCTGAATCACATCCTCTAAAATTATGCAGTTTATCCTCATTCAGGAGGCCCAAAAATTGATCTTGAAAATCTTCTTTCTTCAAAAATTTGTGCAGTTTAACCTCATGCTGGAGGCCCAAAAATTGATCTTGACAATATTCTTTCTTCAAAAACTTGTGCAGTTTCACCTCAGTCTGGAGGCCCAAAAATTGATCTTGAAGATCTTTACAAAATTAATTCTTTTCTTCTTTTTTAATTATCTTCAGATTTTTTTCTTGCTTTTTCTCATTTATCTTGAAATTTTTATCTTCTTTTCTTGAGTTTTATTCAATCCTACAAAAATAATCAGGTGTTTCCCCAATGCTCACAGAAGTGGCCAAGGTAATGTTTTTGAAAGGCGTAGAAGAAACCCCAGCAGTGCACAATTGGGAGGACTTTCTTTTAGACCCCAATCTCACCACTCCACAGCTTTTCCGTATATCTTTCAATAAAGATATATAGCCAATGTTCTTTTTCGAACTTGAATTAAAAATTATTGAAAATCTTGAGAGAGAACAGATACTTGATAAAAAACATGAAGAATACTTTCAGAGAAGAGAAACATTAAAAAGAGAAAGTTGAAAATCCACTTGGTATATCTCCAAGGGAGCTGACCTACTACAACCTCGGATTTCCTCATCTTGGGGAGAGGTTGTAGCACTAGGGCAATCAGCCCTTATTACTCTAAAAAAGACAGACTCTCACAAGAGCCTGAACCACATTCCAAAAAGTGAGAGGCGGCACCCACTTCTTTTCTTCTCCTACAACAATCCATGCACTGGCACATTGAAGACAAGCCTGGCCTGGTCTCCCAAAAATCATCTCCAGGAGATGATAACCTCATTTTATGCCTTCTCTCATCTTCACCCATCAACTCCAAACTTATTCCCATGTCAAACTGATACACAATTCTTGCCTAGAAATCCTTCAATAATGGTCCACCCAAAACAGCTTTTACATTACCTTTGGCAATGTAAAAATGAACCTTTCCGGAGGCTCCACCGATATCCAGCTTTACAAATTCAGCTTTCCCAATCAGCTCAGTGACATGGCCACCAATTCCTGTCTTGATGGGGAGGCCCAGATGAGTAACCTCAAAAAAAGAAATCAGGTTAATCTGAGAACCTGAATCTACCAATGCCCTAGCCTCCCTGCAATTCAGAGTGACATTGACATAACCCAGAGGAGCAGAAAAATGAGTTTCCAATTCCTCACCAAACTTCTCAGCAGAATCACAAATGTATTCCACCTCCCAAGAAGAAACCCTTCTCCTGGTAAACAATTTTTTTGTCTATCAGCCAACCCAGGACTGATAGTATACAATTCCCCATAAGAAAGGGAAACCTGACCCTGATTCATTCTTTCCAGAACCGAGTCCATAACATTAAATTGGCAAGAAACTACTGGCATCTCAAAGTGAGCCCTTGGCTTCACTACCTTGGTCCTAGAATTCTCCTGAGGACCAGAACCACAAACAGGAATCAAACCAGTTCCCTCACCAACACCTCTAATTCCAGCAGGCTTTGGCAACGAAGCCAAAGGGACATCTTTCTCTGAGTCAGAATCAACATCCATTGGCATTGGCTCACCATTCATGTCTAATGCATCAAAACTGGGGGGGCCCATATCAGCAATCCCCTTCTGCATCTTGTACAGCTCCTCTTTGCTGTACTTCCTCCTGGCTGTACTAAGCTTAGGATCCACCTTTGAAGCCTTAGGCTTTGGTTGGGCCTGAGAACTGCTCTTAGGCATTCCCACCTTTCCAGCTTCAATATCATAGACACCAGCCATGAATTCACCACTTGACTGTCCTTCACAAGAATACAACTTCAACCCACCAAAGGAAGTAGAAAAGGAGACTTTATTAACCTCCTTCTCTTTTCCCTTGACATCTTCATCTGCCTTAGAAGAAGACTTTCTCTGATCAGGGATCTCCTAAAACCTTGGCCTCCTCTGATTGAGATCATTTCTTCTACTGACCAAATCAACAGGAGCCTTCCCCTCACTGGTCTTCACAAATGAACCATCAGGGAATTTGAACACCCTGCCGTCAAACTCCACCTTTCCTTCTGACACATCTTTTTTCAGATCCCAAAAATCATTGGACTTGTGCCCCCTCCTTCTGAAATAAGAGGAGACCCAAGGATCACTCCTACCAGCCCTCCTATCAAAATCTCTAGGCTGAGAAGGAGCCCTATTTACCTTCTTAGCCTCCTGAACAACAATATTTAGCTGTTTTGTCAGATCAGCCAACTGCTCAACCACTGGGTCCCTCTCCTGCTTGGGAACCTCCACCATATCCTTCTCTTACTTCTTCACTCTGCTCTCCTCTTCAGCCAAAGCCTCACTGACTTTGCTGACATACTTGGCACACCCCTCTTGATAGGTGTCCACAGCCAACAACTTCAAATGGGCCTCCACAGCCTCCTTCACCTTGTCCAAGGCAGGCATCTTCTGGTCCCCATTGAAAAGAGTTTCCATCAAGTGCTTCCTTGAAAGCTCCTTCAACAAATCCATCCTGACATCTCCAGCCAGGGAAGACCAAAAAACATCTTTGGCAGGATTTTTATGTTCCAGCCCCTCCACTTCCACCAAATATTCTACCACAGGATCAAATTTCATCAGAAACTTCCTGTAACTGAGTACGTTACCAACACCACCATAAGACTGCCATTCACTGACAACCTTGTTCAGATCCACCATAGTGAACATGACACCCCATCTATCCACCATCTCCCTGCACAGCAACTTCCAATCCCTCTTCTTGTAGCCAGACTTGGATACAACCTCCTTCTCCACTGCCCTATCACCAATGAAGAAAATGATCTGCTTTACCATGTCCAGGTAAGAAGCACCATCCACACCAGCAGAAGTTTCATATTTCTCCAGAAACCACTTCACATCTTCACCATTAAACTTGGTACCATCCCAAATTTAAATCCTAACACACTCCCTAACCATCATAGCAGGAGGACCCTCCCCCCCACTGACAGTCACCACAGGAATAGATGAACCAGAAGCCATTCTTCCAGACCAAAATCACCAAAAAGAACCAATCAAAGACAACAGAGATTCTAAAGAACCAGCAGGTCCACCCCCATGTTGGGCGCCAGAAATGTAGACAATCCTATAGTACTAGCTATAGGCCTTGACAAAGGGAGTTGGAGAAAACCCAGAAAGAAAATCCCCTGTCCCTTTAGAAAAATATAAGTGAGATTTACCTGCTACAGTAAATTGGTTCCTGTTGTTTAAAGCCCCTTTTTAAATACACTTGACTGTCTGATCAGCCAAGAAAGTAGTCTCCAGACAGACTACCAAACCAAAGAACTGAAATGTAGACCGTTGTCCACACCAGAGAAAGCAATGTTACTTGATGTAGGTTGCAAATCCACACCAGAGACAGCAATAATACTTGATATAGCTTGCAAGACTACACAAGAGAAAACTGTTGCCAAAGTTGAGTTAAATGAAGAACTAAACTTGCAACAAACACAGCCAATTGTGGCCAGAAAACAGTGAAAACTGAGTGAGGAACAAGGATATCACCTCCAGATGGTTGTATGATGATTAAGGTTGCCCCAAACTGTCAAATTCACTATATACACACAGACCACTATCTAAAAGACCATGCACACCAACAAATTTGGCGTTTCTGAGCGCCAAATTGCATAAAACCCCTCTAGAAATGCTTCACAGCCTTCTAGCACTGAGGCGGGGAGTTTGCCTGAGGCCGCCGGACCACCCTGAAGCCAGAAAACCACCAAAAACCTCCAAAAATACCCAAAATACTTAGAAAAATAAGCTACGACTACTAAAAACTTTAAAACACATAATTAAGCTATAACAACATTGTGACATGAAATGTAGAGAAAAATTAGGCCATTCTAATGATACTAAGCACTTGACCCTAAGACTTAAACTTAGCCCGTAAAACTCAAAAAACAAAATTAAACAGCAGTCTTTTAAAATGAAAGAATGAGAAATAATCCCTTAAATACTTAGAATATGAAAAATGTCAACAAGACATAAAATATAGAGAAAAACCAGGGCTATTCAATGGTAACTTTTACATCCCCAAAGTCCCAATATTTGCCGAATAATTCCAGAAAAACACCAAATAGACCAACAAAGGGCTACACCAATGTTGGAAGACCTCAAAGTTTTGGGATATTTATTTGATTTGAAATAGTCTCCTTATTAAAAGCTTGTTTCTGAGTGAGAAGGAGCTGTAACTTCTGCGATTGGGAAGTAATCTGATCATTTGATCTTTCTGTGGATGACCCAGATACATCATCAAGTATTGATGGAAACTCAGTGGTATCAACAGGAATTTCTGGAACTAATTTTAATTTTTATGAACTAGTAACAGGTACTATTGGGGTATCCTGCACAACAGGTTCTTTCAAATATATGTCAGAAAATTTTCAATCATGTAACAATGAATTTAATTTCTCTTCAATGGTTGTTAACTTAGTTTTCACTCTTGGAATACTATATAAACTCTCATTTATGGTTCCAAAAGATAACTGGTTCTTATTTTGGAAAGATGAATAATGGTCACTCAATCTTTCTAGGTTCATCTTATCTCCCTCTAGCTCCTGGAAACAGTTGGGCACAGTATCTTTTAGTTTAGACAAATCATTCTTGATACTTTTCCATTAAGCAACTTTCTTTTCATGAGCTACTTTGTAATGAAATAAATCATCAGAAACTCTCTTTAACTCACTCCTCAATGCTTGATAACCCTGTTCAGTTAAAAAACTATTATATTTCTGAGTCAATTGCATGTTGTTCATTATATGATTTTGTTTAGCAATAATATCCCTCAAATATTCATCATTAATGTTAGCTACATCTGGAGTATTTCTCAATAGAGAAACAGAATAACTTTCCATATTCTCATAAAACTCAGGATCAAGTGTCTCATCAATCATAGCCAAATCAGGATTTATCATTGAATTAACAATCAATACTAAAGGATTAGACACATTAGAATATTGAGCAATTTGTCTACTTTTCTCAACCTCTACTGGTCTCACAGTCTCATCTCCTCTTCCAGAATTACCTGAAGGAACTGAATTAGCAACAAGAAATGGTACTTAAGATTCAATAGAGGGGCTTACCATGGCTTGGGAAAGAATTGAATGTGATTGTTTTTCCTCTTTCTTTCTCCTTGATAGGGGTGAGGAGGTGTGGGGTTGAACTGATTGGTTATTGAAAGACCTGGTTGAGGTACTTGTTTCTGTTATTGTTGGGAAAGATAATCCCACTGGGTGTTCAGCCAATACCACTGCCACTTTGAGACTTCCACCTTTTTTTATTCCTGGGGGGCCAATTGTGGAAGGGCTTTGGGGGAGGAGGAGGTTTCCTCTTCTGTTGAAGGAAGGACTCCATTTTTCTTACCTTGTCTTCTAGAGAGTCTGTTTTTGACCTCAACTACTTGATGTGAGTGGAGAGTTTTTTGAATTTCTGATTCAAGGGCATCTTTTTTATTTTGAAGCCTTTTGGAAGCTCTTCTGGGGGTTTGATAGAAGGCTTTTAATCTTGAGCAGTTGGCTCCACTAATATCTCTATCTCCTGCATTTCCACATCCTCATTGGTCTAGTGATTGATTAATTTGAGCCAGTTTTGTAGTCAAAGGACAGCTTACAGAAGAAGCTTCATCATAATCAGATAAATACAGCTCCTCAATGTGGCCAGCAGAAGCACATTGATCAGTAATAGTTGAAATTAACCTGAACGGAGAGAAAGAAATATTAAAATTTAATCTGTTATTATTTTTACTTTATTTAAAGAAAGATAAGGAAATAAGTTTTTTTTATTATATAAGTAATTTTTAGGACTTTGTAATCCACTGGAATAATTAAAATATAATGTTTTTCAGGACAAAAAGCAACTGAAATCATAATCACAATTTTTATTAATTAAAATAATTTTATAGCCAGGATTAAAAATGAATCAACTGAATTAATCAAATAATTAATTGATTAGTAATGTGCATGTTGATAATTATCAGGACTAGAATTCAATGGAAGAATTTAATTACCAGGACTTAATGTCCACTGAAAATAATTTTAATTACCAGGACTTAATGTCAACTGAAATAATTTAATTACCAGTAATTTTTGTCAACTGAAATAATTTTAATTTAATTAATTTTTGAATCTTATTAATTTACTGCCAGGGCAATTTGTCAACTGAAACAATAATGTAAAATTTTAATTATCAGGACAGAAGTAAACTGAAATAATTAAATAAAATTTTAATAAAATTAATTTAATTTTTTATATCACTGCTAGGACTAAGAACAATATGGTTCTATCTTGGTCAACTAGGAAAAAAAATATTTTTTTCACCAGCCACCTTCCCCTGTTGTGGAATTCCAAATCTTTGTACGGCTCTAAAATTCTATTTAGAATATTTATTGGGAATAGGACAGTGATTGGAGAAGCTGTATTAGTTTAAAATATTTTATTATTAAACAAAAAATGAAGTTGAATAAGTCAAGATATGAATGTTTGGTCAGATTTATTGATTTAACGGGTCATATATTTTTTTACAGCCGCAAAATTATAATTAATGAAAGTCAAGAAGCTCAAAAACCTTTGGGAATTTTTCCAGAATTTTTACTATTTTTCTTATATTTTTAATTGATTTTTAAAGATTTATTAAATTATTTATGTTTTTCAAAAATTACTTAACTTTGATGATTTTTTAAAGGGTGAATAAATCTGCGCAGACTATGAAAAATAGTTAGGAATGTTAAGTAGAAGTAGCTCTATCATGTGTAATTTTTCTAGATTTTATATTATAGATTTAAGGTTCTAATTGAGTCTGGAGGTCCTGATGAGCTCTGGACAAGCTCCAGACAAACTCCAGATGAGCTCTGGCTGCACTCCAGAGTGAAAAAGGGCACGTGACTGGTTAATATGCATATAAGGCTGTAGAATCAAAATTATTCAAAGAGAGAGAACAGAAATAGAGAATTATATCAACCATTATTCATATTTTTCTTTTGTCAACAAAATAATTAATTATTTATAATACCCTTATAAAATAACAATTTTACATAACACTTTTAATATTTTACTCAACAACTCTTAAACATTAACATATAGGGTATCATTAGAAAGGTCTCAACTCCAGGGACTCATTTATAGTATCTTTTCTCAAAAATTATTAAAATCTAAAAACATTAAAACTACTTTCTTTTAAAATATTGTATCTGGTGTAACTTTTTGTTTCATTTCAGTTGTTTTGCACAGAAGAAACGCTCAATCATCCTAACAAGCTTTAATTAGACAGTTTTTCATTCTTTATTATTATCAAGTAGAATTTTAAGCTTATTGATCTAAAAAACTCACAAATTCATTTAGAGGGACAGGGTTTTATCTTATTAACCAACTCCTTTGGATTCTTCTTACAGCAAGGCAACTGTAAGAGTCTGCCTACATCTTTGGCGCCCAACATGGGGTATGATTTCTCTAGATTTTTAAAGAACTTACTTGATACTTGGACTTTTAGCCTGCAAGAGGCTTGCTTTCTGAAACTCTTATCGATTTATTTATCTTAGCCTGAAAGAGGCTCACTTATTGGAACCCTTTATCTTTAATCTAATCTATTAGGATGTCTTCTGCTGCTGGATCTGGTGTGTCTCTTCCTATGACACCATCAGTTAGGATTGTTTCTTGGGATGGGCACAAGTTTAATTGGGAAGAAGCTAAATGGTTTTTGAGCAGATATGAGGCTGCTGCTTTGGTGGATGGAGCTACTAACCTAGATATGGTAAAGCAGATCAGGTTTTTTATTGTTGACAGAGAGGTGGAAAAGGAGGTCATTTCTATTGAGGGTTATAAAAGGTTTGATTGGATAAGGTTGTCAAAAGAGATGGTTGATAGAAGGGGTGTCAGGTATACTATGGTGGATCTCAATAAGATTGTCAGTGATTGGCAAGCTAAAGGTGGTGTTTCTAATATGGTGGACCTCAAAAAGTTATGTGGACAGTTTGATGAAGTGATGGAATATCTGATTTTGGTGGAGGAATTGGGCCATGAAAATCAGGCCAAGGATCTATTCTGGTCTTCTTTTGGTAGGGATATTAGGATGGATGTGTTAAAAGTACTGTCTAGGAAAAATTTGATGAAGGATCTGCCTAATGGTGAACAGAAACTGCCGGCTTTGGAGATCATCAAGGAGAATATTCAAGGCTACTTAAAACTCATGGCACTGGACAAATATCAATAATCTTGTACTCAATATGTTAGCAAGGTTAGCAAAGTATTGGCTGAAAATAACAATATCATGATTCAAGCTCAAGAAGCCAAGAAGGCTCAGATGGGACAGCCTGTTGCTAAAGTTGAGGGAAATGTATACAACAAGATGGTTGATCACTTGGCCGATTTAACTAAAAAATTAAAGATATTTGTTCAAGAGACACAAAACTCCAATAGAACACTTGTGGCTTCGACTTCGACTTCCTCTTCTTACCAATCTAGAGGTTATGAGAGGAAGAATTATGGATTTAATGGCAATGGTAACCGGTTTTCTGACAATGGAAATGGTGGTATGAATGGCAATGGTAAAATTGGATATGGCAAGTCCAGGGTGTGCTCATATTGTAATAGGAGGGGACACAAAGCTGGACAATGTTTTTTTTGGATAGGGACTTGGATGCTGGTAGAGTAAAATTTGATGGTAAGGTTTATAAATTCCCTGATGGATCTTTCATCAAGCCCAGTGAAGGTCAAGCTCCCTCGTATTTGGTTAGGAGGAATATGTATTTGGGAAAAAGGACCAGGTTTGAAGAGTTACCTGGTGATGATGAAGAAAAGGATAAAGGTGGTAAAGATGTGAAAAAGGCAGATAAATGAAAAGCTAAAGAGGTAAATAAGGCCTCATTCTCAACTTCATTTGGTGGTTTGGAGTTATCCTCTGTAGTTAGGGCAGAGGAAAGTTGTATGGTGGGTGGATACAATGTCGATGCTGCTACTAAAGCTAAGAGTAGCATACAGAGCCAATTAAGGGATAAACCGGGCAAGGAAGAAATTAAAAAGTTGGAAAAGAAACCTTACTCTAAGGAAAAAATTTATAATATGCAGAAGGGGATGGCTGATATGGGGTCTCCTAGTTTTGGAAAGTTGGATTTAAATGGTGAGCCTATGCCTGTGGACAAAGATTTGGATTCTGAGGAGGATGTACCTTTGGCATCTCTCCCTGGACCAAGTTTTACCGGTGTGGTAGCCTAAAGTTTAGTATGGCACCTAAGTACGTAAATGGAGTTATTACAGCGTGCAAGATTGGCGTTATTATTTTTTTATAAAAGGGTTTTATTTAATTTATTTGAGTTTTAAATATGAAGAAATTGGTCAAGAGCAAATGCCTATGCAAAAACAATTTATTTTACGGAGAAAACTTATTTTTACGGTCTGAAGAATTTATAAGTATCAAGTCGAGTCACTCAAGAACCTTGGGAAATTTTCCCAGAATTTTTACTATTTTTCTTATATTTTTTAAATGAATTTTAAAGTTTTATAGAAATACTTACGTTTTTAGAAATTACTTAACTTTAATGAATTTTCATGGGGTGATTAGAGCTGCGCTGACTATGAAAATTAGTTTGAAATGTAAAGGAGAAGTGGCTCTATCATGTGTAATTTTTCTAGATTTTTATTATAGTTTTAAAGGTTCTAATTGAGTCTGGACGGACTCCGTTTAGACTCCGTATGGACTCCGCTTTGACTCCGTACGGGCTCCGGATTGACTCTGGGTGAGCTCTGAAGGGGAAAACTTAGGCACGTGACTAGGTATACTTAAGAGCCTCTCAAACTCGAAATTGAGGGGGGGATACATCATACAGCTTAATCTTTAACCACCACAGTCTCATTTTTTATTACTCAACAAATTAAATAAATTTGTAATACCCTTATAACTTTATATTTTATATATAACATTTTAGAAATACTATTAAACAATTTAAATCACACTTCATACAGGGTATCTTTAGAAAGGTCTTCACCACTGGGACTTGATTATTGCTGTCTCATAAAAATTTAAATTATTATAAAAACATAAAAGTCAATCTTTTCAGATCTTTCACTGGTACACCTTAATTGTTGTTATCAGTATTTCTTTCTCAACAGCCACTTTCTTTAAATCTTGATAAGCGTTAAATATTTTAGAGTTTCATTATTTTTAATAATCAGATCCAAGTAGACTGGTTAGCTTAGTGATTTAGAATTCCCATTTTGTTATTTTTATTGGAAGGACGGGGTTTTCAGCTAAATCCACATATCTCCTCCGGATTCTGCTTACAGCAAGGCGACTGTAAGAGTTTACCTTACCATATTTGGCGCCCAACGTGGGGTTTTCGAAATCTCTAGCTTTTTCTAGGACTTTTTTTTGGGTCAGGACTTTGTTAATAGTCTGCAAGAGGCTTATTCTCTGGAACTCTAATTGGATTTTTGTTATTGGCCTGCAAGAGGCTTGTTATTTTAACGTTTGTTAACGCTTTTCTTATGTTTTGGGATGTCTTCTACTATTGGAACTGCTGTGTTGGCTGCTGGTGTACCTGTTAGGGCATCAGTAAGGCTTGTATCTTGGGTTGGGCCCAAGTTTTCTGGAGATGATTTAGAAGGATTTTTACATAGGTATGAAACTGCAGCTGGGATTGATGGTGCTTTACCTTTGGATATGGTGAAGCAGATTAGGTTCTTTATTTTGGTCAGAGAGGTGGAAAAGGAGGTTATTTCTATGGATGGTTATAAAGATCAAGATTGGAGAAAGCTCAAGATGGAAATGGAAAAAAGGTGGCCAAAAGTTTATTCATTGGAGGATCTAAAGGATATAGCTAGGAAATGGGAATCAAAAGGTGGTGTAACATCTCTGCATCAGTATCATCAGTTTATGGTTGAATTTCAGGTGGTTTTGGATTATTTGTTGGAGTATGAAATTTTATTTCATGATAATGCATCAAAGTATGTTTTTTGGGATGCTATGGGGGAAAAGGTTAAGAAAGATGTTTTGATGGTGCTTATTAATGGGAATTTAATGAAGGATATCCCAGATGGAGAGACTAGGATTCCTGGTATGGAGGTGCTAAAGAAGGCTATTTTAGAACATCTGGATACTCATAATTCTGTTGATTTGGACTCTGGAAAAGAGGTTTTTCTTGCTCAAGAGATAGAAGAGGGCGGTTTAGAAGAATTAGCTTCTGTTGAATTTTTGGAATCAGCCATTCCTGAAGATTTTGTCCAGCCTGAAGATATTATTTTTGTTAACAATTCTGTTGGGAAAGAAGAGATTTTTGAAGATGAAGATATTGTTGTCATTAATGACAAAATTTTGGATGATGGGGATAATTTTGTGTTGAATGATTCGAAATCGGATTTAGAGGATTTTTTGCCTCAGGTTTTGTCTTCAGAAGCAGAGACTGTCTGCAATGAAGATATGGATATGGTGGATTTGTTACAATCTCAGGGAGAGATTGTTAAGGAGGATATGGTTTTCCCTGCACTAATAAAGAGTGTAGTGGCATTTGATAATAGAGTGCATAAATTGGATGCACTCATGTTTTGGAAAAGGGTTGTTTATTTTTTATGTCCAATGGTAGGACAAATTATGGGGGTTTATTTTTGGGTTTTATGGAATCGGTGGATAAGCCCTTGGGGCAAAATTATGGATTATCTCCAGGGGATATCAAGAATTTAACTCCTCCGAAATGAGGATAAACTACCTAAACTGGGCTGAAATTTTTTTTATCGTTATGTCATCAATTTATTCAGGATTCAAATTATTATGGATGCCCTCATTTTTTGGGGTAGCTGGGGCTGATCACTCTAACGTTGTAATCTCTCCTCAGGATGAGATCCCGGATTGCAATAGGTCAGCTCACTTGGAGATAATTCAAGTGGATTTTCAATTATTTTCTGTTAATATTACTTTGGAGTGCAAATATGTTTTGGACTTTTCTATATGTTTATTGGATTTACCCTGTTTTTCTATTAAATTTAAAAATGGTGAAAAAGGCAAAATGTGCCAAATTAGGTTGGATAAAAATTGGAAGGGTATGTTTTATGACCTCCAGCAAGAGGGTAAACTGCGAAAATCTTATCAAAATCCAATAAAAAATCTCGGTATAATTAAAACACAAAAAAATAATTTTTGTGAAAATTCAATTCCGGACCTCCAGCAAGAGGTTAAACTGCAAGTATCTCCTTCTATTATGGACCTCCAGCAAGAGGGTAAACTGCGAAAATCTTATCAAAATCCAATAAAAAATCTCAGTATAATTAAAACACAAAAAAATAATTTTTGTGAAAATTCAATTCCGGTTCTCCAGCAAGAGGTTAAACTGCCAACTTTCTTTACGGGTGATTTACTGTTGGATAAGGGAAGCAAAGGTGTTGGAAAATATGTTTATAAATTAGACGAGGGAAAGGAGAAAAGGATAAAATTTAATAATGAAATAAAATATTTTTCTAATTTTTCTTATTCCGATTCTGGCGAAGAAGAAGATTCATTTGATGAAATTTTTAATGGTGATACAAAAGTAAATGATTTACCTCAAGCTTATTTAGATGTGGATGCAGCCAAGTATAAGAAGGTAGCAAATTAAGTTTGACCTATTAATGAACCGCTACCTGCTGAATTAAATCCACCCTTGAGAAGACCAAGGTTATCAAGAGATCCTTATGAAAGTCCCTTGGTAAAGAATCCGCCTGAATTTTCTGAGATGTCAAGAATCACTTTTGAGAGACTGGGTGTTGTTAATTTTGGACCTGATGGTTGGTTTTCTGGAGAAGAGAAGAAGTTGTTGTTGGATGTGATGGTCAAGCGAGAGAAGGCCATTGCTTTTGTAGAAGAGGAGAGGGGTGTGTTGAAGCATTCCTATGGGGAGCCTTACAAGATTCCTGTGGTATGTCATGAACCGTGGCAGCAGAAACTGATTCCTATTCCGGCTGCATTAAAAGAAGCCTATATTGAAGTTGTCAGAGAACGGATACGCACTGGACTGTATGAGCAATCAACATCAAGTTATTCTAGTCCGGTATTTTGTATCAAGAAACCAAATGGCAAGCTTAGAGTTGTTCATGATCTTAGGGAATTAAATAGGGTTACAATAAAGGATGCTGGGATACCGCCTAGTGCTGAGGAGTTTGTTGAAGCGTTTGCAGGGAGAGTGTGTTATGGTTTGGGAGATATTATGGGTGGATATGATGAGAGAGAGTTACATCCAGACTCAAGGCCTCTAACTACATTTGATACGCCACTAGGACGTTTACAGTTAACAAGATCACCTCAAGGAGCAACAAATTCGGTTGCAGTTTATCAAGCTCAGATGGCTTGGATCCTTCAAGACAAAATTCCACAATATGCTGGAATCTTTATAGATGATGGAGGAATTAAGGGACCAACAACCGACTATGATAACCAGGTGTTGGAAGAGAATCCCGGGATATGCAAATTCATTTGGGAGTTTTCAATTACATTAGAAAGAATCTTTTTTCGAATTGAAGAGGCTGGTTTAACTATTTCAGGTTCAAAATTTTCCTGTTGTGTGCCAGCCTTAGAAATATTAGGCCATGTGGTATGTAGAGAGGGTAGGATTATGTCCAAGAAGAAAGTTAATAAAATTCAGTCCTGACCAAGACCCAAGAATACGACCAAAGTTAGAGGGTTTTTAGGCGTCTGCGTATATGTTAGAATGTTTATCAAGGACTTTTCTTCATTGGCAGCACCATTGAGACGGTTAACGAGAAAGGATGAAGACTGGGAGTGGGATGAAGAGTGTGAGAAGGCGTTTGTGAAGTTGAAGGAGGTTGTAGGGAAGGATTTAGTCCTGCAAAAGTTGGATTATGGAAAAGATGCTGGTAGAATTTATTTAGCAGTTGATTCAAGTCAGGTTGCAGCTGGGGCGGTTTTGTCTCAGATGGATAAAGCTGGTTACATCAGGCCAGTTAGGTATGAATCTGTAGTATTTACTGAGGTCAAATCAAGATATTCTCAACCAAAATTGGAATTATGTGGTGTGGCAAAAATACTGAAGAAACTTCAGCATATTTTGTGGGGGCAACATTTTGAGTTGCAAGTGGATGCGAAATCGTTAATCCAGATGATTAATTCCCCAAGTTTACCGAACGCACCCATGACGGGATGGGTAGCTTTTATTCAACATTTTTCGTTCGATTTAGTTCATAAGCCTGGCAAGACTTTTACTATGCCAGATGTTTTATCAAGGAGACCACCCACTGAAGAAGATTCAGACTCAGAAGAGTTCGATGAAGATATACCTATTATCAAATCCAGCACTAAAGGAGCTGAAGACTTTCCGTACCTCCCCCATGAGGTTAAACTGGCAGGATTATTGTGTTTAGATTATGATGATGACCTCCACCAAGAGGATAAACTGGAAAATAGTTTTTATGTTAATAAAGGTGTTGGAAAAGGTGTAGATAAATTTGGTAGAAAGGAGGTAGAAGAAGATGTGGTGTATGTAGAGGAAGATGGATTGGTAGTGTGGGATAGTAGTAAGTTAAGGAATGGTGTATATGTTGGAGAATTAGAGAATTTAAATAAAAGGGTGGATAAAGAGAAAGAGGTATTTTCAAATACGGTTTACGGAGGATCCAAAGGTTCAGAAGAAAAACGTCGACATAGCTCGATTAAAGATTTATTTAGGGGTCAACGATTATTGGCTCATTCATGTGCAGGTGATATTGGTGATAGAGAAGTCCCTATTGATGTTATATTAATCGATTTTCAAGATGAAGTCTGGGGTCAGACTGGTTTTTATTTTTTGTTAGTCAAATATTTGTTGACTTTAGAGAGGCCAGAAGATTGTAAAGACAATGAATGGGTGGCTATCAAGAGAAAGTCAACTAAGTTTTACCTATCTGGTCGACGTTTAATGAGGAGGAGGTATCCAAATCCTCAAGTAGTTATAACTCAACAGAAGGGGCAAGAATTAGTTTTGAAATCACTGCATGAAGATCTCGGGAATAGAGGCGTTGGAGAAACATTTAGAAGAATTGCTGATCGATTTTGGTGGCCTGGCATGAAGATGGCTGTTAAACAGTGGGTTCAGTCATGCGAAGAATGTCAAAGACAAAGTTATTTCAGGCCAAAAGAACCTGGACGCGTGACCGGTGAATATACGCTCTTTGGAAGAGTTAGTTTATATGCCGTTCATATAAAAGAGGGACAGTATAAATATTTAATTGTGGCCAGAGATGATTTATCTGGTTGGGTAGAGGCAGCGCCTCTTATTAATTTGACTGCCAAAAATGTGGCAGAATTTTTGCTAAATAATTGGGTGTATTGATATGGAGTGATGAAATTGGTGACGGTAGATGGAGGTCCTGAATTTGGGGCTGAGTTTAAAGAGGCCGTATTGAAAGTTGGATCAAAGGTTTGGGTAGCAACCCCATATTATCCTGAAGCTGAAGGCATGGTTGAAAGAGGGCATCAAGTTATTAAGGATGCTTTAGTTAAAATGTGTGGGACAAGTGCCAAAAAGTGGAGGCACTATTTACCTTTAGTTTTATTTGCTGATCGAATCACTGCCAAAAGGACGACCAGATTTTCACCTTATGAACTTGTTTTTGGACAGAAAGCAGTTTTACCAGTTTATTTAGAAGCTGAATCATATCTTGGAGTTGACTGGGACACGGTCAAAACTACTGAAGAATTATTGTGTGCAAGAATGATGCAGCTAGAAAAGAAAGAAGAATATTTAGAAAAGGCATATTCGCGGATGATGAAGATCCGAAATCAATCAGTCAGATATTGGGATGAGCGGTTGGCACATCGATTAAGGAAACCTTTGAACCCAGGTGATATGGTCCTGGTGTATAACAGAAGTCTAGAGAGTCAATGGGGAAAGATGTTTGCAGATAGGTGGAATGGACCGTATAAAATCAAGGAGCAAGTTTCCGGTGGTTCATATGTGTTAGAAGAGTTGGATGGAGTAGTATTGAAGAAGAGGGTAGCGGCCGATCAAGTGAAACGGTTCTATCCTAGAGGCACCAGGAGTGCCGAAGTTTTCCTCTGCAATGAGGATAAACTATGATGTTTTTTTTTAAAAAAAAAATCTTATTGACCTCCACAACGAGGATAAACTATGATATCAACGAAATTTTATGATGACCTCTGCAACGAGGATAAACTATCTTCTTTTTATCAAAATACTTTACTGTCGTTACACTGCCTATGGGCGATGAAACTGTGATGAAACTTAACGAAATGGGAGAAAACCTTCTTTGAAAATTTTCAAAATTTAAAATTCTTAAAATATGGGTGAAGATAGTGTTGGAAAATTTTAAAAATTTATTGGAAGAAGTGTTCACAGGGGAACCTTCTTAATTTAATATTGGCAAGTGTGGGGGTAATTGATGGGCTGGCTGCTCTATACACAATTACCCCATAATGTTTGTTTCCAAAATTTTCCCTGTTTCTAGTTGAATCCTGGCTTTGTCTTTTAATTTTAGGAAGTCCACTAAGACTATAAACTGGAACAAATCAGGAGACACCGCTCTCAACGCCGGATTCAAGATTCTTTTTATTTTATTTTGTTTTTGATTTTTTTTTATGTTAGATTGTGATTTCTTTTCTTTAATATATATTATGAATTATTGTAAAGGTGATGCTCACTGGTGGTCTCTAATCATTTTTATAAATTGGAGGGAGCCCACCCAGTGATCATCATTATAAAAATTATCTTCTAAAAACTTTCATTTATTTTCTTTTCTTTTCAGTTTCTCAAAATTGTGTAGCCACATCAAGTTGCACTTGGATGTGGGTATGATGTCGAGGGTACGGCTCATCAAATGGCCAGGGGGCATCTTTTAAAATTTTTCTTTTTGAAATTTTTATTATTATTACTTTTTTATCTTTCTTTAAAAATTAAATTTTAACTTTTATTTCAAAACTATCTTTTCTAAATCTTTTATTTTAAACTAAAAACAAATTTTTTAAAAAAATAAAATAAAATAAATAAATAAAAATAAAAAATAAATAAATAAAATAAAAAATAAAAAATAAAAATAAAATAATTATAAAAAAATAAATAAAAATAAAATAAAAATAAAATAATAAAATAAAAAAATTAATTAATTAAATCAAAATTATTATATTTCTCAGTTTTATTTTTTTAGTTTTCATTCTTTTTAGTTTTATTCATTTAGTTTAGACAGGAAACAGTGTCTAGGGGAACTCAATACCTATGGGATTTTACTTCAAGACATCTGTTAGTCCTCCAAGACTTTAAACTGGCTACTGTTCAAGACTTTCCTTAAGTGTTTTATACGAAATTCGGAGCTGTTAGTCCTCCAAGACTTTAAACTGGCTAATTTTCAAGACTGTCATTAAAGATTTTATATTGGAGCTGTTAGTCCTTCAAGACTTTAAACTGAATTTCAAGGATAATCAAGATTTTATGGATATTTTCGGAGACGGATTTCTTTTTATATAAATCAAATGTTAGGTCCACCAAGACCTTAAACTGGAGTGTTATCAAATGTTAGGTCCACCAAGACCTTAAACTGGACTGTTATCAAGCTGTTGGGTCCACCATGACCTTAAACTGGATTTCTTATCGATAAAATGTTTGGTCCACCATGACTTTAAACTGGTAGTTCATTCATTGTTTAGTCCACTATGACTTTAAACTGGAAAATTAATATCTGCAGGATAATTCAACATTCATTGGTCCACTATGGCCTTATACTGGATTACTTGTAGATCAAATGTTTGGTCCACTATGACATTAAACTGGATTATCAAATTTATTCAATCTTTGGTCAAGCCTAGGCCTTATTTAGGAATTTATCAAGTTATTTATGTACCTAAACGATCTTTGGTCCACCAAGACCATAAACTGGAAATCGATTATATGTTTGGTCCACCAAGACTTTAAACTGGAATGTCAATCTTGTTTGGATAACTCAATTCAATCTTTTAATTTATCACTGTCCACTAAGACTCTAAACTGGTTATTTAATTATTTCTGGAATTGGGTGCTGATAAGCTTTAGGAGGTTAAAATTTTAGGTGGTGATGATGCTAAGGAAAGCATAATGAGTAATTAGGTGAAATTTGTGGCGCTTTAACATGGTCTAAATTTAATATTATTATTGGAAGCCTGGCAAAAGTATTTTATGGGTTTGCTGCATAGCAAAGTTTGAAAATTGTGATGAAGGAATCAGAAGTTAGGATGGTAGTTGGATTTTAGGGAATGATTTTTTTAGTGCCTCATTGTTAGGCCATTTTTGGTGTGAAGCTTGGAGGACCTTATGGCAAGATTGGAATCATAGAATTCGGCTCAGTGGGGGCCCTATGAGGTTGGAATCAGGAGTATTTGGCTCATAGGAAGATCCACTCTCTCAATGCTGTGACAAGAAGGAAGACTGGTATATGGGAGTCTGAGGGGATTCAAACCTTGCTCTCAGTAGTGGAATCATCACAAGATTTATTTTATTTTATTTTATGTTATATCAAGCCAGAGAAGAAAAGACAACGTTTTTATTATAAAGAATTAAAAGAAGACCAGCTAAAACAAATTTATCAAATTATTTTATAAGAAAAGATAATTCTTTTGGAATTTCTCAACCACTTATGCAAAGTTTTAAGAATGGGGACATTCTCAATTGGAGGGAGGATGTGGTAGCCTAAAGTTTAGTAGGGCACCTAAGTACGTAAATGGAGTTATTACAGCGTGCAAGATTGGCGTTATTATTTTTTTATAAAAGGGTTTTATTTAATTTATTTGAGTTTTAAATATGAAGAAATTGGTCAAGAGCAAATGCCTACGCGAAAACAATTTATTTTACGGAGAAAACTTATTTTTACGGTCTGAAGAATTTATAAGTATCAAGTTGAGTCACTCAAGAACCTTGGGAAATTTTCCCAGAATTTTTACTATTTTTCTTATATTTTTTAAATGAATTTTAAAGTTTTATAGAAATACTTACGTTTTTAGAAATTACTTAACTTTAATGAATTTTCATGGGGTGATTAGAGCTGCGCTGACTATGAAAATTAGTTTGGAATGTAAAGGAGAAGTGGCTCTATTATGTGTAATTTTTCTAGATTTTTTATTATAGTTTTAAAGGTTCTAATTGAGTCCGGACGGACTCCGTTTGGACTCCGTATGGACTCCGCTTCGACTCCGTACGGGCTCCGGATTGACTCTGGGTGAGCTCTGAAGGGGAAAACTTAGGCACGTGACTAGGTATACTTAAGAGCCTCTCAAACTCGAAATTGAGGGGGGGATACATCATACAGCTTAATCTTTAACCACCACAGTCTCATTTTTTATTACTCAACAAATTAAATAAATTTGTAATGCCCTTATAACTTTATATTTTATATATAACATTTTAGAAATACTATTCAACAATTTAAATCACACTTCATACAGGATATATTTAGAAAGGTCTTCACCACTGGGACTTGATTATTGCTGTCTCATAAAAATTTAAATTATTATAAAAACATAAAAGTCAATCTTTTCAGATCTTTCACTGGTACACCTTAATTGTTGTTATCAGTATTTCTTTCTCAACAGCCACTTTCTTTAAATCTTGATAAGCGTTAAATATTTTAGAGTTTCATTATTTTTAATAATCAGATCCAAGTAGACTGGTTAGCTTAGTGATTTAGAATTCCCATTTTGTTATTTTTATTGGAAGGACGGGGTTTTCAGCTAAATCCACATATCTCCTCCGGATTCTGCTTACATCAAGGGGACTGTAAGAGTTTACCTTACCATACCGGTCCCATCTCAATGGAGGGTGTAAGGAGGACCAGAAATGGATCTGAATTAGTGAAAGTAGCTGGTGATTGAGCTAGGGTTATTAGTAGTGAAGATGTTATTATGGGGGGTGAAGATGGCAATGTGGGTCCCCAAAAGGTGCCCAGGGCTAAGGTAACAAAATTTAGGGCTCAATATGAGAGGCCCATTGTTTCTGGACAAGAGAATGTGATGGAAATTGTTTTATGAAGATTGAATTAACTTCAAATTCCTTTATCCTTAGGCAAATATTTTTACGATTAGTCCAGCCCTTGCAGAAATGCAGAAGAAGCATCTGACAAGGAGAAGAGTGTCCACAGGAGAGGTGGAATATATATGTGAAAATGTGGAGAAGTTTGGTGAGGAGGTGGAAACTCATTTTTCTGCACCTTTAGGTTATTTGATGGTTACTCTCAATGGTAGAGAGGTTAAGGCCTTGGTCAATTCAGGGTCTCAAATTAATTTGATTTCTTTAGAGCAAGCAACAATTATAGGCTTGCCAATTAACACTGGTACTGGGGGAAACCTCAGAGGTATTGGAGGGCATGCAACAGAGCTGATGGGTACATCTGAACATGTTAAAATAGGTATTGGTGGATTGGTTGGTAAGGTTCACTTTTATGTGGCCAGAGGGGAAGTTAAAACTGTTCTTGGTGGTCCTTTTTGATGGATTTTGAGGCCTGGATTGGCTATCAGTCTGGTATGGGTATTAGTTTGGAAATTACAGGGGACAATATGAGAAGGCTTCATATGCATCTAGCACCCCCAGGAGATGAAGGTTGGGAAACTAGGCCTGGGGTGACCACTATGTGTAAATGTTGTGTATGCATCAAGAAGCGGTGTATTAAATGGACGGCTTCTGGTGAATTATGTCTAGAGGGGAATTTTAGAAACCCTCATTTTTTGGGGTAGCTGGGGCTGATCACTCTAATGTTGCAATCTCTCCCCAGGATGAGATCCCCGATTGCAATAGGTCAGCTCACTTTGAGATAATTCAAGTGGATTCTCAATTATTTTCTGTTAATAATACATTAAATTGTTATTATGTCTTCAAATTTTTGGCTTGTCTCACTTCTCTGTCAAATTTTTCGATCATGTTCAAGAATGGATCAAGAGTGAAGATGGGAAATATTATTTTGAATAAAAATTGGAACAGTTTATTTTCTGACCTCCAGCAAGAGGGTAAACTGCAATTATTTCATCAAAATTCTATTAAAAATCTTAGTATAATTAAAACACAAAAAAATAATTTTTGTGATAATTTGATTCCAGTCCTCCAGAAAGAGGATAAACTGCCAATTTTTTTACGGGTGATTTTATGATGGATAAGGGAATTAAAGGTGTTGGAAATTTTTTTGAAAAATTAGATGAGGGAAAAGTGAAAAGGGTTAAATTTAAAAATGAAATAAAATATTTTCCTACTTATATTGATTCTGATTCTGACAAAGAAAGGAATTCCTTTGATGAAATTTTTAATGGTGATACAAAAATAAATATTTTACCTCAAGTTTATGTAGATGTGGAGGCAGAAAAATATAAGAAGGTAGCAAATAAAATCCGACTGATTAATGGACCGCTACCCACTGAATTAAATCCACCTTTGAGAAGAGCAAGGCTATCAAGTGATTCTTATGAATTTCCCTTGGTGAAGAATCCGCCTGAATTTTCTGAAACGTCAATAATCACTTTTGATAGATTAGGTGTTGTTAATTTTGGACCTGATGGTTGGTTGTCTGGAGAAGAGAAGAAGTTGTTGTTGGATGTCATGGTCAAGCGAGAGAAGGCCATTGCTTTTGTAGAAGAGGAGAGGGGTGTGTTGAAGCATTCCTATGGGGAGCCTTACAAGATTCCTGTAGTATGTCATGAACCATGGCAGCGAAAACCAATCCCAATTCTGGCTGCATTAAAAGAAGCTTATATCAAAGTTGTCAGAGAACAGATTTTCACTTGACTGTATGAGCAATCATCATCAAGTTATTCTAGTCTGGTATTTTGTATCAAGAAACACCACACAATATGGGGGACGGACTTGCTAGCAAGTCCGCAACCTTGGACCCAAACTCACCATAGATTGAACACACATTGAGCTATTGATAAAGGAGCCATACAATCAGGAATGAACACCACTCAGAAGAACAGTTTTAGGTGGGTGTTCAAGTAGAGTTCAGTATGGGTTCAGTATGAGTTCAGTCTGAGTTCCATCTGAGTTCCATCTGAGTTCAGGTTGAGGACTTGCTAGCAAGTCCACCCCCTATATTGCGTAGTGAAACCGAATGGCAAACTTAGAGTAGTTCATGATCTCAGGGAATTAAATAGGGCTACAATAAAGGTTGCTGGTATACCACCAAGTGCTGAGGAGTTTGTGGAAGCGTTTCTTGGGAGAGTGTGTTATGTTTTAGGAGATATTATGGGGGGATATGATGAGAGAGAGTTGCATCCAGACTCTAGGCCTCTCACTACTTTTGATACACCGCTAGGACAATTACAATTGACAAGATTACCTCAAGGAGCAACAAATTCAGTTGCTGTTTATCAATCTCAGATGGCTTGTATTCTTCAAGATGAAATTCCTCAATATGCTTGAATCTTTATTGACAATGGAGGAATTAAAGGACCTTCGACAGATTATGATAATGAAGTGTTGGAGGAGAACCCAGGGATATGAAAATTCATCTGGGAGTATGCAATCACTTTAGAGAGGATCTTGTTTAGAATTGAAGAAGCTGGTTTAACTATTTTGGGTTCAAAATTTTTATGTTGTGTGCCAGTTTTAGAGATTTTAGGTCATGTGGTATGTAGAGAGGGTAGGATTATGTCCAAGAAGAAAGTGAATAAAATTCAGTCCTGGCCAAGACCCAAGAATACAACTGAAGTTAGGGGGTTTTTAGGCCTATGTGTTTATGTTCGAATGTTTATCAAGGACTTTTCTTCATTTTCAGCTCTATTGAGAAGGTTGATGTGAAAAGATGAAGAATGTGAGCAGGCATTTGTGAAGCCGAAGAAGGTTGTGGGAAAAGATATAGTCCTGCACAAGTTAGATTATAAAAAGATGCTGGTAGGATTTATTTAGCAGTTGACTCAAGTCAGGTTGCTTCTGGGGCAGTTTTGTCTCAGATAGATAAAGCTGGTTACATTAGGTCAGTTAGGTATGAATCTGTGGTATTCACAGAAGTTGAATCAAGATATTCTCAGCTGAAATTGGAACTGTGTGGAGTGGAAAATTTTTTAAAGAAACTTCAAAATGTTTTGTGTGGCCAGCACTTCAAATTGCAAGTGGATGCGAAATCTTTAATTCAAATGATTAATTCCCCAAGTTTACCAAATGCACCTATGACTAGATGGGTAGCATTCATTCAACATTTTTCTTTTGACTTAGTTCATAAGCCTGGAAAGACTTTTACTTTGCCAGATGGTTTTTCAAGAAGACCACCAACTGAAGATGATTCAGACTCAGAAGAGTTCAATGAAGATATACCTATGATTAAAGCCAGAACTAAAGGAGCTGAAGAATTTCCATACCTCCCCCATGAGGTGAAACTTGCAGGACTATTGTGTTTAGATGATTGTGATGATGACCTACACCAAGAGGATAAACTGGAAAATTATTTTTATGTTGATAAAATTGATGAAATTGGTGTGAATAAATTTGGTAAAAAAGAGGTAGAAGAAGATAAAAGTTTAAATGTGGATGAGAATGATGTGGTAGTATGGGATGCTAACATATTGGTTAATGGTGTATATGTTGGAAGTTTAAAAAATTTGGTCAAAGAAAGGTTGGGTGTAGGTATAAATTCGGTAAAGCAGAGGTTGGAAAATGATGATGATGAAGGAGATACTAAAAAGGGTGGCAAAGAGGATGATAATAATTTTGTTCAAAAGAGTTTGAAGTTTCAAAATTTAAAGATGAAAATTTTTATTTGTTTATCGATAAAACTTAATCAAAGAAGCTTATGGCTCATGCAAGTGCAGGTGATATAGATGATAGGGAAGTGCCCTTGGATGTTATTTTATTGGATTTTAAAGATGTGGTCTGTGGACAGACTGTGTTTTATTATGTTTTGGTAAAATATTTGTTGACTCTGGAAAGTTAGGGTTAGGGTTAGGGTTAGGGTTAGGGTTAGGGTTAGGGTTAGGGTTAGGGTTAGGGGTTAGAGTTAGGGTTAGGGTTAGGTTAGGGGTTAGGGTTAGGGGTTAGGTTAGGGGTTAGGGTTAGGGTTAGGGTTAGGGTTAGGGTTAGGGGTTAGGGTTAGGGTTAGGGTTAGGGTTAGGTTAGGGGTTAGGGGTTAAGGGTTAGGGTTAGGGTTAGGGTTAGGGTTAGGGTTTAGGTTAGGGTTAGGGTTAGGGTTAGGGTTAGGGTTAGGGTTAGGGTTAGGGTTAGGGTTAGGGTTAGGGTTAGGGTTAGGGTTAGGGTTAGGGTTAGGGTTAGGGTTAGGGTTAGGGTTAGGGTTAGGGTTAGGGTTAGGGTTAGGGTTAGGGTTAGGGTTAGGGTTAGGGTTAGGGTTAGGGTTAGGGTTAGGGTTAGGGTTAGGGTTAGGGTTAGGGTTAGGGTTAGGGTTAGGGTTAGGGTTAGGGTTAGGGTTAGGGTTAGGGTTAGGGTTAGGGTTAGGGTTAGGGTTAGGGTTAGGGTTAGGGTTAGGGTTAGGGTTAGGGTTAGGGTTAGGGTTAGGGTTAGGGTTAGGGTTAGGGTTAGGGTTAGGGTTAGGGTTAGGGTTAGGGTTAGGGTTAGGGTTAGGGTTAGGGTTAGGGTTAGGGTTAGGGTTAGGGTTAGGGTTAGGGTTAGGGTTAGGGTTAGGGTTAGGGTTAGGGTTAGGGTTAGGGTTAGGGTTAGGGTTAGGGTTAGGGTTAGGGTTAGGGTTAGGGTTAGGGTTAGGGTTAGGGTTAGGGTTAGGGTTAGGGTTAGGGTTAGGGTTAGGGTTAGGGTTAGGGTTAGGGTTAGGGTTAGGGTTAGGGTTAGGGTTAGGGTTAGGGTTAGGGTTAGGGTTAGGGTTAGGGTTAGGGTTAGGGTTAGGGGTTATAGGGTTAGGGTTAGGTTTAGGTTAGGGTTAGGGTTAGGGTTAGGGTTAGGGTTAGGG
>JASXTE010000264.1:0-68581 GCA_030280995.1 Hemileia vastatrix | reverse complement strand
CTCGATCAATATCAAGTTACTTTCAGTCAAGTTCATCTGCAATTTAAATCGGACTAAAAACTTTTCGAAAGCGACAAAATGTTTTGTATCGTGTTCCCCAACCAATCTTTGCACCTATTGAAACTATTTCCTGTTTGGTTGAGTAAACAGTCATGAAGAAATGAAAAATGATACTTTCATCAAGGACTTGGGTTTAAATGAATAAATCACTGATTGTTGATCTTCATTCATTTCAAGTGAGTCAGCAATTCAATTCAAGTTAACAGTCATCACAATCGATTAAAATATGGTCTTTTCTTCCTTCATCTTGATGTTAATTCTTTGGTTAACTGGACAAATAAATGGTCTAAAGAGATCTCCAATGGAATTCATGCTGTGCTTCAAAAAGTTTCCTGAGTAACTATGTTAAAATGTTGAATGAATGATCATTTAAAAGATTAACAAATGGATCGCTTTGGATTATGCTCTGCTATCATAATACATACGTTTTGGCTGCTATAATCGGCACATTTTGCAAGTTTTTATCATGTATCAATGGTTGGATCAAATTTACCTCTTGTCCTTTAGGCAGGAGGACGAGTTATTGATGTAATGAAATTACACATTTATGTTAAGTGATGAATTTGAAAAGTACTGAATAAAAACTTTTTCATTTATTTGCCGAAATTTTTCATTGTAATTCCATTAAGAAACAGGTAGATGTATGTTGTACTTGACTTCTCGAACTGACCAACTCGGTCGGAAGTTCTTAATCCATTATGTGCCCATCAAGTGAACGTCAAGAAGTTCCAAGGTGATCGATCCAAGCGATGAGTCATCAATAGGTCATTTGTCATTGCATTCAAACGAAACAATTTCCTGTTCGATCACGAATCACCAGTCGTTAATTCTCTTTAGTCATTTCAAGCTCATCTTCAATTAAACTCAAATGAACAGCCGAAAGCATAACATGTATGCACTTGCATTCATCCTTGTAATGGTGATCATATGGATTGACCAGTCCAGTAGTCGATCATCTAAAGTTTACGGTGGAATGGAAGCCACAATTAACATGACTCCTCAGTCAGCTTTGATCAACAGTGATGGACACAGTATAACATGCACTGGTGGGATTATACATCAATTTTGGATCTCAACAACTTGCGTCATCTTGAATGAATGAAAAATAGTTTTCATCTTTGTTTAATAGCATCCTATCGACAATTGAGTCGATAACAATTGTCATCATTTATCATCCTTTGAGAGTGATCCACATGTCACACAATACACTAAAGAATCAAGGACGAAAATTAACTGTCTGCTTGCAAAGCATCTTAGACCATCATAAATCACAGGACCATCTGTTTCGCTATCACAAGAGGATTCTGAAAACACAAAGACACGAACAAACACCACATGACACCACATGACACCACATTGTGGCGACCGTCAGATGGCTCGTATCTCCATAACATGATACGAGCGATTATCTCATCTTATCTCCAACCTACTTCTCACCACAGACATCATCGATCGACGGTGTTAGTGACGAGTCTTTTCGTTTATTTTACTTAACAATATTAACCGTCAACATGTCATTATCAAAAATGATTGATCAAGATTGCTTCACAAAAGTATTGGATCTACTGTCACTTAAGGATATTGTCAAGTTTAGATTGGTGAGTCATTCGTTCAAGCAAATTGCCGAAGGATGGTTGAAGACGCTTAGCAAATTGTCCATAAATGCTGATCAGTGGACTGGTGAATTCAGCTACTTGAAGCCCAAGAATGATAAATATTTACGAGATGTCACAATTGAATGTTCGCAAATCGATTCTATGATGAAATTTGTTGCCATTTACTGTCCAAACATCACCTTTTTGTATGCACCAGATGCTAAAATTTATATCGAAGACCTGCTCTTGCTGGAAAACTCACTGGTTTATTTCGTCGTTGGATCTTTCAAATTTCAAGACGTCAAACTTCGAGTGAAAAATTCACCGGTCCATTCCTTCTTAGGATTTTTCAAGGTTCGAGCCAAAACTACTGACCTTGATGACATGAGAAACTTTACAGCACTCAAGTCTGGCTATGTCACGAATTATGATTCATGCGAATTCTGTTACCAATCATTTGTCATGAAAACACCTGGAAAGCTGACACAGTGGCATCATCCTTGTTGTCAAAGACGTTGTGATATAAATAATCCGTTGTTACCCTCCAATATCACACAACTCGAGGAATTAGAATATAATTCCAACCGGCCCTGGCCCGAGCATCTATTCCATCAAGTTGTTAATGAAGGGAGCAACTTGAGATACTTAAAAATGAATTTTCGTCCCTTAGTGTATTTTTCAACGTTTTCAAGGGCGGATTTAACCAAACTTACTCATCGCCTCACTGAATTGAGAAAATTTGATCTTGAACTTGGGTATTTCCCACTGTCGGAGGAACCATTAGAACTATTCGTTGGTGAAAAATTGAAGCATCTTAAATTACACTTCTCCAACTCACAGCCACTGCGACTACTGAATACATGTTCATCAGAGTTGGAGTCATTGGTGCTACAAGATGTCACTCTTTCACTTGACATGACCTTGAATTTCATCGGTTTGAGAGAAATTCAAATTGAAAACGTCGAAGGATGCAGTTTTGCATCAATTTGTGACTTAGTTGCAAAGACACCAGATCTAGTATCACTTATATACTGGAGGGAAGATTACCAGAATAGGGGCCCTATTGCTCTTGTTAGCATCGGTAGAAAATTGGAAAAGCTGGACATCAGGACTTGTGGTCCAGTCATATTCGATTCATCGCAATTGGGTTCCTCATCTGCTAAATTACGACATTTACGCCTCGAAAGAACAATTGTGGACTCTAATTTTGGTTTCTACTTTCCATGCCTCGAGGACTTCTTTGTACATAATATCAAAGGATGTACCTTCGAAACACTATGCCAATCCCTTTTCTTTTCACCTGATCTCAAATCACTTACTTACAGCCAATCTTACGACCATGCCTTTGATCCCATAGCCACTGTCAACATCGGCAGGAAATTGGAAAGTATAGCTATCGATGCTTTTTCGCCAATCCAATTCGATATATCGCAAATCGATTATTCATCTGCCAATGTTCGACATTTATCACTCTCGAGGGTAACTGTCAACTTTAATTTCCGTTTTCACTTTCCACGTCTCGAGTCCTTCACTGCATATTGTATCCAAGGATGCACCTTTGCAACAATTTGCCGATCCCTGGTCCTTTCACCTAACCTCATAACACTTCGTTACGAACAATTTCACGACCATGCTACTGATTCCATAGCCACTGTCAACATCGGCAGTTGTTTGCGTGAACTAAATATCGTCACTTCCACCCCAATACAAGTCACCACATATAAATCGCCCGATGAGCCCATAAAGATCAAGCAGCCCATACGGAGATTTTATTTCAATGGTATGGACCAGCTCAACAGGCTTGTCTCTCACATACTCAAGTTCAAGCAAAAAAATTCAGATGACTCTTTTGATTTGAGTCGACTGTCTAGCCCAAAATCAAACTGGTTCTCTAGGATGATTAAAAAGTCGCCGAAATATAAACACTTTCCATCAATTGTCTAGTACTTTTGGCTATAATGCACAATGTATACAATCACTGGTAACTATGTTGCTCTGGTTTATCAAGTTGAATGTTAAAGAAATCAAGATGCAATCAATAAAATGATTATCACATGAAAGCTATAATGTTTTTTAAAATGTGTTGATATAATTTGTTTGAGGTTGACTGAGTCTTATTTCATTCTTCCTTACACTGTGTCAACGCTCGAGTTCATCAAATACACAATCTATTCAAACAGTTCAATCGAAGTGTTGAATCTTTTGATGCGTTTAACTCATCAGAAAAAATCAATACAGTTCAGTCAAATTTAATCAGTGAATTTGATTAGTTCATTTTGTAAATTGATTTTCTTTGTAACCCACGATCGGTGATAAAATCTGAAAGGTAATAATACTCTCTTGTGCTCTGCTTTGTTGAGAATGGAGGTGATGAAGATGAATCTTTGATTTCGTAAGTGGTGAAATGTGGTTATATCAGTTTTATTGTGCTTGTCTCTGGCCAATATCTCGCTGCTGTCTAAGTTGATGAACACTGATACAATGACTAGAACAGAGTCAACATCGATCATCTTCAAGCTTGCATGGAAAATTAAACCAACTTCATCAATTACAGCTCTAACCAAACTGATCCATCGTCTCACTGAATTGGGAAAATTCAAACTTGAATTTGAATCTTATTCACCCTCTGACGAACCATTAGAACTGATGATTGGTGACAAATTGAAGCATCTAAAATTGAACGGCAGCAATTCGATGTTTGTTGTAATTTCAAGGCTGCAATTATTCGATAGAACTTGTTGCTCACATCTGACTGTCAACATGTTCTGATAAATAGAGTAGGACACGAAGACATAAGAGCACCAGTTGCTCAAACTTCCGGTCATTGTTACTGGATAACAACCAAAAACACAAATCCTTCTAGAAATCAATTCGAGTAAACACAGCCTACAGAGATACACTTTTGGGTTGTGAATTCGATTAATTCCATCAATCGTTCAATCAAAGACCGATTTGATGTTATGAATACCTTGAAGCCTGTAAAAGAACTGAATTGGGGAGAAAATAAATTAATTCTGTGATGAATATTCTTACTTGGTCCAAACTTACATAAGATTGAAAAGATCGATGGAAGGTGACTTTTTGAATGACTATTTGCGTCACTTTTATTATTAGGTATCTCGACCAAAAGAGACCGAACGGTTTTTTTAGGATTGTTACCAATCACTCTAATCATGACATCAATTGTGTTCTTGAGGAATTTCAAATTTTCCACTGTCAAAGAAGTTATGTCATCACACGCAGCATGGTAACAGTTTTTACCTAATTTGCCTCTCCATGGACCTAAATGAAACAAATAAAAAGTAAGTCATGTTCAGGGATCAGGATGATTTGAAGCATCACGACTTACCCATGTCGGTGATGAGGATACTGGGCAAAGTGTCATTGTATTCTTTGTGTCCATGGAACCAGAAGGAATAATGATCTGATCTACTGAAAGTAGGATAGTCAACAGAATCATAAGGTATGAATGGATCAAATAGTTTGAGTTTGTACTCGGAATTCCAATAGGTGAGAATGGGATCAACAAGATCATTGTCAACATTTTCTCTCATCCAAATGGCAACAAAATCACCTCTTTTGCCCTCCTTTTCAATTTCAATGGCAACGTCTGGACAAGCCTGTTGAATGATGAAAAAGAAATTTAATCAAGTTAACAATTGCAATCAACTCAACAAGTAATCACTTACTGCTGAAACATCAGAAGGTAACGATTGCGAATTTTCGCTAGGATCGTAATTAAGAACCATGTCGATGATGTAAGCTCCGAGAAATTTAGATTTCTTCGTCATCAATTCTTTCGGAATCAAGTATTCACGAGTGAAATCAATCGAACCCAGACGTCCTTCTTCTTCAAGATCGAAGGCAACAAATATTAGCGTATGTTCTAACTGAGGTAAGGATGAAATGATTCTGGCAATTTCAAGAATTGCCACCATTCCTGAGGCATTATCATCGATGCCAGGACTATTTTCTACTGTGTCATATTGCGCACCAACAACTATTATGGAGTCCATTCCTTTGACATTCCTAAATTTGCCTGGTAACACGCCAACCAAGTTTTGTCCTTGCAGTGATCCGACTGCGAAAGAATGACGATCTATTTGAAGTCCATATTTTTTCATTTGATCCAAAATTGCATCTCTTGCATTGTCTTTTTGAGTAGGATTAGAATGATGTCGAGGGTCAGTGAATATATCATGAAATGTAGCATTAATTTGACTGATGCTGGTACTAGTAGAATTTTTATCAATTAAGGGCGTTGGTGAGTCTTTCAAACTGAGTGTATGAGGCAAACACAGAGACAAAAGCAACACAACGGTTGGCGAGATGTGTATCTTGGTAACCAAAATCATTTTTGGCAGTCCTGAGGCGTTAAAATTATAATGAGTGAGCTTCATTAGACTTGGATTTTGCCATTGACCGAAACTGGGTAACAATTAAACTGATCGAGGTGAGAGCGTGCGTCAATCAATCTGACCAGAAGATATTGTCAGCGTGTCCAGTTTATAATCAACAGTCTGGACTTCATTTACTTGTCCCCAGGAAAGAGGTAAATATAACTTGTTTACAATTGTCTCTACTGGAAAAACTATTTGTCACTGCATCGTGCTGGTTGTATTCTTTAGATGGTCACCTGATTGCAGAATAACAACTCTGACTTTCCAAACAACTGCTCGTACGAATAAATGAGTCTTCTTGAGTACTTAATGTTATTTTTATGAGTCGATGACAAAATAATTGGTCGATAAATGATCAGTCATCGCAAAGTTTCATTCAGTTTAAGATAATCAGTAATTTTTATTGAAGGTCATAATCATCGAGTTGAAAAGGAAATGGAAATCATAATGGAAAAGATTAACGGATGGATCGCTTTAAATTATACTCCGCTGTAATCATTCATATGTTTTGGCCTCTACATCCAGTCAAATCAGTTAGTTCTTTAAGAGCTTAGAAATGACTGTGAACAAGAAATGAAGTTCTCTTGGGTGAAAGTTTGAAATTTGTTGAGTGAAATGATATTTACTTAATTCGCTCGAGTTCGTGAAGGCAGAAATTCTATTCCATCACACACCAGTATGATGAATCATCTTGATTTGTGGTATCAAATAATCAATCATCTATGCTCGATCAATATCAAGTTACTTTCAGTCAAGTTCATCTGCAATTTAAATCGGACTAAAAACTTTTCGAAAGCGACAAAATGTTTTGTATCGTGTTCCCCAACCAATCTTTGCACCTATTGAAACTATTTCCTGTTTGGTTGAGTAAACAGTCATGAAGAAATGAAAAATGATACTTTCATCAAGGACTTGGGTTTAAATGAATAAATCACTGATTGTTGATCTTCATTCATTTCAAGTGAGTCAGCAATTCAATTCAAGTTAACAGTCATCACAATCGATTAAAATATGGTCTTTTCTTCCTTCATCTTGATGTTAATTCTTTGGTTAACTGGACAAATAAATGGTCTAAAGAGATCTCCAATGGAATTCATGCTGTGCTTCAAAAAGTTTCCTGAGTAACTATGTTAAAATGTTGAATGAATGATCATTTAAAAGATTAACAAATGGATCGCTTTGGATTATGCTCTGCTATCATAATACATACGTTTTGGCTGCTATAATCGGCACATTTTGCAAGTTTTTATCATGTATCAATGGTTGGATCAAATTTACCTCTTGTCCTTTAGGCAGGAGGACGAGTTATTGATGTAATGAAATTACACATTTATGTTAAGTGATGAATTTGAAAAGTACTGAATAAAAACTTTTTCATTTATTTGCCGAAATTTTTCATTGTAATTCCATTAAGAAACAGGTAGATGTATGTTGTACTTGACTTCTCGAACTGACCAACTCGGTCGGAAGTTCTTAATCCATTATGTGCCCATCAAGTGAACGTCAAGAAGTTCCAAGGTGATCGATCCAAGCGATGAGTCATCAATAGGTCATTTGTCATTGCATTCAAACGAAACAATTTCCTGTTCGATCACGAATCACCAGTCGTTAATTCTCTTTAGTCATTTCAAGCTCATCTTCAATTAAACTCAAATGAACAGCCGAAAGCATAACATGTATGCACTTGCATTCATCCTTGTAATGGTGATCATATGGATTGACCAGTCCAGTAGTCGATCATCTAAAGTTTACGGTGGAATGGAAGCCACAATTAACATGACTCCTCAGTCAGCTTTGATCAACAGTGATGGACACAGTATAACATGCACTGGTGGGATTATACATCAATTTTGGATCTCAACAACTTGCGTCATCTTGAATGAATGAAAAATAGTTTTCATCTTTGTTTAATAGCATCCTATCGACAATTGAGTCGATAACAATTGTCATCATTTATCATCCTTTGAGAGTGATCCACATGTCACACAATACACTAAAGAATCAAGGACGAAAATTAACTGTCTGCTCTCAAAGCAGACCTTATCGCTATGGCGAATAATCATGGACAAACAATTTCGGTCACATCATGTGAATTTAATACAATTTAAATGATTGTTTTGCTGAGAATTCGACAACTGCATCATGGTTATTGCTTGTGATTACAGATGATGAATAAAATATTCTCGGCTTAAACATTGCTAATAAAGTTGATTTTGTTGACGTGTCATTGAAAGTGAATTTAATATCATCTTGAACTAAATGAAATATGAGTTGTCATTTGAATTATCCGGGAAATCAGTGAAACTTCATACCTGCAAATGAATGATTTAACTTTGATCACCGATGAAGTCAATGGATAATTGCATGACAAAGATGTAATAACTTATTGAACTGCTGTATCAATTTGTAAATTTAACCTTGTTCTACCGGATGTTAAAAATTGTTGATGAACCTGCAGATGGTAATTTGAGGAAAATTCAATTAATCATTTCAATTAATTGGACATTTTCAATGATTTTTAAACATATTTGATATTTGATCTTGTAATTTATAGAAAAGGATACTTTTTTTCAAGGACTCACAATTTAATGCAAACAAGCAAATTAAAAGTAATTAAAATGTTGAGTTTGGAATTTCATTCAACGAAGGAAATGTAAAAACTATTAATATTTGATTGCCTTCAAATTCAAGTGAATTGATTATTTTATTGACGTTTGTTTTAAATTAATTGTCATCATCAGTAACGAAATGTCCAGCATATTCTTTCTCCTGTTGATTGTCATCTCCTCCATCGAACAGTCAAATGGAATTAGCAAAAGAATTTATGGAACTCCGAAAGGCAAACTTTCAGATGCTGCTCTCAAATTGTATGCCAATGATGCAGATAAATTGAACGATATCTTCCATCTATGTACTGCAGTGATTATCCATGAACTTTGGCTCTTATCAGCCGCACATTGTAGGAATAATACTTGGAGTTCACCCTCGTACCGAGTTGTTGTTGGAACAGATAGAATTGATGATCGTTCAAGAGGAAGGCAAGACATTGATGTTGAGAACCTCATCATGCATCCTGATTATCGTAAAGAACCAGACAGTCCAAACCATGACATCATGATGGTCAAACTGAAATCAAGCATCAGCCTCTATGGGGATGTAAGAAAAATCGATTTACCTGGCAATAAAAATGGTATACTTCCTATAATTGAAGGACAATTGAATCAAGTTAATATATTCGCTAAAAATCCTGTAAAGGGGGCTTATCGAATTTCACATGCTGGATTCGGACAAGATGTTTTATTTCACCCATTGCCAAAAGGAACTTTTCACTCGGTAAATAGATTTAAAATTATGAAACAAGAATATTTATTCGAAGTTCAGTATGATGATAATCAAGCTGCAACATTTGCTGATTGGGGATCAGGATTGGTTTATGAATATACAGGATCTCAACCTGGGGTCGATAAAAAACCATTTCTCATTGGAATCCTTTGTTCTGTTTCGTATGATTCTTCAGTTAAAGACTCGCGAAGTTTTTTTGTTAGAGTTGATAAAGTCATGCCATGGATAATTGAACATTTGGAAAGTGATCATGTTCGAGAATTTCATTTGGATACTTGAACATTATTCTCCTTCATTGATCATGAAACAATTATCACTTGTCGTCATTTCAAGTAAATCAGCAATTCAATTCAAGTCAACAGTCAACAGGTACAAGTGAAAATAATGTATAAAACTTGTATTTGTCCTTTTAATGGTGACCATATCGATCGACCAGTCCAGTAGTCGATCATCTAAAGTTTATGGTTAAATTTGAACTACAAATATTTTTCAACTTCCATGGACAGCTTTGATAAAATCATTTGGTAATGTTAAAAAAAAAGACTTATTAATCATTTAATATCCCGAAGCAAGATTCATTGCCAGGTGATTCGGGAGCTGAATTATTAAAACAACTTCATCGTGGTTCTATATTAATTAATTTAACCTAATGAATGAAAAGAAAAATTCTCAAGTTATCAATGTTAATTTGATATTAACTTGGACACTTACAGTTCTATCGATTGACTCTTCTTATCATGTTGGATCGTATTCATAACAAACTTGAACCCAAATACCTATAATCATGTTGAAACGCAAGATAAAGAACAGAACTTGCCCTGAAAATTACTATTGTAAACTTGTGGAACGAGTACGAGTGGCTTACATGGTGGGAATGAAAATACATGGCAAATCATTCAATTAGAATGGAAAGTCAGTATGATTTTGATGAATTTGAACTTGTTGATCTATCTTTTGTCCCTTGGTTAACACGCGAACAGCACAGCGAGTCGAAAAATTTAAAGTCAAAATTAATTATGATCCATTTGAAGGATGAAAATTGATTCAATCGTGTGTGGCAATTATAATGACCGGACATTTGTATCCAGATGAAATAGCAATACCAGTTGAATATCATGATCACAAGTGAAAGGAATCGATGACGTTGTTCACTTCCTTTGGATGTTTTTTTAATAATCAACAACTTCGTCCTGTCAACAGGAAAAGACTTGAGTTGATCAAATATCAACTTGGTTGTAAGGAATGAATGTTAATGGTTTGAAAACTGAAATGAGATCTCTTATTTTGGTTGAGATGATTTGTCATTATGATTTCATGGAGGAAATGAAAGTAGATGATTTGATTTGTGACGTATAAGAAGATTGTGCATTCTATCGCCGGATGAAGAATTTTTGATATCAATGATTCGATCGATTGATTGAAGACATCCTGCTATTATTTAAGGATGTAATCGATACTGATTGACCAAAATTAATCACTTGTCATGATCTCAAGTGAATCAGCAAAGCAACCCAAGACAACAATCAACAGTCAAATGCGATAAATGTATTCTTTTCGCTCTTCTGATTGAAACCATATCGATCAACCTGTCCAGTAGTTGATCATCTAGAGTTTACGGTGAAGTAGCACCACTTACACTTCACACCTTGGTCAGCTATTTCATAGATTTATTATTATGAAATAAAATAACGGAATAATATCATTCAATGTGTGTGCTTTGATGTGATATTAATAAAGGCTTCCATTAGCGACTCGTTGCCATCGTATTCATATCATGACACTTCAACATAGTCTGGATAGAATAACTGATCGAGAGATGAAAAATGATACTTTGTGAGAGAATTTACAGATTTAAGTTGATTTCAAACATTTTTTGGTTTCATTCGATGATGTAACTTGAACTCCCAAGAGTGAATTTAAAATTCATGAATATTTGATCATCTTTTATGCTTTTCCAAAGGGTAAAATCATCAAAAAATGTATCGTGTTATCTTTCTCACTTTGATAGTGATCCTTAGTATTGAACAATCGAGTTGTCAATCAAAAAGAATTTTCGGTGGATTTGAAATCGGTAATGATGAAGCTCCATGGGCTGCTGCGCTGATGTCTTTTCAAACTGACAGACCTAAACGTGGAGATCGTTGTTCAATTTGTTCTGCAGTTGTTATCCATAAATATTGGCTCTTATCCGCAGCACATTGCGGTCAACATGGATGTCAAATTGTCATTGTTGGAACGAAAGACATCAAATCTCGTGAACACGATTCACGACAAGATATTGCCGTGGAAGAACATTATGTTTATCCTAAATTTACACATTCGACTAAAGCTGAAAATGATATTATGCTGATTAAACTAAAAAATCCAATCTCATTCAGTAAGAATGTTAATAAGACAAATTTACCTAAACGTAAACTTGAAACGATATTTCCCAGGCTTGGGACGTTCTATGATACTCCTAATTCATTAAAAGGATACCGAACAATTCTTGCTGCATTTGGTGATTATGAAATGAAAAATGACTCGGCTTCTGGAAAATTATACAGTTTGGATCGTTTTAAAATTTCATTACATGAAAAATTTTTCGTTGCTTTGGTAGACTCACAACACGCAATATTAGATGGTGATTCAGGATCTGGTTTAATTTTTGAAAAATACGCACCTGGAGGAATATATTTGAAAGGTTTTACGAAAAAATTGCGCACACAAGAATTTGTCATGGGAATTCTTTCAAGAAGCAATACAGAATTTAGAATGGTTCCTACGTTTAGAAAAAATATCAGGTTGCTAAATTTGTTAGAGTTGATACAGTTATGCCCTGGATACTTAAAATCCTAGCTAAAGGCTTTTATAATGATTTTGAGAAGTACTATCATAGTTATAACCTAACAAACTTAAAACCAGATGACTGCTGAGAACTCGAGATGACAGTACAGATTGAGTGAAAGAATTCAGAACAATACTTGCTGCATTCGATCGTAATGATTTGACTGATTCATCGATTTACCTTCGAATGAATTATCAGTCAACAAGTAAGATACAAAATTGCTTTTTCTATCAATTTATTCTTTTTATTTGTGTTGAGATTTTGTATGATATAAATAATCAAGAAAATCTCGGGTACCGCTCAACAAACGAATTCAATTGTGGTGATTTTCTCATAGCTGCATATGAACGCTTTAGTTGAACTATTGAATTAATTGGATGCGGTGATGGAGCTGGAGGTTGATACGCAAAACGAGAAATTGGTTGATTTGATGAAAGAACTTGTCGTGGAATTTGAAATGAATCTCTCTTTGAACGACCTGGTTTCGGTGAAGATGGTGCATTTTTTCTGTCAGACCTTAAACCATTAGTTTGTGCATTTGAACGAATTCGTCGAGGTCCAGGTGAAGGTGGTTGAGATGTTTGAGAAGGAGATAAAATCGTTTGAGTAGCTTTACGTGGATATTGATTTTTACTTGAACCTGTAATTTTTGGTATTCCAGAAGATCGATATGAATTTCTACTAGTTGATGATTTTCCTGTTCCATTGGTAACAAGCTTTTCTCTCGGTCTTGAACGATGAATTATTCGTGGTTTTCTTTCTTCTGATTGTAAGTAAGGACCAGCTATTCGTAGAAAAAACTCGTAATCATCATCATTTGTAAGTAAAGTTCGAATCCTTCTGATCAAATATCGACCAACTCCTCCTAAGTCTGGATCGCATAACATTTCATCACAAGCTTTTCTCATTACAGTAAGATTATTTTCATCTTCTGGTAAATCAAGGATGTAATGTAAATTGGCAGTTCCATACTCTGAAAAAATTTCTCTCAAAAGTTCTGATATGGTTTGATCATCCATTACTTCGATAGAAAATATTCATGTGGAAATCAATTGATACAAATTGATTGATGCAATTGTTGCGCTGATTGTTGAGAGTCTCAGGTCAATTTTCGAAATTGTCTCACGAACAATCGATTGATCGAGTGATTGATTGATCTAACAAAGATTCGGTAACTTAATCACAATCGATGGATCGTAAGTGAACCGTTTTCAATGTTCTACACGACTTTTAATGAGGTTGGACGTTCATTTGAATGTAATCTTTATAAATGCTGAGAGAAATTTTCAAACTCGTCGAAAATGACTCGATGTTGGATAAATGAATGAATGATTAATTACATTTGGTAAATTTGTATGAATGTGCGATTTGAATCGATGTTCTAGACCAATTAATGGTAAACATGAATCCTTGGTTTTGAATAACGAATTTGCCATCACCTCCTCATTTTTTCGATTAAATATGTCAGTCAAATTGGCTAACTTAGCGAAATTACATGTCAATGAAAGGTGGAAACATCAAATATGATAATTTGTTCATTACAGGTAAATCAAAACATCAACTTGTTCAATCAGTTTAAACAGTGATCAAATCTAAATCGAGGTAAGATTCATTCAAGTCAACAAAATGCATAGAAAATTATGTTTCCTCTCGATGATGATTGTATTCATCGATCAGTCGACTGGTATTTCCAAAAGAATCAAGGGTGGAACTGCGATTGATATCACACAAGCACCATGGTCAGCAGCAGTGAAAATATGGGCCTACCCAATATTGAAAAGGCTAAATGAGAAATATGATTTATGTTCTGCTGTTATCATTCATGCATCATGGATTTTAACAGCAGCACATTGCAATGAGTTATCTTGGGATAATCAAGAACCAGTTCTGGATGTAGTTGTTTGAACAAATATGATTGAAGGAGCCCAGGAAAAGCAAACTATTGAAGTTACATCGCGACATCCTCATCCGCAAAGTCGTCATTATCTAGATAATTCATTATCATCCAAGTTTACAGTCGATCGATACGATATAATGTTGCTTCGACTAAAGGAACCAATAAACTTCGAGAAAAGTAAAGCAAGAGCTGTAGATTTACCTCCACGAAAACTTGATACAATTTTTCCAGAATTCCTGAGATATAGACCGCATATATTTCAACAAGACAAATATCGTCAAAGTCTCAATACAGAAGAAAACTATAGAATAATACTTGCTGCTTATGGCAGGACTGATTCATCAGATGAAGAAACTTCGGGAAAATTAATGATACTCAATGATTTCAAAATATCATTGCAATTGGATCTCCTGGATCTTAAATTTTATCCAGGGAAAAAAGCATTAGTAGGTGATTCAGGATCAGGGTTGATTTATGAAAGCCCACCTCAATCAACTGCTGGTCAATATCAAGTAAAAGAAAAATTCCTCATCGGAATTTTAAGCTCTGGCGTTTCGAGATTACGCCCTTTCGTCAACAAGGCCAAAGGTTATGCGGTCAGACTTGATTTAGTGATGCCATGGATATTAGAAGTTCTCTCGGGGGAATTTTATGATGATTTTGAAAAGTACTACGATTTTTATAAGCTGACACATCTCAAACCGACATCAACAAATCAACAACTTGATCCATGTGTGAAAGAAACTCATAGAGAGTTGGGAAAATAAAGACAAATTGTTTTATTGGCGACGAACAACTCTTTGTCATTATAATCGTTCATGAGGTATTCAATCTCGATTTCATTTGATGATGTAAAGGTCGGTTTCGATTTAAAATAGAAAATTCACAACTGATAATAATGGAATGAAATGATTTTCGTCATTTCTAGTGAATCACCTTTTTTCATAGAATAAAATGACAATTCACAGTACGAATAGTGTTTTCTTGTGTTTCATTACGTTCACAATGATATGTCACCAATCAACTGGAAAATCTAAGAAAATCTTGGGTGGACTTGCACCCTATTTTGGGGATTTACCTTGGGCAGCAATCATTGAGTCATATAATGAGATTGGAGTGAAAGCCCACGATGCAATCTGCTCAGGTGTTATTATCCATCCATCCTGGATTTTGTCTGCTGGACATTGTGCTGGTTTTAACTACAGTGATGTACTTGTTGGATCACATGTGCCCTTAATCGCAGATTATGGAGCAGAAAAAATTTCAGCTGCTGAAAGATTTGTTCATCCGTCTTATTCGGAAGATGTAAAAGAGAATAATAATTTGCAAACTGCATATGATATTATCAAATTGAAGAAGCCACTCACTCACAAAGATTTTCGAGTTACTGGTTTACCTCCCAAACCTCACACACTTGAAGATATCTTTCCAGAGTACAACAAATACTATCCAAGTTATGATGAAGACAGATCATATCGAATGGTAGTTGCTGGATATGGAAAAACCCAATTGGAAGGTTTATACATTATTTTGTATGTTGTTCCTTTGTTATACAAGTTGACTAATTTTGTAATATCATTACGACCCTTATGTATCGATTTGAGACATCAACCAGGACGATCTCTATTGGGTGGAGATTCAGGAGCAGGATATGTTTATCAAAATGATACAACCAAAGAACAATTTGTCATTGGAATTCACTCTGGAACTTATGATAAAATAGAAAAACTTGCAGACCCGTCATTTGTAATGAGAGGTAGAACGCCTCTCATCATCGCAAGTAAATTCGGAACATTAGTCCTTGCAAGTTGATTCTCCGTACGCAATAAAAAGATCTTCCTTGGTCAGTCCACTCACAATCAATGAAATATGCCCGAGAAGAACGAACTTCAACTTCAATGGTTTAGTCAACAGTGAATTCGCGTGTAAGAAATGAATATGAAGAGTGAAAAAAAATCCAATTTTTTGGGTAAATTGAAGGCCTCTAAGCTGTTGAATCAGTTTGTTACAGTTCTATCGGGTAAATCTTGGTCAAATTGATCGTAAATGAAAATGTCGAAATTCCTGGAAATCAGAACTACAATTCTTTAGCAGCCTTTCGAATGTCGATTTCAATTTGAAATGCAAATGTTGCAACTGTCAATAAATGATCAATTTAAAATCTCTCTTCGTCACTTCCAGCGAATTACCTTTTCTATGTGGAGTTCAACTACTATTTACAAGATGAATTATTTTTTACTCTGGCTGATCATTATCACAATTTTATGTGACCAGTCAACTGGTAGAAATAGAAAAATCATGGGTGGACACAAAGAATCTTACACGAATTATCCTTGGTCAGCATTGCTGAATAAATTTGATAGCAAGGGAAAATCTAAAGGGATCTGCACGGGTGTAGTGATTCATCGATCCTGGGTTTTATCCGCTGGACATTGTGGTATTAATTCCCGCCCTATGGTATTTATTGGATCGGTAGATCCTTTAGTTCCTGGAACTGGACAAGAAGTAATTAGCGTTACCAAAAAGTTCATTCATCCCCAGTATTTGATTGATTATAAAGCAGGAAATCGGTCCTCAACATCTTATGATATTATGTTGCTTAAATTAGATAAGTCAATTACTCATAAAGATTGTCGAGCCACTGGTTTACCTCCCAAACGTGGCACACTCGATAAAATTTTTCCAGACCTCCTCACATACCAATGGAATTCGGATTCAAAAGAAGGATGGAGTATCGATGTTGCTGGATATGGAAGGCAGAGCTTGAATGGTAAAAATGATCGACCTTTTCTACACGGCGTTTATGAATTTGAACTTTTATTAAGACCTGAACGTATCGATGTCAGACATACGGCAGGACAATCTCTATTGAATGGAGATTCAGGAGCAGGTTTTATTTATTCAAATTATTACGCAAAAGAGGAATTTGTGATCGGAATTATGTCTGGATCTTATAAAAATAAAATTTTACTTCAAGATCCGTCATTTAAAATGGAACTTGGACTAATGAGAGTGGATTTATCTTTGCCATGGATACTTAAAACTCTGGCGGAAGAAGGTTTCTATAATGATTTCACAGATCTCATGGATGAATATGATATTGAGAATATGGAATGGAATTATCATGATGAGACGGCGTGATTTAAAATTATCTAGCGCTCTCACGATTATTTTTCTGAGTAATTAATTGAAGATCAGGTAGTTCATATTCTGAAATTCCATTGATTTGAATATATTTATAATATCTTTCCTTTCCTCACTTTCATCTCGCTCATGCCATTCAATTCAATCAGAACATCTATAAATTTCGATGCTAAAGCAAGTTGCAATCAGAAGTCGATTTCGATGCTAAAGCAAGAAAAACAAATTTGCCTCCACCAATGAACTTATCTGATATTTTCCCAGGACAAGGTATTTTTGCCACAAACAGATATAGAAATTGGATTTTTCTAAATGCTGGCTATGGGCGAACTGAATTTAATGAAAGTATCGGACCGTCTGGAACATTACACAAGTTAGATAAATTCAATATAACATACTTTCCTCATGAATTGGCAACAAGACACGAATTAAAACAATCATCGATTGGATGATAAATTTAAAGTTGTCACAATTTTTCAATCTGTCCATATTTCATGATGTTTAGTTGTTTTCAAATGAAGAAAAATAGTTGTTTGCATACATGTTCATAACAAACTTCTCCAACGCTTGCATCATCATCACCGGATGTTTCGAACTGTTGAATTTATCAAAATTATCCCCATTTAAATTTAATTCAATGCATGGAGTTGAACCTAGCGGAATATCACACTTGATTAAGAAATTTCCAATGAAATAGTGGACTGATTTATAAACTGCGATCGGCAAAGAAAGGTTATTAAAGAAGGGGATTAATTTAACAAAATGGAAAAAGAAAAATTGGGTATGTAATAGAAATTTTATCAACTGGAAATGAATTTAAAAAAACTTTCAGGGCGGATTCAAGAACAAATTGGTGGCTTGGTTTGTAGCGGTCGATTCGTCAATTGAATTTATAACTAAAGAACTATACAGAAAATTTTTTCATCATCATGAAAATTTTGACTGTTGATAAAAGTTGAAATCAACATCAACTGATCAACAGTCTGATCCACATGTGATTTATAGACATTCTGAATTGAAGAAATAGAAATAAAATCTATAAACTGTTAACTTACCACTGTCATAAGCATTAACGAATCGTATGGACGATCAAGAAGAATTTTTGGTTGAATTAGAACGAAAACAATTGTCAATCAAGGGTAATTCAGGATGAGAATCGATTCATCAGAATCTTTGAGAATGCGATGAAAATCGCATCGAAATTGTTCAATTCAATTCTACTAAAGTTATATCCTGAATTTGAAATATAAACTTGTTTGGTGAGAACTAATTTTTAAATGTTTCCTCATTGGAAATTATCCATAGAATTAAATGATCATTATTAAGACTCTTATCTTTTGCAGAACTTAACCCACTTGAAACCAAGATCAACGACTCATTTATTGATTAATAAGCTTAACATCATTAACCTGATGCACATGTGATGAAAAAAGTATTCTGAAAAAATCTACAAACTGGGAGCTTACCATGATCATCAGTATCGACAATTCACATTGGTTCTGATTGACTTCTATTGTAAATCTGGAAATAAAAATACACATGATCAAATAATGATTAAAGTTGAACAAGAAAATTAAGTTCGAAGATGATCATCTCCATCAATAACGAAAGAATGACAGTTCGATGTAAGAAATTGACTCTTCTCTGTTACTAATCACTTCTTTTTTGATTGAGTATGCAAAACGAGTTGAGTGATCATGGATGAATCTTCAACATTTGAATCATAGCAGGAATTGATTAAACACAACATTAGTTCACCATCCTTTTTAAATGGTATGATGAGAGACAGGAAAAGTTTCAAACGCGTACCTAGAAGAGAAGTTCACCCAAAGGCCAAATTTGCAAAAAATTGGTCAAGTCGAGCCAGTGAGAATTAAAGTCAAACGAATTCTTAATTATCAGGATGTTTCAATCGCATCATCGATGATTTTAGAAAGAATGTATGGTTTTTTAATCTATAAAAGGAAGGAACGAAATATTATTCTGGTTAGAAAAGAAGGTAATTCAATGTAAGGAATGACACATTATACTTGCTATCAAAATCGAAGGTTATTTCAAATACCTCATTGATCTTTCCGTACGAAATGTAATTTAATCAAAAGTCAATATTATTGACTTTTGATTGCATTCACTTGGTCGGGGTCAGTGAATAATAAGTGACATGGAGATCACAGGTGAACAAATCTATCGTGTGTCTTTATTCATTGTGATGGTTATGATATTCATCGATAACTCTGTTCTTCTGAGACAGAGAGTTTATAATGGATCCAAGGTTGAATATAAAAAACTTCCTTGGTCAGCCTTCATCCGCTCTACGCCAATTTATAACCCACTCACAGGAAAGGAGGAAAACACAACTTGCACCGGTGTGATAATACATGAATTTTGGATTCTAACAGCTGCACACTGTCTAGATGATCATAGAAGAAACTTCACTGTGATTGTTGGCACAAGTTCTATAACAAAACTTTCTCCTCGTAGTCAAACAATCGATGTCAAAAATATCTATTTTGATCACGATTATGAACCTGGAGAAGTTCCAAACGACATTATGTTGATGGAGTTGAACTCACCAATCAACTCGAAAGGTAAAGCAAGAAAGATGGCTTTACCTCCGCCAATGAATTTATCTGATATATTCTCAAGAATGGGTAATTTTGTTAATAACACTCACAATAATGGGATTGTTAAACTCGGTGGTTATGGGCAAACTGACTTCGATAGTGGAATTGGACCACCTGGAACATTACACATTCTGAAGAAATTTGAAATAACATACTGGCATGGTTATTTGCAAACACAATTCGAATTAGGACAATCATTGATGAGAAGCGATTCGGGATCAGGATTAATTTACCAAAATCCTGGAAGAAAGATGGAATTCGTCATCGGAATTTCATCAAGAGGTGATTTCTACAATAGATCGCAACCAATGAAACATGCGAGAGGTTTTTTTGCAACAGTTGATGGATCGATTAGATTTATACTTGGAACATTATCCAAAAAATATTATTATGATTTCCAGGGGTTATATGAATCCTATGATTTAACTGAATTCAAACCAACTTCAGAGACTGAGAAACTTGATCCGCATGTGAGACAAGGATTCAGAGAGTTGAAATAAATGAAGATTATTTGGTAAATTGAGAGCCTCCATGCAGATGATTCATTCTGTTACAGTTTTACCATCAAGTAAATATTGATCAAGTTGATCGTAAAATCAATTAATCAGTATTGCTGAAACACCGGTGAGCAACAACCATTCAAATGTCGGTTTCAAATCGAATGCAAATGTTGCAACTGTGAAAATGATCAATTTCAGATCTCTTTTCGCCACTCAAAGCGAATTATCTTCTATATGTGAATTCTCATTACCATTTACAGGATGATTTGGAAATTTTCAAATGAGAATAGAGAAGCAACTGATTATGGCGTTCTTGAGGGTAAAATTTATTTTAACTCTCTATATTCTGATATCACATGTGGATCAAGTTTCTCATTCGTTGAGGTTGGTTTAAGATTAGTCATGTAATACAAACTATGAGACTTTTAACAATAATCATAAGTTTCACTTCACTTGATTGTGGTCCAAGGAGTAGATCAATCTCAGCTGGGGTGAAGAAGATGAACTTGGGGATACGAATAGGGTGTTTATTTGTAGAATTAAAAAGGGAGGCTTACGGAATACAACGGTTAAAGGTCGATGAAGGTGAGGGCCCACGGAAGTGCACTTGTGTTTCCAAGACGGTCTTGTCACACAACGGAAGAAGAAAATGAGGTCCCTAACCTTGTTTTCCTTGTACTTATACACCCCTTTCTGGACGACTCACGCACTCTCCTGTCGTGACTATGTTATCTTTGTGATCACTTGATACTGCTACAAAAGGAAAATTGTTTTGTTATGGACTTACAACCCATTTCATTTTGATTGTTCATGAGTAATTCGAAACATTTGAATTGAATTTCATCTGACGATGTAAGTGGTTCGACTTTGATTCACTCTTAATTGAAGACATATATTGATCAAGTCTTTGTTCATGCCTTAAAAGAACACACAGAGTTAAGAAGATGGAATATGACTCTTACTATTAGTATTGAATGTAGTTTTATACATTTCATTTATCTTTCCTCCTGAGATGTAATTAATTGACTATCAATAACATTGACTTCTGATTTCTTTCCGTTGATCAAAGTAAATGAGCAATTGAAGCTAAAATTAACTAGCAGCAAAATGTATCGTGCGTCTTTATTTATTGTGGTCATCATCATATTGATCAATAAGTCCAGTACATTGAGAGAAAGAATTTATAATGGAATCGATATTGATTACCGAGAATACCCCTGGTCGGCGTTCATAATCACTACCCAGAGCATAAAGTTGGTTGGCATTGACCCTGAAACAAATAAATTACTATTTGCTGTGAATCGGTCATATTGTACTGGTGTTATAATACACGAATCTTGGATTCTAACAGCTGCACATTGTTTACATAAAACAAAAGTAACTCGAGTAGTTGTTGGCACGAGTTTTTATGAATTTGGCTCGAATGCAACTGATTATCAAATTATCGATGCTAGTGAAAAATACCCTAATCCCGAATATAGAAACATTTCGAGAGAAACAAGTCTTTATTCACCTAGACACGACATTGGGTTAATCAAATTGGCTTCAAACATCGACTTTTCTGGTGGTAGAATAAAGAGGATGAATTTACCTCCAAGAAATCACTCGAGATTACCAAGAAGTGCTCAGGAATACGAGAATCGCGAAGTGAACAGAAATTGGCTTGTTGAATTTGCTGGATATGGACATTCCGAAATACGCGAGAACAAAGAAGATCCAGTAACTCCGGGTTCGATCGGGCGATTAAGAACTATAGAAGACTTCCAAATAGTAGAATATTCTTTTACATTCAGGGCATTTTTTCAACCAAAACAGTCTATCATGGAGGGAGATTCAGGATCAGGATTGATTTACCAAGATACCGCGAGAAACATCTCATATGTTATTGGAATTGCATCAATTGGATCGTGGTGGCATAAAAACAGAACAGAAGACGAAACAACGCATGTTGATTTTGCAAAAGTTTCCAAATCACTATTTTTCATAATGAAAACATTAGCCAGGAGAAATTTTGATGATTTTCAAGCCATCTATAGAGATTATGGCTGGGAACACCTTAGACGATATTCACAACCTGAGCCACTTGATCGACATGTGAGGTCAGCTTCTAGAGAGTTGAAATAAATTTTCTGGTGATTTAATAAGCAAGAAAGACGAGACATGGTGATAATTTCTGAGACCCGAATTCTCTCCTCCAGAATTGAAGATCGAAGTTAATATCACCCCAATCCTCATGACGAATGAGAACATAAAAATTGGAACATGTAAAGATTAATTCTACCATCAAATTCAAGGTGTCTGAGAATTGAAAACAAAGTAATTAATAATTCTGAAGCGTCAATTTGACAACGTTCATTGTGTTTTTTCCCAAATAAAAAAATCTCTAAATTAGAAGATTAAGATCCGACTTTCGTTTGAAAAGACAATATTTTGAGTCACAATGATTATTCTTTTTTATAAAAAAATACTAAAATATAACTGAGGAGTTGTTCAGAGTGCATTATTTTGATCAGGTGACCATATTAATGGAATGATGGAAATTTTCAATTAAATCATGAATCAACCAATAATCAATCTCTGATTGTCTTCTGTCACTGAAACTGAGTTTTTTAATCTAAAAATGAAAGAAATGAAATATCATCCTGGTTAGAATCAAAGGTAATTGCAAACACCTAATTGATCTTTCCGTTCGAAATGTAATTTAATCGAAAGTCAATAATATTGACTTTTGATTGCATTTGGATTTAATCAGTAATTAGTGACATGGAGATCACAAGTAACCAAATCTATCGTGTGTATTCATTCATTGTGATAGTTATTTCGTTCATCGATAATTCCATTCTTCTGAAACGAAGAGTTTATAATGGAACTTTAGCTAAATATGAGGATTTTCCTTGGTCAGCCTATATTAAATCTTCGCCAATTTATAACCAACAAACAAGAAAGAACGTAAGCAAAATTTGCATAGGTGTGATAATACATCGATTTTAGATTCTAACAGCTGCACACTGTCTTGATCACATTAATAGAAGAACCTACACTGTAACTGTTGGCACAAGTTTTTTGAAAAAACCTTCTCATCGTAAACAAAAGATCGATGCTAAAAGTATGCATCCTCATCCGCAATATCAACCTGGGATAGTTCCAAACGACATAATGTTGATAGAGTTGCAATCAGAAATCGGTTCCTATACTGGAACAAGAACGATGGCTTTAGCTCAAATGAATTTATCTGATATTTTCACGGAAGTAGGTATATTTGTCACTAACCGTCATAGAAGATGGAGTGTTCAACTTGCTGGCTATGGGTTAACTGACTTAGATCCAACAATTGGACCGGATGGAACATTACACAAGTTGGATGAATTCGAAGTAACATTGTGGCTTGATAAATTGCGAACGAGGTACAAACCAGGACAGTCATTGATGAAAGCCGATTCCGGGTCAGGATTGATTTACAAAAATCGTGATGGAAATATTGAATGTGTCATCGGAATTGCATCAACGGCAAAAATCTACAATAAAACAAGGGTTCCGACAGCTTCTTTTGTAAGAATTGATTTGTCAATTACATTTTTACTTGGTATATTAAGTAAAGAATACTTTGATGATTTTGAAGGTTTATATGATTATTATGGATTGAGAGAATTGAGACCAACATCGACAACTCAGCAACCTGATCCGCATGTAAGAACAGGATTGATGGAGTTGAAGTAGATGAAAACAAAATCTTAAAACTGAGTTCAATCTTGCTAATGATACAAATGTATTATGTATTGTATTATGTTTTTCAAATAAAATGTGAAGAAAACGACAAGGACCAGAAGATTTGTAAACTATGAACTCAGCTATGATCAAGGCTGATTATCTCAAATCGATCAAAAGACAATTCATGAATATATTGTATTTGGAGCATTTATTGTTGTCAGGGCAACAAAAGGAATGAGAATAATGAATTCTTCATGTGCAATTTATACATGAATAGTCTTTTGATAAATTCAAGCATTGATTGTATACTAAGCAATCATTATCCTCTTCTCATTGTTGTTTCCTCCAGATGAAAGGAGAGAAAGAATTATGATCGTACTTGAACAATGATATGATTGAGTTTGAAGATGATTATGATCATCAACAATGAATGAATGACATTTTGATGAAAGAAATTGAAGATCGGTATTATTTCTATCACGGTTTAATTAGTCTGATAGCCTTGGTGCTTACCTTACAGAATTTTTTTTCTGTATGAAAATAAACAATGCAGCGAACTCGTATGAGTGAATGAGAATATTGCTTTTTGAGTGCGAAGATAAACACAAGAAAGCTCTTAACAGACAGTCATTGCCACGAATTCGGTTGACAGACAGGTTGCGAACAGAACCGACCGAACAGTCAAGTCACTCGTTTATGATGATGAGTTCGGTGAGAATGTGTTTCCCGACTCAACTCGAATACAGAACCACGAATGATGGTTATGGATCCGATTTGACTTCTAATCACGATGTTTCTGAAGCAATCGTGGCTTTGTATGTTTCATTGAGACTTAGCCATGACAACCAAAGAAGCTGGCTGTGAACAGCAACTCGACAGATATGATCGCCAGGCTCACTCAAATTGGTCCCAGTTGCCTTCATTTCAGGCAAAATGATGGCTGTTTCATTCAGCAAAGCCACTGTAGTTGGAATGAGCAATGTTGCAACTGTTTTGATCGACTGTGAGAGTATTTCATGAGTATGCGATGGTTGATGGACTCACGGTGTCTTTCACGAGGATTTTCGTCAAAATAGCCCGTTCTGTATTCCCAATCGATCTTAAGCACAAGTACAAACAGAGGAATATATGGCATGGCAACGAACATGACAGAATCAGTGGTGAATCTGATTTACTTGGACTTACTTTTACATCTTCAACTAAACCATAATTGATACTTACGAATTTGAATTTATCATTTGGCTGTTATTTTATCGTTTCCATTTAAGGACTGAAGTACAGCTAGCTTAATGATGACATGAGGACAATGAAATGATTTAATTTGGTCACAATCCTCATCAAGGTTAAAGATTATAAAGGGTGGATTTAAAGATTAATTTTATTTCAAAAAATGCTGACGAAGTTGAAATGACTTCGTATGTCATTGATTAAATTTTTTTATCTCCCCTCTTCTCAAAAACCTCAATTCACAGTGAGACTGAATCACTTGATAACATTCATACCATTGTCTTACCTTATCAATTAATTGTCACCGCACTTAATGCTCGTCAACTTTCTTCGGAATGGGTGTTGCTTGAGTCAACATCATTTCAATTGTTTGTTTGCCATTTAAAAGTGAAACCATTTCATCAACTTGTCACTCAGAGCAAGATGAATACAAAATTAACTTTGGTTGTCCTCCTTTCCTGTCTGGTTTGCTTGACATTGGCTGGCAAAAGTAAGTTCATTTGATTTCTTGTTACAAATGCTTTGATCATTCTAATTGACCAACTTTTCAACCACAATTAGGTTACCGATGGAGAGCAACCGTCTTCACCAGCAACCAAAATAAACCTAATGGTGTAGCTCAGGGAAACCTCACCTTGACTGTCCTTGATGTTGATGGCAACAGAGTTACCGTACCAATTACTAAACCTAACGCATGGTTCCGTTGCAAAGCTCATCCAAATATTTGGGATGCCACAACCAATGTTTCTATCGACGCTATCAACAGTGGAATGGTTAGTTTCAACTGGCGTTGGTATGATGACTCTGTTTTCGTCGAAACGATTGAATTGAAACAATTGAAGGGTCCAAACAACGTTGGTATGGTCAAGAAATTTTGTCCTGTGACAAAACCAGCTGAAATGACCAGCACTAAAAGTGTCATGGTGGGCTTATGTTCAGACAGAGAATGATCAGTTGATAAAGTATGTGCAAACTAAATCGAGAACATCGATTGTTCCATACAGAAATTTTTGTTGTATTTTAACTGATTGTGATTTACATCAATGTTGAAGCGTATCACTCAATAAAATACTTCTTGATTTGCAATCAAATGATTCGTCCTTACAAACAGGCTGAATGAGTTTTCATCGAACAACCTTGAACTCAAAGTCGCTTGAACATTGCCATTGATTTTATCTAATTTTCCTGCGAGTTGACAAACTGACTGTCTCATGATCATTGTAATTCGTTGACATCATCATCACGAGCTCTGATTGCTCAATATTTAATTGCAGACTTTGAATTGGGCGTTATGTCGTTACTTCACTCTATTGCTTGATTTTTTCATTCAATTAAACTAAACTTCGCTGTTCACTCGCCATTGAATCATCAGCTAACCATGATGAATGCTAAGATCACTCTGGTTCTTGTCTTTTTATCCTTGACTACTTCGTCATTGGTCAATGCAGGTAGGTTCGTCTTGTATTTAAATACAGTAAACTTTGAAATTAATTGACTTGTCATTTTAGAAGTGTACATATGGAACTCAACAGTTCACGTCGAACGATCCGATGCAGGTATTGGATTTCTTTCACTTAACATGACGGTCAATGATGAAACAATTTTCGTCCCCATCACTGACAATTCAACTTTATTTGGATTTTATCGTGATCCTGTTTCATTCTTACATTTGGCCCCAGTTTCAATCGATTCATTTGAAACTGCTTTTGCTCAGTATCATACACATTCGTATGTCCGATACATCAACCTCAAAAAGATTGAAATACAATCACTCGATGGCCCAAGCAAAGGACAAACTAGAACATTCTGTCCTCCAACTGACCCAACTGAGCTCGTCTATAAAGAGACTTGTCGAGTTCACGTCTGTTAAATTGAAAGCAGTGAATAAATCTTCGATTGAATGATCAACTTTAAGTTGTCGCAATTTTCCAATGTGTCAATATTTTATGATAATTAGTTGTGTACTTATGCTTGATGATGAAATTTTTCAATCGCTTGCATCATCATCAACATTATCATTAAAAGACTTTGTAGTGGGTGTCGCTCGAGTCAACTTTGTTTCAATTGTTTGTTTCAGACTGTCAAATTTATCAAGATTGTCCTGATGTTAATATAAAGCATGGCCATTCCATGAACTGTTAAGTCTGTACATTTTTCGTATTTTAGATTTACTTTTTTCAATGAGAATTAAAATAGTCTTCATAATTCAACCTTGACCGTTTGTCCTCCCTTGCTCAATGCGATTGATTTGATTTTATTGCAACTCAGATCGACTAAACATCTCATGTTTATTGTAATCTGTTGACATCATCATCAGGTGCTCTTATTGCTTAATACTTGATTGTAAACTTTGAATTGGGCGTTTTTCATTGCTGGATGTTAACATTCAATCATGTTAAACTTGAGACCTCACTTGTGATTGAATTACCGCTTAAACAAGATGAATGTGAAGATCGCTCTAGTCCTTGTCTTCTTATCCCTGACCTCTTCGACAACTGTAAATGCAAGTAAGTTTGTTACTTTCGCATACATTTGAATTTTCCATTAATGAAATAATCATTCGAAAGTGCACAAATGGAACTCGACAATTTACGTGGAAGAATATGACTCGTACATTGGATCGGTTTCACTCAACATCACTGTCGATGACAAAACAATTGTTGTACCCATTTCTGCCGAACGTACTCACTTTGGATTCTATAGTGCAGTTTCATTTGTACATTCGGCTCCTGTTTCAATTGATTCATTTGAAAGTGCTATTGCTCAATATCATCCAGCATCATATGTTCAATACATAGACTTGAAAAAGATTCAATTGCAAGCACTTGATGGCCCAAGCAAAGGACTCACTAGAACATTCTGTCCACCAGCTGATCCAACTAAGCTTTATTCCTATCGAGCTTGTCGAGTTCGCATCTGTTGACTTGAAAGCAGTTAATAAATCAACTTTTCTAATTCGATGATCTAGAACATTCGTACCAGAATTTTTTTATTCTTTCAAAGAGTCGGTTTAAAGTTCAATGTCAATCGATTGATCTTAATGAAACTGGTGATATCATACGCTTACACAATAGCACAAAATATCGCACAACTAACATAAATTCACAAACAAAGAGACTCTTGTGCTTGTTACTCGTACTTATTGTTAATGGTTGTTTTGCGAAAAAATGGTTTTATTGTACAATCTATGTCCATGGTACGAGCAATGTGACAACAACATGAAACACATTTGAGTACCAGGTGATGATGGTTCTGTTTTCGATGTGTTGTTGTTAACGAAGTGTTGATCGTCGATTAACTCCTGTCACTTGAGTATCACGAAATGTCAACAAGAAGTACCACGCAACAAATGTTACTCCTCATGCATGAAAGATACCACTCGCTAGAATAAAAAGTTTATTTGAAAAGAACAACTTGAGAAGAACTTTTGAAACAGCAGTTGATTTCATAGCAGTAGATCGCATCATGAGAACCTGTCTTGTTTTCAACGACGATTCTAAGCTTGAAAAGAACAAAGATGGCAAGTATGAATTGAGTGGATTAGCCAAAGATCTTGTAGCAGATATGATCGATTCAATTGAACGTACAGGTGGCAATGGAACTGTTCTCACCAAAGAAAATTCCTTCGGAGAATGTTTGGATCGACTGAAGAAAAATGCAACTGATTACATTGCTTGGACTAAATCTGTTAACGATCACTATGTTCCTGTTCCATTCCAAACTGTTGAACTGGCTATTGCTACAGGATATGATTATGGTTCAATCAAGAACAAACCTATTGACAACACAACAGTCTTTGACAACTTTGCTCTTATTTCACCTGAAGTGTACATTCTAACACATGTGATCTGGCTCTGTTTGGTCATTGTCATGATGGTGAAGATCTGGTTTGTCTACCGAGTGGTGAGTCATGATTCTTCTCGCAAGAAAATGCCATTCATCAGAAGTTGCTACTTGATCGTTACAAAGACCTTCGGCAATCAAACTGATCGTTTTAGAAATATCCAGCTACTTTTATTTCTTCTCTCTTTCTATCTGATGATCGCATTCAACCTTGTTTACCACACAAGCAACGTTGTCATGGCATCACCTGATGTTCTAGATACACTCGACAAGTTGTATGACAGTCCTCAAACACTCACTCTGGCAGATTTGAATCAGGAGCAAGAATTAATGTATCTAACTGGAGACAAGATCAAAATTCTTCAAAAAAGACTTGAAAAGTGTAGCTTAGATACAAAATGTAAATCTTTAGCAGATGGAAAACAATTGTTACGAAATTTGCCTATAATGGGAAGAATGATGGTTAAGAAAGAACTTGTTCTTGTAGGTTTCAATCAAGTCAATATTTTCAAAGATATATTCTGTCGCATCAATAGACTTGATGAAGAATGGAAATATTTCACAAGAGATGAAGATAAAACCATAACAACAGGATTCGTTTTGTCTGAAAATTATCCAAATGAAAAATACTTCATCTCAAGAATGCGTCTATTGTCAGAGAATAATGTTCTTGCTATGTCATACTATGCATATCATCAGATCCTCACCGAAACACTCATCGATTTGTTGGCAGTATGTGATAAGAAGGGATGTCCAGAAAAGAAAATCAAGAAGGAATTTTGTGCTGAGACACAATTGGATTCTGGCTACGATGATGTTCATTCAGTTGTATTCAAGTACTTTCGCTCTGTCATTCTGCTCTCACTGGCAATCGCAGTGGCATCAATGGTCATCTTCTTGCTAGAACTATTGTGCCGTAAACTTGAGTTATCTTTCATCAAAAGAAAAGCTAAGAAAAAAATGATCCGTGAATTGAATGTCCAACGATCTTTGCCTAAGCGAAGACGTCGAGTACCTTTCATCGAAGTTCCAAGGTCAACTTTGATTCAGTCAACTGAACAAAAGGTACACATCATTGGATGACTCTACCAGTTTATGCTTTTTTTTGTCTCATTATTTTAATGAGCATAATAAATGTTTGAATTCAAAAACAAGAAAAACCACAAGAACACTTGAAGCACAATCATTTAATGTCCCGCTAAGATGACTGCAATCAGGTCAGTAGATTACTCACTACACTTGAAATACATAAAATTGTGATGTCGCAAGAAATTCAATCGATCAATAAAGTGATTTCAATTCATGACAAGATCAATTCAATTTGTTCGCAATTGCTAGTTCCCAAAACTGATGCAGAACGGCGCCACTTTAATCGATCAGCTGGAGTCAATTTTGCCCCTCGAATGACATTTGTTTACAACAATAATAAATACTCAATTTGTTAATTGCTCACTCTTCGGTTTAAACATGGATTTACTTTCCTTCCCCGATGAAATTTTGCTACGTATATTTAGCTCGCTCAATGGTAATGAATTGACAAGATCACGTGTACTCAACAAGAGGATCAAGGAAATTTGTGAGACAAAGCTCGCTGCCACAGTCAAAGCGATCGTCAAACCCAATTCGAAGAAAAGATCAATTGATGTTCGGCGTCAGTTCAATTCTTCATTCTTATTTCCAGCCAAGAAAAGTGAATCACTGGTTTTCATTGCTCTCAACACAGATGAAGATACTAAAGCACCAGGACTATTTATGGACAAACTCATTTTATTTTGGTATAAATATTGTCCAAATTTGAAGATTCTAGATGCATCTGAGAATTTTATCACTTGGAACAAATTCAGCAATTGTGCCTTAGCTGCTCAACTGATATACTTTTCATTCCATAAAATCATTACTGATGAATATGTATCACAATTATGGCCAGTGCCCTTATTTGAAAAGCTTCCGAATCTATCTTCCTTCGACTTGTGTAATGAAAATTGGCCCAAAGGACTTTGTTCGGAACAATAACGTAATTTATACAAGGATGGACAGTTTATCCAGACATGTCTCACTGGCCTGAATCACTCGCATCGTGAGCATTAAGAGCATTGATAACAATTGTTGTCGTAAAGAAAAATTGAGTCTCGAGTCAATACATCCTTCAGTGGTATCTTCGAACAAGTATATTCATGTTCGCTCTGATCTGGTTGAAGTACCTGACTCTATTGTTATCTTTCCGGACTTGGAACGATTCAAATGTATAAGAAATAACATTCACCAAGTTCTGCGTATTCTTCGAGAGTCGCGCAATTTACGAGAACTCCACCTTGTTGGACGTATCAAGCCTGAATCAGCTCTTCAAGAATTATCTTTCAAGCTTTTCTCACGATTGGAATTGTTAGATATTGATTTATCCTTTGATCATTACTTGCCCAGAAAAACTCTGGATCCATCCGTGGTCCTCAGTTTACCAGAAGAGTTGGTTGCTTTCAGACTTACCTCTCCGATAGCTATTTCAATCAAAAATCAGTCTTTGCCAACCATTGAACATTTGAACTTGGACCTGAACAGCATGAAAGAACTTGAATGTCGATTTCCATGCATTAAATCGTTGGTTCTAAAAATCTACAAGCAAGAAAGCTGCATCATTCAATTGAGAAAGTTCCTTGAAGATGGTTTCAAGATGGAAGAACTTTTCATTATCTTCGAGTGTCATCTCGAATCTGCCTTCTACCATATGTTTGTTGATCTGTTGCAAAACAGTCTTCCTCACACTTTGAAGCATCTAGATGTGGAGTTGAAGAAGAAAAATCACATTAAACCATGTCCGATTGTGCTGACAACTTTACCCAAGTTGACTTTTGTATGGAATAGTGATTATCCTCTCAAAATCAAGTTGCCGATGGACTTGGCAGTGTTTGGTGCTTCGCAAATCTCACTATTTGTTCGAAGAGATGGAAACAGCGAGGTCACCCAACAAGTGCTCTACATTCATGGAACTACTAATACTTTTTTTCGAGCCCTCGGAAATAGAACTGATCAAGTCATCAACTTCAAAGAAATACCAGATCTACTTTTTGAACAATTAATTCTAAATTTTCGTGAAACATCCATTTCGAAGTTTGATCCTACTAAAATTGTTCCTGTTCTCGAAAAACTTCTCAGCCATCAAACTATCGACTCTTTGATGTTGATCGAGGAGGAGGAGAAAAGTGCAGAGTTTCTTTCCATCCTCGATGACATATTCGGTCTTCTAAGTCGAGTAACTCTAAGGCCCTTTAAAATGACCATTGATGTGATATACGTTAGTTGTCCTTTCCTGTTGATAAAACCTGTTAATTTCACCAGTCATGGTTTGAAGCAAAGGACGGTGGACATCATATGCAAATTGGCTGAATCGAATATCCTCAAGAACTTGACGTACAACAGACACAAAAGTGTGTTCACCTTGCAGGATATGATGTCAACTACTTCTTCACCTTCTATCGTCAACTCACAGCAAAAAAACGTGAAGAATGCTCTGTTGTTTGGACGAGGTTCTTCAGAGTCGACATAAAATTCATTCATGGTGACATATGAGAGAACCTAATGTTTTCATTTAATTGATGCTATTGAAATGGAGAATGGTCATCTGTTAAATTCACTCCGACGATTCATGAATACTTTTTTTTACTTTTTCACAATATAAAATATATTTAGAAAGTAGATTGTACGAGCCAACATAAAAGTCATTGGTTCAATTTGAACAACGAAATAAATTTTCGATAGTACAACTCATTCGTTGCAACAATTTATTGCAAATTGAATTTCCTTTGCCAATTTTGTTATTCGTTGCTAAAGCATGAGTTTACCCTTTCAGTCCTGGTTATACAGAGTGAATGATTGCACAAGTGACTCATCAATTGACATTCATGAAACATCGCTTGACATCGACAAACTGTGTTATACAGTATACAACTTGAGAACATTCTTTTCACCAGATTCATCTACTTGTTGAGTAACTGTTTACAATGACAAACAATGGGTGGATAATTTGATACACTTTTTCGTAACTTTTATTCCTGTTATGAGAACAACAAATACACATTTACTTGACAACAAGACAAACTTTTATCAAATCCTCCTGGTGAGCAATTCAATTGAACACTTTAAACTGATGATGGAGTTTCAAAATTGAATTAATTACCTTAATCGTTCAATTTTTGTTTCAAAGCCAAAACCGATTGGTGGCAATCGATGACTTTATTTCTGTTGAAGGAATGATGAGTTGTTCATTGTTAAAGTGCTCCTCAATAACAGCATCTGCAACCCAAAAAGATTATCCAGCAACAATTGGTTCCTGAGTTACAGCAGCCCCAATTACATGGCCATGCACATTGGACGCAGGCATTTGTTGAATTTGCTTCTTCAGGATTCGCAAAGCCTAAATCAATGCTAGGAGGAAGAAAAAAAAATCAATAACTTGATGACAAGTGTTGTCAAAACTTACGGCGAAAATTTTTCAAAGGGATGATTTTTTGGGTCACTCGTTGCAGGTGTTTTCGATGGAGATTTTGCTGCATGTTTGTATTGATGATCTTCATATTGCAGCGATGGTGATTCTTTGCTCCTTGAAGCTGTCAGTTCTTCACTTTCATCGTACTCGTTTGAAATTCGATCAAATGAAGTGAAAAGCTTCTTAGTGACGTCCTTAATTGTGCCAGTTGATTCATCCTCGTCATTTACATTTGCTGTGTTCAGTTGGAAAGAACAAAAAAACAAAATAAATGCAAGTGAAACGCGCATCTTTGTTTGGAAAGTTAAATATTGCTTTCAATAACAGTTTATGGTGCAAATGGTAAAATTGTTGAGAGTCAACTGATGAGTTGACCTTGATTGTTGGTCATGTTAGTAACCTACCATTTGTTCTGATCGAGAATGTTTTCTCAATAGAGATAAAGCTTTGACTACACATGAACACACACAGGATGTGTTGGATGAACTGATTAAAGAATATAAGATTACTCATAAGAAGCAATGATGACTCAGCATCCTCACATCCACACCCAAAACACATATTTAACCAGGTACTGACACAAACAACATCAACAGTTACATTTTGTCTTTGAAACAATAAACACTTATATTAATAAGTTTGTTGTGTGACTGTTCAATTATCACGATTAAACATCAACAATTGGTTTGTCTGAAATTCAATGATAAGCGTTTGCAGTGTGAACTTAGAAAAATTTATTGATCAGATTAAAAGTTTTAGTCTGTGAACATGTTTGTTTCGAAGCTGTTCACATGGGTAAAGTAGAACTAATGTTAGTCAATTAACACCTGACTCACCAAAGAAATGATTGTGCGAATGTTTGATTAATCATCTACTTGCATGTACCTCATGAAACATCACGAGGCACAGGCAAAACAAAAACCAATGAACACAGTGATTATAAAGTTTTTAATTCAATTTATTCCCTTCACCGGTTGAATTTTAGTTAAATTTAATTAACATCAATTGCTCTCAAATAATTAATGTAAGATGCCTTTCAGTGTTAATATTTTCTTCTACAACAACACTTGCACCGTCAATTGTGAAACATATTCCTGCTGATGTTACCATAATTACACGGTTCTGGACAATTAGTGCAAACTTTCGTTGTATTCGCTCTCTTAATCATCGAATGGTTTAAGTGTCTTAAGTTGATGCATGAATTTGATCTTTCAGTTCTGTTTCTACATGTATCTCAAGCCAGAGAATTTGGTTGTGTAAGTAGCTAATTAACCTACTTTCAACTTATGAAACATCATCAATCATTGATTGTGCTCTCAATAACAACTGCATGAATAATTTTGTTCTCAGTTGAAGGCTTTGGGTTGAACAATGACACAATTTAATCAAGTATTTACTTTCGAGGTAGCAAAATGAATCGAACTTGGTACTGTTAAGTCTAGCGTTCATGCAAAACTTAGAACAATAAGTTTGAAAGAACATTTGAGTCACTTATTTTACCTGATGAATCTTCTTGTAAATCGTGTTCTTAGTGTCCTTATGATTGAAGTTAATATTTGTATTCGATACAACTATCAGCTAATAAGTTGAAGTACGGTGAAACTAGACAAATGAATTTGTTTGTTCAGTTTTTCGTATCAGTTGTGATTGTCAATGTCTGGTTTAACCAAGAGTATGGTTGTCTAACAAGTGGCTCATCTCAACTTTGACTTGTCTTGTGTTGTCTCTGATATTTTCTTTATTTACACAATGAGTCATGTTTCTCTTTCACTAAATAATCATTTTACTTCTAATGCTTGTAAGCTTGAATGTTATTATTAGTTAATGTAGGTGTAATACAATCAGTGATTAAGTGAGTAGAGAGCTTGGCTTGCGAATAAAGTTTGCTTGAGAACTGTTCACATCTTTTCAATTTTAATCAAAACTTCAATTTAGATAATCCATCTATCGTTAATTGCTATAAGTTCATCAGCCACTTGTGAGAACTTACATAGAACACATTCTTTGACTTTTCATATAAATCATTTTACCTTGACTTCAAAACAAATACAAAAGAACTTGCATCACATTCTACTTGCTGATGAAATAAGTGAACGAACAGACCGAATAAAGCAGTTTTTAAATGAATTTATTTAACCGATCGCTCAAATTATTATTTAATCAAATATTAAGAACAATTAGTTTCAATTGACTGATGTGTGCTGATGACTTTATCCATGTAGAAACAACATAAAAATTTGCTCTTCAATGTTAGAATTTTCACCAATGACAACAATTACATATGTCATCTTTAGTGCAACATCTTGTGTCTTACATGATACTATGGTCACAGCAGCCATTGCATTGTGGTGCACATTTCATGCAATTATTTTTTGAAATGGTTCTTTTACATATTGATCAGTCTGGAAAAATAATGAACGAAAAAACAGGCTCTGATTAAGTGATTTCGAAAGTTGATGGCTAAAACTTACTTCAAGGGTTCAGCTCCATCATTAGCAGTGTCTTGATTTTCGTCAGCTCCATCAGTTGATGTTTCTTGATCTTCTTCCACTCCATCAGTAGCAGTGTCTTGATCTTCTTCCACTCCATCAGTTGATGTTTCTTGATCTTCTTCCACTCCATCAGTTGATGTTTCTTGGTTTTCATCACTAACTTCATTGATTTTTTCACTCATTCGAGATTGTGTTGCATCAAAAAATCTTGGCCGGAGCCTGATGTTCGTCTTAAAGAAAACACTTTCTTTGTCATTTAGATTTGCTGAGTTCAGTTGAAGTAGACACAAAAGTAAAACAACACTTACTGAGAGACGCATCTTGTTGAAGGAAGTTGGATGTTGTTTGACGGATTAAAGTTGGTTGTTTGAATGGTGAGATGGTTTTAAAGTTGAATGATGGATATGTTCATACGGTTCTCTTTTTAAATGCATCTCTCACTAGAACACATGATTATGTAAGTGGCGATCTGACCCACTTGCCGCCGATAGAACATTACCAGGTGAAGACAAACTGTGCCCTTAATGAATAAATTATGCAATATGGTAATCCTTCTTCCACCGGTCTCAATTGCTAGTGAAGTAACTATTCATATAACATCAGCCTTGCACAGTTCACCTTGAATTAATGAGAAGTAACTTTTATGCAGTTTAATCGAGTACAAAGTAAATTAAAAATACAAATTAAACGATTTGGGTGAGAATTATACAAGATTTGATGACTTACTGTCTGTAATTGTGACATAACAAATCTTTGTATCAAATGTCTGTGTAATGACTATTATGCAAACACGAGAAATGTTGTTTTAATTTGCATAATTCATTGCAATTCTCCTTTCAAAGGAGAAAATTTAACAACACAGGCATACATCATTTAACTCGTAGTTTGTGTTTTTAGGTCGAACAGTTTTACAACCGAACAATCTATTTAATCGATTACCTTGCAACATTAAAGGTCCATAGGTAAGGATGCTAATTTTCAATGACTAATTGTGGGTCATGGGACACCTGAGTCAAAGATTGGAAATTAGTAATGAATCAATTTAACGTGATAGCTACATAACATGGTGCTTATGAAAGAACAATGACAGTGATGATCACTGCTACTCAGTAAAAATATAAGACAAGTGAACCAAATTGATACAAACGATGTAGGTCAAACGATTAAAATGCATCAGTCACGTGGTTACATTTTTTCACGACAGAAAAATTAAAGCCAGTTCAGTATCATAACTTTTTAAAAATTGGTTAATGGACATTATCGATCTATCTTACTTCTTACATTTATTGAACCGTGACCGGTGTCAACTTGTAGAAGATATGGCTGATCGGTTTGTCAGAGTTTGTTTGTTTGGATAGAAACAGCGAGCGAAAAGTTTGTTGAGTGAAAGTAAAATGGAAAAATGTTAACGATGAATGTTATTGACTTTGATAATGGACATCGAGTTGATACGCAGAGCTTGGCACAACATTTCATTCATTTGGATAGCATTGTAAACAACAACTTAAAATGCCACAAGTCAACAATAGCATCATTAGCTATACACGTGGAAATAATTATCCATCAAACCATGAAGTTCACTGTTCGTCTTTGCATTCTATTTTAGTATCGAAAGAACTTTTTCATCATTCGACTTGTGTTTGTTGAACAAGAATGACTGTGAGGTTTTGTAACCCGTACAACTATGAAGGACTTTTCGAGCTACAAGAAGACACTGGTTCTTTCACAGGACCATTGGGACCGATTTCGCGAGAAATGACCGATCTACTCAAATTGCTATTAAACAAGATTGTATCTAATTCATCCATGACATTTCATACCAATGGTGCAGTTGGTGAGTACGATTCATCCACAGGTCAATTCGATGGATGTCTTGGTGAACTACAAACCAATCAGTCTGATATCATTTTGATGATGTTCGAGTACCCATTTGCTGGTGAAAACTTTACCCAAGGTCCGATTGGTTATGGCACAAAACTAAACATGTTGAGTGCTTATGACAGATCAAAAGAAGAGACCAAATTACAGCTAACTGATCTTTTCGATTCATTCAACTGGGATGTCTGGTCATTGTGTCTACTGTTCATCTTGTCAATCTACTCAGTCCTCGTATTACGGTGGAAGATCAGTACGCGAGTTAAAAAGAGAAACTCGAACAACTTGATGAACACAATTTGTCACTGTACTCGATTGGGTGAAATCAATTCATTCGGTCCTACTCGCAAGATCACATTCATCACTGCATCAATATTTTCTATGTTGGTCATTCACTACCTTAGCTCCATGATCAAGACAGAGTTGGTGGTCATCAAGGATCCTGATGCGTTCAGCAGTTACGAAGACATCATGCGTCGAAATGCATCACCAGCCTTCATTACAGGAATGGCTTACGATTTGTACTTCAAACACGATGATGCACCTAAATTCAGGAAGAGACTGTGGAGTTATTCTGATTCTCGATCAAAAGACCGCTACTTCAATATGAATCCTTTGATGGTCTTCTTTTTTGGACTGAAATTGATAAATAAGCAATCAGTCCTCATTCTTGAAAACATTTTGGCACCTCTAATCATGCAAAGTGCTTGTAAATTCTTTGGTTACGACAAAAGTGCATCGAATTTGCTTGAAATGGCTTCGAACGATGAACTGATGGAACAATTCATATCGGAATGCAAAGATAAAAAGTTCATGGCGGAATTCATCAAAAAGAACCCAGACCTGTTTAAAAAGATGCCAGGTCGAACCAATTTTTTAATTTCACAAGATGAGCATGAAAATGAATTCTTTCAAGGTATTTTGATGAGTAAACAGACAAATGTAAAAATTCGATACGCAGTACAAAAGTCGGCTCAGAAAGGTATCGAAGTTGGTATCACCAAGAAAATGATGCGGGACAGCGAGAATATTGATATTCTCTCAAGTCATCAAATATTTCAAGCGTTTCTTGAGATAAGAGATCCTTCGCTCGATCATTTGATTGAGGAGTGTAAACAGGGCAAAATTGTCAAACCTGAAGTAGGATTGGAAGCAATTACTCTGTACAACACCATTTCTCTGATGAAGTTGACTCTTTTTTTCTTCGAGATTGCATTGATAATCCTACTACTGGAAACATTATTCCCTTTCGTCAAGTCCACACCTCAAACTGAGTCAAATCGAAGTCGAATTCGACGCCGTTTCGAGCTAGTGAAGCCTTAATCATCTTGTTACAGACACACATGTGTGTTAAACTAGCAAATGCGTTCATTGTGAGGTTGTTATTTTCCTTCGTTTGACCGAGATCGGATTTTGTAATAATGGCTGGATTTTTTTTCGTTTGGATGTCTAGGGTTAGAATTCCATAAGTGATCACAAATGATACCTTGATCTGAATCCGTCATGTCCATTCTTGGTGTTTCATCGCTGTTCCGCGAAAGAATGAATTTAGCATGTTTAATTTTTGCTGTATCGTTTTAATCATCGCCGTTGATTGATTTAAATACGAATTTCCGGTCACTTGGTTATATCTTTTAATGTGAAGCCGATGATGAATTGAAACAGATGATGCAAGTAGTGTTAGCGTCAATAATTCGCGCTGATACTGATCTTTGCGACCCCTACAGACTAATTGCAAGCTGTTGTTCCGATTTGATTTTAGTGCTCAAGCATGTCTGGAAAGATTTGTTGTAAAGATTATTGATTGACTGCGGTAATTATGCCAAAATTAAAAAACAACAGCTAACAGCGTGACTATTTAACCACTGCTGTGTGATCGATTTCTCCAGGGGAAAGCGCAATATCACTTACTGATGATCATCATCATGTGTCATGTTTTAGCAATACAGTATGAACAACATCAACAACAGGAACAACAGTTGCTTATGTTAAATTACATCTCAATTTTTCTTTCCTCCTTTACAACACTTACAGTTTACTTATGGTATCCAGTTCATTGTGTTGCTATTTGATGTCTTGCTGTTTTCACCATCATCATCATCATCATCATCAACATCATCATCATCCGTACAAGTTATATGTGTACTTTCATCCTACTCACCAATTGACCATAATACAGATGATTCAGGTAATGTTGTTGTTGTCATCTTCAAACAATTCTTTTTCATCTTCCAGGCAAACGAAATGTCCAATTGAGGAGACAATTTATTTTAGTTGCTTGAAAAAGTATATTTACATGAATTTCTTGTTTGTCCATTTGTTTGACTATTTGATGATCATTATCATCAATATCAAAGACTATCTCTCAGATCAAAGAACTAACTTCATTTACAACTGTTCTTTCGAAGATAAAATACATTTTACTACTTGTTCCTTCTCTTTATGTGAATAGAAGATTATTTCATCCTGATTGACAATGTGGAAATGATTAAACATGTTAATGTTTGTTTACTTATCATTTACATGGAAAATATTCTAACCATGAAGGATGAATGATATAAAGAGGTATAATCTTTGATTTGACATGATGATGAAGATACTTGTCTTTTCTTTTGAATTGTTGTGTAATGATTTAGACCACCCAAGAAATCGACAAGAACAAGAACAATAATGATCAGTTTACATTCTTTCATATAATTTATGCGGGCAAAATTCATCTTAACCACGAATAGCTACTTACAAACTCGTACAACTTATTCTTCTACCCAACAATTGTACGGTTGTTTTCTTGTCATTGTTATTGTTGTTGTTTAACTTTACAAGTTCATTTACCTTGATTATTCGATTGACCATGATAATTAACCGGTGAATGAAAAAAGGCATGTTCATTCGCTATGTTTGGTCAATCGGATTGATTTTTATGTAACATCTCACATGCAAGTTGCACCTTTACAGTTGTTACATTTTATTTTTCACAAGTGTGTTCTTCATAATCTTTGCTCAACGACAGCCGCACCTTTTTCTATTTACTCTCACATTAAAGTTCCCTCTTTTATATTCTCTCAAGTAGTCACTTTCTCTCAAGATTCACTCGATTCGGTCAGTGACTATCTTCTGCCTATGGAAGGCAGTTGTCTTTTCTCTCTAGTTCACTTGACTTCTTTGTTTCTCTCGAATAAAACTCGTTATAGTAGGCGAGATGTAGTAAGTTGATTTATTGGACAAGAAACACGGTGATCCTTAGCCTGAGGTAAGGTAACTGCAAGAGTCACCGGTAACAACCAATAAAGGTGAAAGAATTAAAAAGATGAAGGGTAAAGTAAGAAGTGAAGTCTCTGTTTGAGAGCATGGTTACTTATACCTGTTCCTACTGGTAAGGTAGCGACACTTGTAAGTGTCGCGAGATAAAAGATTGAAGTAGACAATGTAGGGACCAGAGTAGCAGCTGCGACTTAGATTGTCACAGTTCACTTATCGGCGACACAAACTCCAATGGTATTTTTAACAAGTTGTGACGAAAATTCTGCCTTAGGGCCGAATTTGAGGGAAGAGAAGGTGGGGAACCGGGCCGTCCATCGGCCGGTAGTATGGTAGAGACGGGTACAGGAGATCTCTTTACTCTCACCGAGGAACCAGAAAAGACGCCAGGCGAATAGGAGTGAGGGAGTGAGGTTTATTTGAATTGGGTAGAAGTAAAAGGTTTGGTGGAGCAGTAGGGTAAAACAATTGGTAGAATTAAGAGGGGGCCCACGAACCGGTGTGACTGTCCGCAAGACTGTCGACACCCGATTGTTAACAAAAACAACCGTCCTCGATTCAAGGAGCGGCTTAAATACTCTCTTGTATTTTCTCTGGTGTCTCCCTCCTAGCCTGAAGAGCTCTCTAGCGCAGGTGCAGATAATTCTTACAAAGTCCATTCACCTTTATCTTATATCGCTGTTTCAGTGAATTTTGAAAAAGACTCTGTTGTATTAATTAAACAGTTAATTTTCTTAATAAACAATTCAGAAAAGTGTCCAAAAGGGTTTAAAACAAATTTGAAGTGTGTAAGTTGAATGGTGTGGACGTGAGCTCGTTTAGAGTCTGTGTCTCTCTTGTAAGTGACTTAAGTGTGCTCTGTGAAGCACACTCTATTTATGTGTGTGTTGTGTTCACGTGTATAATAAGTGTAATGTGTTTATAATACACGTGAAAGGATGTTGACACATCAGTCATCCTGGGAGAGGATGCTGAATCATCATTGACTCCTACAAGGAAGTACATGTAGAGGATGTATGTGTTGAGAGATAACAACTACCAGGCGGATGTGCAGACATGCACGGCACTCATGTATACATCAAAAGTATACATTACAACACTCCTTCTTGACGTAATGTCTGAACAGGAGACGGTTTATACCTTCTGTTTCAGGTGCAGGTAGAGGTTTGGTCAATATATCTGCTGGTTGATTTGCAGTTGAGATCTATTCCAATTTAAACTTTCCTCCCTTTGCCATTGTTTCCACAATATACTTCAAGCGGATGTCAATATGTTTTAATTTAGCACTGTAATTGTTGTTCTGTATTACAGTGATTGCACCCTGGTTGTCTGAATGAACAGTAACCGGGTAAACTGGTGTTGTTTCCACTTCCTCCAGTTGTGAGAAGATTGATTTTAATTCAACCAGAATACTGGTGATCGCATAAAATTCGCTCTCACAGGATGATAGTGAAGTGGATTGCTGTTTTCGACTACTCCATACGATTGGGTTGGAGTTAAGCAATATCAGTACACCAGAGACTGATATGCGGTCGAGTCTGTCACCTGCCCAATCTGCATCGCAGTAACCTTGAAGAGTAAAGTTACTTTGTTCGTTGTAGCAGATTTTCTTTGACTTTGTAGCACCTAAATATCTCATTAGGTGAATGACAGCTGTCATATGTTGTTAATCGTAACAGGTAACAAACTGTGACAGTTTATTTACTGTAAAACTAATGTCCCGGCGACTGACATTAGCTAGGAACAGAAGGCTTCCAATGATAGACCTGTAATTCACATCGAAGTCTTCTTTTTCTTCTATTCGTTCCTTGGTCAAGTTAAGAATGCTTTCACTTGATGGTGTAGCATTTTCCTTGATATCATTCTTAATATATTGATTAAGAATTGATTCGATGAAGTTGAGTTGGTGGATCTTAATCGCTCCTTCTTCAACTTCAATTTGTAGGCCAATGTATTTCTTAGTTACTTCGAACTTGAGAGTATGAACTTTGTTCAACTCCTTCCCAATGTGAGCAAGTTATTTTTGACATTTTGTGAATACCAATCCATCGTCTACATACAAAGTAATGAATGACTTTGTTACTTTGTTAAAGAAAAGACATCTGTCTGTTAATGTAGCGTGGTAACCAAGTTGTTCGAAAGAGGTGGTAAATTTTTCATACCATTGTTTAGGTGCCTGTTTCAGGCCATACAATCCTCTTTTTAACAAGCATACTTTGCCTGTTCCATCATCATAACCTTGAGGTTGTTTCCTTAAGATGAGATGATCAATGTCACCATGGAGAAATGCTGTTTCAACATCAAATTGTCTGATGTACATTTCTTCTTGTGCTGCAATGGCAAGACATGTTCTGATTGTGTTATAATTAACAACAGGAGCATAGGTTAGATCATAATCTAATCCATTAACTTGACTGAAGCCCCTTACTACCAGTATTGCCCTATGTCATTCGAGTGAACCATCAACTCGATACTTTCTTACATAGACCCATCGATTGTCAATTATTTTACGTCCTTTTGGTGGATCAACCAAGTCATAAACATCATGAAGTTTGAGTGCATGAATCTCTTCATCCATTGCAAGTATCCAATTGTTTTTGTCTTTAGCTTGCATGGCTTCATTATATGACTGGATTAGGTTCATTGACCATATTTGCTTGATATCGATCAGGTTCTCTGACAGGTCGACCAGACCTGGTTCTTTGTTGTCCATAGACTGGTGTTTCATCTGATGGATGATATTCTTCAAGTGCTGGAATTTCTACTTGACCACCTATTGCTCCTTCTGAAGTGACATTGTCATCTTATTCATCATCAAAACTTAATTCTTGTATGGATGTCCTGATTTGTTCATCAGGTCGAATCACCCTTCTTGGTGATCCTGACGGAGTCATTGGTGTTTGTCCTGGACTAACATTTGTTGTCTCAGTTGTGGTTGTAGTTGAACTCTCAGCATTCTGAGATGTTTCATTATCAGTAGTATTACAACATTATCAGAAGTATACATTACAACAAAATCCTCCCCAGTATGCTTGATGACTCAAGTCCTTCACGTGTGATACAAACACATAAGACACATTATACACGTGAATACAACACACATAAATACAGTGTGCTTGACAGAGCACACTTAAGTTACTCACTGACTCTGACCAAGCTCACATCAACACCGATTGACACACAAAATTCAAATTTGTTTTAAACCTTTTTCTGACACCTTAAGAATTTTCTTTATTAATCAATTGACTTTTAAATAACACAACAGTGTAACCCAGCATTATATTCACGCATAAGTAAGTTATTCTACTAGGAGCCTTGAGTAGATGTAAATGTTTTATTTGTTTCGCAATGGTGCTCTGAGTTCTTACGAGCTTGAGTTTTGCTGCATCTGTCTTTTGAGCGAAATTGGGATACCATCAAGAACCGATGAATATTAAATCCTCCTTGAAGACCAGAGAATGTGACTTCAATCAGGCTATCTCAAACCTCGAATATTGATTGAGTTTTTTTGAGTTATTGGTTCGCTGTGGCAATAAATTTTCATTTCATCAACTGAAAATGAAAAACAATTGAGAACCGATGAATTTAAAATGCTGCTTGGCAACTGACTTTGTGACTTCAACTAGACTTTTCCGCATGAAACAACTAACACAGTTGCAATCATACCGAAAATCGACAATAAGGCACAGCAAACCGAAGTACCGCTGAGTGTGATGTGAGTTTTCCTCTTGAAAACAACTCACAGAATACGTCATCAGATTGAATAACCAATTTTTTCAGTCAGTTATTTCTGCCCAAATCACCATGAAACCACAATTGAAAAACAAACGCCTGATTGTGGCATCACTCTTCTACAAATGTGCTGTTTTTGCGTGTCTCATGTATAATGTCCACCTGATCAGTGAAATCTACTTTATCTAATATCAAGTGAACTCTCAAATCATGATTGAAATCCAAGAAGAGTTTGACCATCTTGCTATCAACCTCTGTTCAAGACACACTGATACCTTGGATAAAACCTTCGTCAGTGAAAGAGCTGGTTTTTTGCAAGATCGTAGTCTAAAGACAAGTTTCCTCCGTAGTAATCTCACAGTTTATGAGATCTTCAAACACACGCCGATTGAAGCTGAATTCATCAAAGCTTTTAGATTTCGTGACGTCAAAGCATTGAAAATGGTAGGTGGTGACACACCTGAAAAATTCCTCGAGTATTATCAAGTCAAAAAGTACATTTACTCCATTTACATCTGTTATCATTTTTCTCAAAAAATAAATGGAAAAGGAAACAATGAACGATTATATTCATTCTTTATCGTTAGCAAGCATCGTCTCAGTTCATTGATTGAGTGCTAGGTTTAATTCATCCATCTTTGGTCGTTTCGCTTTCAGCTTACCAAACAAGGATCCAACCGCATCCATCAGCATGTCAGTGTATCGTCAACTCAAAAAGAGGTCCTTTGACTTAACTCCAATCTCCATCATCACCAAATTATTACCGCACCCTTACCCAACCGACGGCCTCGATTTTAATGAAATTGGTTATGAATCAAGTGGACATTGTTGGTCCAGTTGTCGAATATTTAAGTTCTCCAAGAAACCTGAAATTGATCGAGTCACGGCTCGATATCAAGAATAAGTTGAATGAAATGATCAAGACAGTCACAATGGACTGTTTGCCGCGTTGGTCTTGTTGGGATGAATTTTTTCTCCAAATTAAAAGGGTAAAATGATAGTACATAAAATGATGTCCAGGTTGAAATGGTGGACAATAACAAAATAATATACTCGATGAAAGTGATTTGCGGGGTTGCGGTGATTGTCATATTTGGATCATCTGGTATATTCACTGTGATCAATCGCCAGTCAGTCGAAGCTTCTGAATCGATAAATTTGGTTCGAATCATTTTTCTCAAGCATGATGTTTCTCTACACAATGATGCATCGCGTTGGATAGGGATGCGAAAGTGATTTGGTGGTGATGTAGACGGGAGGTAAGTTGAAGTTGAAGGACTTCCTTTTAACTCGACTATACTTTGACATGCTGATTTCGGAAGATGGATCCTTTTTCGGTAAGCTGAGAGCAAAACGACCGAGGATTGATGAATTGAATCCTGTACTCAATCGAAACATTGAAACGATACCTTTATTAGACATAGTGGACATAAATATAATCGTTCATTTTTTCCTTGACCATTGCTTTTCGATAAAAATGATAACATATGTAAAACGAGTAGACATACTTTTTCACATGATAATATTCCATAAATTTTTGAGGTGTCTCACCACCTACCATTTTCAATGTTTTCACGTCACGAAATCGACAACCCTCGATGAATTCAGCTTGACTCGGTGTATGTTTGAGGATCTCATCGACGGTTAAATTACCACGGAGGATAAATCTCTTTTGAATACGATTCTGCTCAAAACCTGCTCTTTCATTTGCAAAGGTTTCATTCAAGATGTCGGGAAATCTTAAACAGAAGTTGATAGCGAGCTGGTCCAACTCTTCTTGAAATTCCATCATGATTTGTGAATTGAGTTGATATTCGAAGTAAATTTTACTGATTTGATGGACGTTATACAAGAGACCCATGAAGACAACACATTTGTAGAAGAGTGATGCAACAATCAGGTATTTGTTTCTCAAGTGTGGATTCATGATGAGTCGAGCAAAAATAACTGACTTAAACAGTTGACTATTCAATTGGGCGTATTTTCAAAGGTGCTTGCAAGAGTAAGACTTATACCACACTGAGCGGTACTTTGCTTTGTTATGCCTTATTGGATGTCGATTTTCGGCATGATGACAACTGTGTTTGTTGTTTCCTTTGGAATAGTTTAGTTCAAGCCATATCGTCAGTTGCCAAGCAGTATTTGATATTCATTGCTTCTTGATGCCATTTCATTTTAGCTTGATGAAAAAAACTTGATACCACAGCGAACAACAAGCTCAAAAAAACTCAAATAAAGGTCAAATTGACCATTCGCATGCAGTCTAGCAAAAACCTTGATATTCATTTGATCATTTAAATGAACTTATTACACGCTCAACAGTAATCAATATTCAAGGCCAACATGTTCAAAAAATATCTATCGGATTGACTGATTTTAAAAAAAAGAGCCAAGTACAAAAACTATTTGGCAAGTCGATTCGACAAATCAAGAGATTGTGGCTAAAGACAAGAGGTTGATATGGTAACGATGTTGTTGTTAACTTGTGCCTAAGTGAGTAGAGGTAGTGAAATGAACTTTATTTTACATTCGGCTGTATTCCATTTTTGTTTATCACTATTGAATAGCCCAGTTGAAGTCACATTCTTTGGTCTTCGAGCAGAATTTAATCCTCATCTGTTCTTAATGGTATTTCATTCTCGCTTAAAAGACTAAAACTTTCGTAACACAGCAAATCACAAGGTCAAAAGAACTCATAAATTGTACCATTGCGAAACAAGTGAAACATTAACATCTACTCAAGGCTCACAGTAGAAGAATTTGCTTATGTAAGAAGATAACGCTGGGTTACACAACATTCTGGAAACAAATGCATGATATACAAAAGGATCGCTCGTTCATGATTTGACAGATACATTCAAACTTACAATAAATCAACTTTGATTGATTTCTCGAATAGAAAATGAATAAACTTATCATAAATTTGGTATTCATATGCGTTGTATTTTCAATTGTCTTCGCTATGCCATTCAGCCGGCAGGATGAACAGGACAGTGAAAAACCGGAACATCATGTAATGATATCTCAAAGAAATCCGTTGGGTAATGAGAATGGTTGTGCACGTTCTCTGAAGAGATGTTTATGGTCTGGATTTAAACTTTTTCCAGCAATCTCTACAGTTCTATCTGTAATAAATGAAGGAGTTAACAAAATCTTCACTGCAGGTCTTGCTTTTACAAATTCATAAGCATCAAGAAATTGACATTTTTTTCTTAAAAAACTCGAAATGCAAGTGACCAGCTGAATGCTTCGATGAAAACATGGTTCTGACGCAGATCGAGCAACACTCTCATCGAGTGAGGATGTAACCTAATTCACGTGAACATACACACACACACACCACTGTATCACATCACTTGAATAAAACTACTCTTCCATCGTAATTCGTTTGGCTCTAAACCTACCAAATGAGGATCCATCCGCCGAGATCAGCATGTCAGTGCATCGTCGAATCAAGATGAAATCCTTTGATTTAACTCCAATCTTCACTATCACCATATTATTACCGCATCCTTACCCAACCAACTGCATCGATTTTGAACAAATGGGTTTTGACTCAAGTGGACATTGTTACTCCAGTTGTCAAATATCTAAATCATACAAAGAACTTGAAAAGTTACCATACTCAGCTCTTTATAGTAAAAATCAATCGTATGGAAACATGACCATTCTTTCAAATTTTGATTTGGAAAACAAAACGATTGTTGATGAGATTAAACAACTCGACAGTGTTTGTATGAAATTGTGTGAAGAAAGATCATGCTTCAAAAAAATGGTTCAAACCAAGGTGTTCGATTCAGAAGCTCTTCCTGATTGGCAGTTCATTCAAGTCCGCATTCCCGATGATCCAAATGTGACCATAAATACAACCCCTCGAATGACCTCAATCGAGTATATTATTCTATTATTGTCCACCATTTCAACCTGGACATCATTTAATGTCCTCTCTTTGGACCCTATTAATTTGAAGAAAAAATCCATTCCAATACAACCAACAAGGCAAACAGTCCATTGTGACTGTATTCATCATTTCATTCATTTAAAAAGACGTTTAAGGTTACAGGGCATAATCATATGATGAAAAACAAATATATCACTTAATTAGATGAGGAACTGGTGAGATTTTCATAGTTTTTCTCCTTCATCGTCACAATGCTACTGATCTCATATTTGTGTCTCATCAATCGATTATCAGTTCAATTAATACGTAAACGTGAGAAATATTGAGCACAATTAATTGAATCCAAATCCAAAATTGAATCCAAATCCAAAATTGAATCCAAATCATTCTTTCCTTCTGTCTTCTGTCACATTTTCTGCACATGCTTTTCTTCAATGAAGTTTATTGTTGATCGTGTAATAAATTGATTGTCATTCAACTAATTCTTAGTATCGAGGTGTGACCTGATCAATTTTACTTTGACTTGCACATGCATCGGTAAACACCGAATTGCAAAAAAGAGATGGCAAAAAATGTCGATGCATATCAAATGCTGTTTGGCACGTGACTATGTGACTTCGACTATACTGCTTCATTGGAAACAAAAAACACAGTTTCTAGGAACAATTCAAGCTTGCAAACTTATTACATATGGCAAGATGCCAGTTATTAGAAGCCATTAAAGTTTATTCAAGAACAGCATGTGCAGAAAATGTGACATCAGTAGCATTTTGATGATGAAGGAAAAAAACCATGAAAATATCACCAGTTCCTCATCAAATGAAGTGATTTATTTGTTTTTCATCATATGAATATTCCCTGTAACCTCAATCGTCTTTTCAAATGAATGAAATGATGACGACAATCACAATGGACATTGGGTCTTGTGGGTCTTGTTGGTCTTGTTGGGTGGATTTTTTTCTCAAATTAATATGATCAAATGAAAGCACATAAAATGATGTCCAGGTTGAAATGGTGGACAATAATAGAATAATATACTCGATGAATGTGATTTGAGGGGTTGCATTTATGGTCACACTTGGATCATCAGGAATGTGGACGTAAATGAACTGCCAATCACAAATACCTTCTGCATCGAACAAAAATGATGCCACAATCAGGCATTTGTTTCTCGATTGTGGTCTCATGGTGAATCGAGCAAAAATGATTGGCTCAAACAGTTGGGTATTCAATTTGGCGTATTTTGAAAGATATTTTCAAGAGAAAGACTCACACTACACTGAGCGGTACTTTGCTTTTTTATGCCTTATTTATTGTCGATTTCATTCATCGCTCTTTTCTTTTTCAGAATATTTTTGGTCATTGCAGCTGTGTGGGCGGGTGCCGAATCTTGAGGAAAGATCCGCTTAACAACTCCGTATTTTTTATCAGCTTCTTTGATCATTGGTTTCGAAATACTGTCAATGTACAATTATGCATTGACTTTTGCTTTTGGCTTCACAGAAATCGGTATAAGAAAACCTTTGGCGTCAAAAGCAACCCAAATAATCAATCACTTCGGATGTGACGGTCTCTGGATCACCTCAAGATTTTGAGATGAATCTTCGGTATCGATTCACTGGAAGTTGCGACTCACATAGGAACCATTCAGAATTCATCGCGGGTTGTTGATTGACGTCAATATTTGACATACCTCAAAAATTCTTGCAGTTTAATCAAGTGTGATATTATTCATTGTATGGGGTTAATTACTTTGTGTGGCATGAGGACTGTTAAATGTTCATTGATTTGCATGACCTGTCTTTCTAACTTGAGGAGATCTTTTGATAATTTGAGCGTATTTCCTGAACGTTCTTCTGTCCAATTGCGGAACTTAACGTTGTTTTGAGTGAAGTCATCTATTGATGTAGTTATTTCGTCAATTTTATCTATGTTGGTGAGTGATGTCATCATAGCAGTGCTAACTATTCCGGCAGCAAAGATTGTTGTTGCGATTGTGATGAGAGCAAGAACAATAGCTCTCTTAGTTTTCGGTTGTCTTGTCTTGTCGAGGCATATATTTTTGAACTCGATGTACGTTTCATGTACCTTTAACTTGCACCATTTTATAAGAGTGAAGTTAGGCTTGCCATCTTCATAGACTTTTAATTTTGAGCAAAAATCATTGATCATTGTGTCGTGACTGATGTACTTAAATTCCGAGATGACTTGTGTGCAGATTGTTTCCAGAAGATAGCTGGTCAACCTTGGAAAGCTGAAGTCGGAGGAGAAATGATGACACATAAAGTCATGAGTGTTCGTGTTAGATATGGAACACAGTTTCTCACTGAGCTATGTAGATTGCCTCGATTAGGATGATGATAAACGATCGTTTATGCAACTTCGTCTTTCTTTTGAACGTATTTGATATCGAAAGGTCCTTCATGTCCTTTCCGATGGTCTCCAATGACCAAAACTTTGTCATTAGTTTGGTAATCAGGCACTTTACTTGAGTTGATCAAACTCTTTACTGCTTTTTTCAATGTTTATTCCCAACCACCTACTTGTTTAGGGTAGAGTGAGAGATAAAGCTTAATGTCTCTTATTCTACGTTCTGTCATGCCATTTGCTTGTGGGTTGTAAATAGCAGTCGTGTGAGTTTGCATGTTATTTTCATGACAAAATGAGACAAAATGTCTCGCTCTAATAGCCGATGACACGCAATTGTCGATTTTTAATTGCTTTTGGATCACGTTGATTAAGGACAGAACCTGAACCATACTTAGAGGCATCAGTACAAAGCTCGAATTCCAGAGTCCAGTCAGGTAATTGTAATATTGGAGAGCTTGTAATAAAAGTTTTTAATTTACGAATGCATTCTTGGGACCAAATAAATGGAGCGTCTCTTTTCTTCAGAGCTTCAATTGGTCGAATGATTAGAGCATAATTTGGTATGAATGCTCGAAAGTGATTTGTTAAACCAGTGAATAGTCGTGTAGTATGTAAATTAATTGTTTTCGACATTTTCATTAATTTATCGATCGATTCTTGTTTCGTCGTTTTGGTGTAACCGTCTATTTCACGGCCACGTATTTCTACTTTGGGTTGGTTGAATTTGCATTTATTTATATTGATTAAGAATTTATAATGACACAATTTGCTTAAAATTTTACCAGTGAGAGTGGCACATTCTTCTTCAGACTTTGCACCGCAAATAATATCATCAACGTACCACTTGACTCGTCGATCGAAAATTAATTCACCCATGTTTGAAATTTGTCTTTGAAAAATAGCCGATGAATTCTTACAACCGAATGGAAGACGGTTCATCTCAAAATGACCAAATGGTAAGACGAAGGCTGTGAATCTTTTTGTATTTTCAGTTCGACCAATTTGCCAAAATGAGTCGGACAAATCGATCTTCGAAAAAAATTTGCATCCACCAAGATCAGAGATTAGATCGTCCATAATTGGAAAAAGATATAGATCTTATTCAGTTTCCTGATTGATCCATCGATAATCTTGGCAAAGGCGAAAATTACCATTTTCCTTTGGAGGTAGTACACAAGGGATGGCGAAAGTTGAGTTAGAAGGGCGAATGATTTCACGATCAAGTAATTTAGCAATCTTATGCTTGGCCCAGTTTTCTTTTTCAGGTGAGAGGCGATACGGTCGCTTGGTGACGACAGAATGGTTGTCTTTTAACTTAAAGTCAACTGTAATCGTTGGTATTTTATTCTCGATTAGTACTTCAGGAAAGTATTTCTCGACATCTTCAATGGAATAAATAGTATTCGAACCTGTTCTTTCGATGCTTAGAGTTTCATACCCATGATTTTTATACCAATTCATTTGTCCAACAACATCAATGTTGAAGGCAAGCAGACTTTCTTGTCCAACAATCATGTTGTGACGGATGAAACCAGCTAGGAAAGCATGTTTTGGAATAGCTGGGTTGTCATTGCGCAAAGTGAAATGAACAACTTTGTTAAGTGTTGATGAGGCATGATTGAACCCTTCAACGATGATGTCACTTGTTGTTCTCGGTTGAATTTTCAGTTTTTAACTATATCAGACCAGATTTTGGAAACAAATGGTCGTGGCTGGAATGTCGGCCGATGTGTTTTATTATTAGCAAGATTAGCTTGAAAATTCGGACGATTATTTTCGTGCTTCGATTTGTTGATGAGCGTACTCAAATCCCAGCCTCTGATTTCACGATCAAGTTCAGCAAGTGAATCGAATTTTCTTGCAGTCAACTTGTCTTGTAGAATGCGAGATAAAGCATTAATTCTTGGATTGATTCGGCCTTGTTCAAGTGAGGAGGCAACAAGAGCGAATTTCTTGTCTTGTGTAAAGCAAAATTGATTGAATTCATCAATTAAATTCCCAGAGAATTCAATTTCACAAAGATCGTTGAATAATTTGTAACCACTTGAGTGCCAAGAATTTCAAGGAAATTCATTTTGTAGAATGACCAAGGTGATGTTGGCCTACTTTTTTGTGAGTTATTTAACCAAATCATTTGTGAGCTGCCTGATTTGAAGAAATGACGAAGATGATCAATCTTTTGAATATCAGTTGTCCACTGGAAACTTGTGCAATATGTTTCAAAGCAGCGTATGAATCCATCCGCATCGTCCACATTTGGGCCATATTCATGAACACTATTTGGATTGAAAGGAATTACTTTGTTATTCTTTTCAGTTGATTCTTGAATTGATTTGAACAATTGCATCATAAATTGTTGGTTTTGAGCAAATAAAGATGTAAGGATATCATTGTTGTTGGTTGCTGATGCTTGTCGATTTTGTGCATTAGTATCGTCGAGTCCATCATCATATTGGTAATTATTATCAGTTGTATTACCTTGGATGAGTGTTGTATCTTGTTCATCATCATCTTCACCTGATTAGGAGTTCGAGTCAGTGTTGCTGTTTACAAATCCACTTCTTGTGTATCAGAGACAGCGGGTGATAATGATCCAAAGTGTCCTCTTTATTGACCCGATAATGTAATGGTGGAGGTGAATTGACTCTTAACGTTATTCAATTTGTGCATTAGATCCGCATTTTGCAGGAGAAACGAGTGGTTTGTCGCAATGCATTGTTGTGCGATGGGTATATTTATCGGATGTTGATTGAGGCGACTAAGCTGAGCAAGTCGAAATGTGAAACCTGGTGGATTTTCAATTTTCTTAATCATAAATTTATAAGTTATTTCCATGTTTGATGATTTATATTAAATTGCTTGTAGAAATTTGTATAGATTTGTATTGACAAAAGATATTGAGTGGAAATATTGTGTAGTGTTATGTTAAGAACAATAGAAGAAATTAGGAGAAAATAAAGAGAGAGAAAAAAATCGAGTTGAAAAGGTTTGTTAAAAAATTATGAAAAAAAATAAGCAAAATATTTGCGTGGAAATGTAGATTATTGAAAAGATTTAAATGGGTGTTCTAATTTGTTTGTGTTTGTTTTTGAAAGAATAAATAAGAAGAGAAATTTTTAAAAGAAAATTTAATTTTGGTTGTGTTTAAATTGGTTGAGAGAAGGTAAAATAAATTAAAATAACAATGGAGAAAATTGTATTTGTATTTGAAAAAAAGTTTTAATTTGAGTGAAGGAAATGAGTAAATAAAAAAATCACTTGGATAAAAATTTGTTTTTTTTTTGAAAAAATTAATTTGAATGTGAAAGAAAAGAAAAGATTTTAATTTTCGAGCAGAAAATTTCTTTTTGTTTTCAGACAATTCGATTTCTAATGAGTCGTTTGCTTTGTAACTTTTTTAGTTGTTCTTTGATGTCATGCAAGTATTGCAAGTTTCAACCACATTAAATTGAATACATAACTGTTCTAGTCAGTCATTTTTTGTCGATTGCACAGGTAAAGAATATGGGCCACGACGTTCTTTACTCATTGCAGGCATGAGTTTTTTTCAAATGGGCTGTTCTTGGTGTCGTGCATAGCATATTTTCAATCAGTAGAAATTTCTTTGAGAACAACTTTTTTGAAAAGAGATGATTTAGGTTATTTTTATCAATTATTGATGATGGATTACATAAAACGTTAAAATAAAGGATCTCTCGTCCATCTTTTTGATTTGTGTGGAGTTAACTAATGAAAATTCACTTAGTTGAATCTTTCATCTGGTTTATTTTTTCTTTCTTTCACTTATTCAATATATTCAAATACTTTTAGTCATTCATGCGGTGACTGATTAATTCATCACATCTCACACATTCTTAACATTTTTCCTTCATGATGAGCAATTTGTTGATTGTTCATTCAAGTTAACTTTAATTACTTTGTACAGAGAGAGAAGAAGTAGAAGAATAAAATGTTTTTCATACTTTCATTTACAATCAATTGAATTTTCCTCATCATCAATTTTATTTTGACTTTAACAGTTTTTTTGTGTTAAGTCAACCATTGGAATGTTCTAACAGCTAATTTTTCACTTGAATGCCAAGTAAACTTTGTTTTTTTCAATCAGTAATTTTTTTTTACTGCTCAAGTAAAATAACATTAATTTGTGAATAAACATCAAGCATCATCATCTTAATCATCATCATCATTCATCTTTGTCAATTGAGTCAATATTGTTAAACAAGATGCAGATTAATTCTTAATTTCTTCTTCACTGTGTGACATTTGTTTTGTCCTTTATCCGAATAGACAGTTGTTTAATTTCGTCATCAAAGTGTCTGGGGAAAAGAAAAAGCAATCATACTACCAATGCCACTACTTGTACCACCATCACCAGTAACATGATGGACACGGTAGGTTGATGATAGATGACTATGGTCAGTACAACTGACCAGTAGTAAATGGATCGACGTGTCTGTAATATCGATGTCACAATCAAACTTTCTTTCACTGGTTATTTGTCTCAACTACTTGATTTGTTCAGATGAAAGAAAGAAAAGAAAAATTCAAACAAAAATAACCAACATAACAATTGTTATGTTTGTCTCTGTGTGTACTTTTCATGATGACGACGATGATGATGATGCTCAATCATCTTGACCAAGTAGTTTGTTTTTCTTTAATGGTACAATTGTTGTTTTTTTTTGATGATATTTTTTTTCTTTTTCTTTCTTCCTTCTAATCCAACCTTTTGATGACAAAGATTTTCCTTTGTCAAAGTGTGTAATGTCCATTGTCAAAGGGAGAGAAAAAAAATTCAACCGTAGATATCATATTGGTATGGTGTTCAATTGTACCATGAAAATGTACTGATTTACTCAACCATTGTGGAAAAAAGGAAGGAAAAAAAAGTATAACCGAACAACAATTGCTTCACTTGAACCATCGGTCAAGTGAAGGCAATTTATTCTCAACTACAAGGTGGATGACAATGAATATACAGCAACAGCAAGAACAATTTCATGTGAAACCGACGAAAAAACAGGAGAAAAACTTTAAATGATCCACTGACCAGTGGTCAATATGATTTCAACTTCGTCTCCTTTCTCTAGGTTATCATGGTAACACTTTTCCTGATGATAAATCATTATCATCAGTAAGTAATGTGATTAAAATGTCAACCTTGACCATCCAATTAGTGTTGAGGAAGGGAAAAAAACTTAAGTGAATCATTGATTCACAATGTGACATCAAGTGTCAAGTAAAGTATTTAATGAGCATGTTAAAGTATTTTATTAAAGTATACTTTGTGTACCCTTGTGACATAAGTTTAGGTAGTTATAGTACTTTGTATGTGTGTATGTGTATAACTTCTGCCACCCAGAGAAAGGGAAGAAAGAAAAATGATGATACCATCGATCAGATTCACATGAATTGTCAAATAATTCAAAATGGCAGAACAGTTTAAGGATGAAAAATGTCACGTCGACAGCTGTTGAGTTGTTCTTTTTACTCTTTGTATATTTCACTTGAGAAGAGAAGTTATATCATTTGTCGATCTCTCTGTCCAGTCATTACGATGAACAAACCATTTTGACCTGACACAAGGAAGAATATTTTATCCATCATCATCATCATCTTCATCTTTCTTACACCGAGTTATTTGCATCTTCACCACCCTGATTGATGGTGAATTTGCCTGTTCTCTTTTTGAATGATGACAACATTACTTACTTTTGAAAAAAAACAATCTTCAAGGTACAGAAAAAAAATAAATATAAAATCTTTCCTTCCTTTTTTCTTCTTCTTTTTCACCCTTCGTTGCTTTAAATTTTTATCATAAACTTGTTGACAAAAAATTGAGGTAATTTATTGATGAAATAAATGACGTCATATTTTATTGGATGACGAAGAAATGATTACTTTTACTTTATTACAATCATTGTCATTAATAAAGCTGCAAACATACATATGTTATTGTCTTTCTTTGTTCTCGAGATTTTAAATTATTTGTCGTCAAGAAGATGTTTTTGTTGACGAACAAATTGACATTTCTTTCTTATGATAAGAAGAGAAAACCTTGGATGGTGTTTGTGTTTCAGGATGAAGGATTTTCTTTCGCCGTGACAAAGGGCTCTTCCTTCAAGTGCACGTTGACGACGTTGTCTTCGAAGGGCAGCTTTTGAAGGCTTGTTAACACTTGCAGGGGCTTTGGGAGCCTAAAAGGAAGAAGAAGAAGAATTAGTTAACAGAATTCAAAAAAATAATGGATGGTCAAGCTATGTTGACTCAATTCACCATTAATTTAACTGGTCTGTTCACAATGGCGGTGATTTCAAGACTCAGTTGAATTTTAACCTGTTAACTGGATTGCTGGTAAGTTGATGAAACGACGAAGTTGCTAAATTGAAAGACTCACTAACTCTATGGTTAGGTGGTTGGTCCTAGGACAAGGTAAGTAAACAAGGTCAACATGGCAGGTCAACTGACCTCCATGTTTCTTCCTTACATCAATGAACTAAGACTACATAAATATGACACTTTTATCAAACTATTTTACTTGTTTTGAATTTTTGAATCATACAGTTTCTGTGAATCAATAAAATCTCTTCACTTCAACTCTCACGTCAACTTATTATTTTAAAGTTGATATAACCAACAGTTCTAATAACTGACTTTTCAGTAAAATGAAAACTCATTCACCAAACAAGTTCACCTGTTAAGTATGAATTCACTCTTCTAGTTCAGTTTTTGAATGTTTTTTAAACCAGAGCATTTGATCGTGTAAGTGAAAAAAATGAAAAAAAATTCTGGTTCAAATTCGTTGAAGCAGAGAGTTTTTTTCATAGTATGTTGATTGAATTAGCAAAGTAAATATCGCACATGTCAAAAAGGAGAACAAGCATCGATTCCCCTGATGACTGTTTTTTCAACAAATTTAATATTTTTTACACATTTCAGACATACATCATCTTCGAATCTACGCCAAGCATCGAATATCTCTGCAAAATCATAATAGTAACCTTCAGCTTCAAGAACATCCAAAATCCATGGCATGTTATGTTCTACATTGATGAAGTAACTTTCGTCATCTTCATCGGGTTCATTACATGAAGAATAATAATCGTCATATGTCGATATTCCAAGTATATATGTTTCCGTTGAATCATATATATCTTCATAAATTAATCCAGCTCCATCTTCACTCGTCATTTGACAACGTTTACCATCATAATTCAAGACAATATGTGATTCTGATTGGAAATTCACAGTGAAATTATAAAACAATAACAATTTACCGACGCGTTCAAATCCAGTAACGTATAATCGATATTTTGTAAAAAATCCAATGTCTTCTATAAATTGATCCAATTTCAATTCATCCTTGACGATATTTGGCGGTGGTAACTTTATTGGTTGAACTTTTGTTGAAAAGATTACATCTGAGTTGAACTTGATTAACATTAAGTCATCGTCAACGTTTACTTGCTTGGATTGATAACGACGAGCAATCAACTTGTCAATTTCAATTATTCCAATAGATGGATCTTGAATGTCTCTCTCACCGTAGTATATCGATGTTTGAAGTTTGAAATCAGCTTTTAATCGACATTTAGATGATGCGAGAGCCCATCTTGCATGAATCAGAACAGCTGAACATGCACCTGAGCTGATGAACATGGTCCATGGTATTCTTTCTTCTTCCATGACTCCATAGTCATCCACAAAAGTATATCCATCGAACGATGAGATCAATACACACAAGGATAGGATTATTTTTTCATTCATCTTGTTATTTCAGTTGCTCAAGTGATTTTCAAAAGTTGAAACTCCATTCACAGTTTGATGTTGAGCATTGTATCTTTGTTCGACAAGTGAATACATTGCTGTGAATAAAGCTAGAATAGCATGGGAAATCATGACGTCATTCATGAAGACTTGTGATGGTTGTTTGAAGTTAATATTGCTTCGTGGAGAGTAAATTTTTCACTTAATTCATTGATACCTGCAACTTGATGAAGTGAAATTAAAAAGTTAATCTCAGGGAATGAAATGACAAATTGGAAAGTTTTTGAATTTGCCATTAAAATCGCAATTGAAGAGAAGAACAGGTCAGCAAATGATTCAAGAATGACTCGTAATCTTATTCTTATCGTATCAACATTATTATGTTTCTTATTGATTGCTCCATCAAAGTTGTTCGCGGATGATGAAACAAAGATTATGAGGGAAAGAATGTTGATGGCACGAGTTGGTTGGACAGTTCTCGTTATACCACATATGAGTCCTTCAAGAGCACGAAGAGTTGTCGATAAAACTATGTGCTCTGGTGTTATCATGGATGAACAATGGGTTCTAACAGCTGCACACTGTAGAACAAAAGGTCGTGAAGTAATGTCTGTCACAGCTGGTACACCGTATCCAGGAAATGAAACATTGTTACATATAACAATTGAAGTTGATAAATTTTTTCAACCAACTCAATGGATAGAATTTACTGGAAAAGATAAAGAAACACATGATATCATTTTGTTGAAGTTAAAAGAAAAATTAACATTTTCTGATCATATTCGTAAAGTTGCTGTAACGAAAGATGATTTTTTCTCACAAAGTCCTTCTAAAGTTCCAAATTTTGATTCACATTATGGATATTATTTTATTTCAGCATTATTTGGTGAAGATGATGATGATCTAGAAGATATCAAATATAAATTATATCATCAAGATTGGTTTACTTTGGAAAAAATTGCAAATGGGTCTGAAATTATCCTAAAACGAGCGTACAAAGGTTGCATCAATAATGGTTATGCTGGATCAGGTATTATTCTCAAAGAAGACGTCTCTACCGAATTCATTGTGCAGGGATTAATAACCTCAACTAGTTGCAATGAACCTTGCCCAGATGATGAATGCAAAGGAAAACTTGTCGAGTACAGAGCTGTCAATGTTTGTCATCATGCGAGCTGGATTGAAAGCATCATTAAGAATAATACTGATCCTCAATAATTCGAATCCTTGATTCATTAGTTGAAATAAAGCATTTCATCGGTCGAATGTTTTTCCTTGTTTATTTTGTAGGATCAACTGATGTTGAATGAATTTTGTCCCTTGAATACTATCAGAATTAGTTAGACTCCAGAACCGCCTTGAAATGATGCATGAACATCGAATGCTCGAGCTCACATTAGTTCTAACAAGGATCTGTCTCCATAGGTACTGCTTTGAATTGCCATCAAATTGCAAGATTAAAAAACGAAAAAGCCGAATCAACAATCATGACTGTGTTTAACTTGTAAAATAATGTAAACTCGATGAAATGAAATCTCTGAATTAACCCAAATTACTGTAATAACAAGTAAACAAGTTCAGAATGGAATCGTCATTCATATGAAAAAAGGAAGCAACAAGCAAACATTCAATTCGTCATTGTGAAGCAATGACGTACAGTTATATTCTTACACTATTGACTGTATCATGTATCATATCGATTGTTGAATCTTATAGAGACGTAGAAATAGGACGAACTGGTTGGATGGTTTATGTTGTACCATATATAAGTCCAGAAGAAGCAAGAGTAAAAGACGACAGAACATCTGCATGTTCTGATGTTGCTATAAATGAAAGATGGGTTGTAACTGCTGCTCACTGTCAACATGATCTAACTCATGCTATGTCTGTGACAGCTGGTACAAATTTTCCTGAAGAAAATTGGCATTTACATGAATGACTTCCAACATCTTTCAATGCAACTGTTTCAATTGTTTGTCAAATGTCATCGATTTCACTCATTTATCAGTCAATTTGAAAAATTCAATATCAATTAAATAAATGCTTCACTCGAATAAACACCCAACAGCAACAACTTCCGTTGCACGATGCCGGAATTACTCGGTGATATCAAATGATCAATCGGACTACAATCGTCGTCATGTACTTGAAGAAGTCTGGTTTACTGTTTAATTTATTCTTGTTGAACTTGTCAATAAAACAGTTGAATTGTCGAGGAAAAAAGGAGAAAGGTGGAAAGGTTATAGGCATCAGAGAAGCTCCTTGGTCTGCTTGTATTACCACTGAGTATGGATGTTGTTCTGGTGTTGTCATTGATCCACGTTGGGTTCTTACTGTTGCACATTGTTTTAATGGTAATATGAAAATCAAAGCTGGACAAACTATTCCCTTACTTGCGTGTGTAACATATGCGTGTTCATCAGTTCAATTACATCATTCTTGGACATTCATACCTGATGAATTCAATGAAAGTGATCCATCAACCTATACGTCAGACATCATGTTGATCAAGTTGAAACAAGATTATGTTCTAAGTGAAAATTTTGATACAATTGTACCTGCTAAACTTCCTTTACCCAATTTAATTGGAGGTATACTTCCATTTGATAATTTCATTCATAGCAACAATCAATCAACTGAACATCGATTCGTTATCTCTGGTTATGGTAAAACTAAACCTAAAAGTGATGATCGAAGAAGACTACATGCACTTTATACTTTTATGGTTAAATTTTCATCACCAGGTCAACTAGTTGATGTTATACAACCACCTAAAATTTGTTTCAAGTCAGGAGATTCTGGAGCTGCTGTTGTATTTGAAGATTACGGGGAAAATAAAGACAAAGAACCTGAAGATAAAATTAGATATATTTTGTCAATTATGACAATTAAGAGTTGCTCATCAATTGGACTGAAAAAACGAGCAACTCACATTTATGGTGTAAGTGTTGTTGATCATATTGATTGGATACTTGCTATTCTTAAAAAAGAAGGCACTTATTTGGATTTCACAGAAACTTACGATGCTTGGGATCGATATTACCATTATTTTGATCGTGATGAGGAATATGTTGAAAAATCTGAAAACAATTGTCAACTTTGAATACATGAACAATGTTACAGTTGTTATTTTCAAATTGTAATAAAAAATGTCAAGCAAAACTGTCATCACGATTACACGATTCTTCGTGTATGATGATATCAATTCAATTGAGTGAATGAAGCGACAAGATTAATATCCGTCAAAGATGGCAATCTACAGAGTAATTTAGCGATTGAATTTGAATGAACATCATGAGCATTAATTCATTTGAACTCATTCTAAGTTTATGCATTTTAATTTCAGTGATGCATCAATCATCAGGTCGATCAAGGAAAAGTCGTGGTGGAACTTTAATTCCTATCGAACATACACCTTGGGCTGTTTATTTAAAAATTTACTCTGGCAAGGATAAATGGCAGTATTCATACGGATGTACTGGTGTTCTAATTGATACTCGATGGGTTCTTACTGCTCGACACTGTAATGGTCCATACATAGAAGTTACTGCTGGATTGACAACACCTTCATCTAGATGTACATATCCATGCACGACAATCGAAGTATCTAGAGTATATTATCCTCCTGGTGAATTCGAAAAAGACAGTTCTCGTACTTTTGAGAAAGATTTCATGATATTGAAATTAGTTGATGACTTTCCTCTGCGTCCAAGCATAAAACCGATCAATCTACCGTTGCCCAACATGATAGGTGAAAAGTTTGAATATAATAAAAGGATTGACAGCTACAATGCAACTTCTCGATTTAAATTTCTTACTGCCGGATTTGGAGCTACCAAAGAAGAAGACACAAATGCAGGAGCATTACATATCATCCTCAGATCTTCTGTACTGTTCCAGCCTGACCGAAAATTAATAATGATGTACACTGAAAAAAATGTTTGTATCCTCTCAGGAGACTCTGGATCTGGACTTGTTTATGAAGACTGGCAAGATGTAAAACGAAGTTATGTTCTTGGTATCCTAACAAGATCAAGCTGGTGTAACGATACAGAAACAAACGAACGTCGTGGTACATTTGTAAGTGTATCTTATCATATGAATTACATTATGAGAATTTTCACAGTTGAAGGTCATCAAAGCGATTTTAATGAAACTTTTGAAGCTTGGAATAATTACGAATCCACAACACCAGTTGTTGAAGATGAACGAGACGAGTGCCAATCAACAATTTAGAGCCTTCATTTGTCAATAAAAGTCTCAACGATCTCTTTTTCGCTCTTTCTTACCGTTCTGCAGTGAAACTGTCAACACGACAACGATTACAACTTTCAATGCTCATAAGATGAACAAGTTGAGCGAAAGAAAGTTAAGTTCAATTGATATGATTATGGGTAAAGATGATTTCATTGGTACTTGTTGCATTGTTCTTTTATCGATTGATCAGTCAATTGGTTGACGTACAAAGATTCAAGGGGGTTTTAAACTTGATTCAATGAGTAAAGCATCATGGACAGTGTCGTGTAACTGTCAACTTGACATCGATTGCAACTATTGATGTTTATGGAACGAATCATTTAAAGTATATGAATTCATTGAATTGATATCATCATGGAAAAAAATTATTTCATTGGAACTTTATTCATCGTCATGTTATTTATCGATCAATCAATCGGTCGATCCAGAAAAATTCTAAGGGGTATCGAAGTTCACTCTACAAATACAGCTCCTTGGGCGGTGTTTGTTCACAATTACAAAAAAACTGTTCATATTGTGAAAGAAACTCTTTCATACTGTTCTGGTGTTCTGATCGATACTCGATGGGTTCTAACAGCTGCTCATTGCAAGAGAAATCTTATGGAAGTTAAAGTTGGATCTGTAAGACCAACAGATCTTTGCGTGATCTCTTGCACTTCTAAAACAATCAAAGTTGAAAGAACATTTATACCTTATGCTTTCACTCAAAATAAGATGAATGCTACTCATATTTTTTCAGATGGAAATACTTCTGATATAATGTTATTGAAGTTAGAGTATGATTTCGAATTGACAGGAAAAATCATTGGATTAGCTGAATTACCTACACCGGAGTTGATGAATAAGTTTGAATATGGTAAACCTGTATGGTCTTATGATAAATCAGCTCAATATAGTCTAATGATTGCTGGATTCGGTGATGGCAAGGATGGTGATGATGGAAAAATATTACGTATTGTTTATTCTTTTTCTACTACTTTTGAAAGAGAATTTGATAAAATCGTGGTGAAACATGATATCGGCGTTTGTAGTAAAAAGGGGGATTCTGGTGGTCCACTTGTCTATAATGATTTACATCCTGATGGAGATCAGTATGTTCTTGGTATTCTTTACACTGCAGAACTTCGTCCGAACATATGTAATGGTGATGGTTATGCAAATAGTATAGAGAGAACAGCTGATTTCACTAACGTTGTATTTCATATGGAATGGATTATTGAAACACTTAAACGTGAAGGTTATAACCGTGACTTTCGAGATCTCTTCGATGCTTGGTCATGATTCATCGCTTTGTCATCAATCGATCATGTTTAACTTTTTGAAATGTATTTTTATTTTTCATTTGTAAAAGGAAGCAAATTAAAATTGATATTTGAAAAATAAATTAAATTGAATCATCTTCACGTGAAGTATCAAGTAGCTGAAGTTAAGAAGTTCTATCAGTTGTTACCTAAATCAATTGCAAATGTTGACGCAAAAAATGGATTGAAAAGAGTCTTTATTTTATCCAAGCTTTGATTATGTACCTCAAATCATAATTAAAACCTTTAGCTCGAAGTATCTTAGCTATCCAAGGCATGTGATGGATAACACTCACAGCTTCACCATAACCAAGTTTATCTGTATATCTGCAAATTTTTTCATTGAGATGAAATGATTGGGCGAAAATTCCAATGACATATGGTTTCATTGATTGATGAATATCTTGATAAATTATTCCTGATCCTGAATCTCCCAGCATCAGACAAACATTTGGACCAGTTGACAATTCGATCATTGGATCCCATGATCGAATTTTCCATTTAAATTTATCCATCGCACGTAAAGTTCCTGAATCTTGTAGATCATAATCACTTCGACCGAATCCAGCTGTTATCATACTGTATCCTGCTGTTCTGTTGAAACTTGGTAATTGTATATCTTTTTGTAATTTTTTAAATCGAGGTAAAGGAAGAAAAGCCAGGTCGATATGTTTAGATAATGGAAAATCTTTTTGTAGTTCAAGTAACATGAAATCACATTTAAATTTATCGCGAGCATCTTTTGTTGTATACAAACATGGTACGTATGATTTTTTCACTGCAATTGTTTCTCTTGGTCCACACCAATAACACCAATTTGTTGGTTGTTGTGAACCAGCTGTTACATCCATATAGGTATTCATTTTACAATGTTGAGCAGTAAGAACCCATCGAGTATCAATTAGAACACCAGAACAAACACTTAAATATCCCATGGGATGTCCAATTACATGCCAATCGTACGATCGTATGAATACAGCCCATGGAGTTTTCATTATATTGATCTCGGTTCCACCCAAACTTTTCTTCGATCTACAAGTTGACTGTTTTATTGACAGAATTAATATGTACAGAGTAAAAATGATATCACGAGTTTGGTAATTCATACTTTTTTTCCACATCAATCGTGCAAATGATTCTTTATTGCTGCTTCGTTTATCTTCTCTCTGACTTTGTCAACCAGTGTCAATTTACTCAAGTGATTTTATCGTTCCAACTTGACTGATCGATTTCATCTCTATTGAATGTTTTGATTGATTTGGGAAGAAAATTATGTTTATTTGATCGAAATGACTTTTTGGAGGTTTCGAATGCCAATTTTATTTCAACCAGGCTTCGAAAGCATCATCAAATTGATTTCCAGCATGACCTTCTCGTTTGAGAATCGTTAATATCCATTTCATATGATGAGACACACTGACACCCCAACGATAATGTTCTATTTTCGGATTATCACAGGTCACTTTATTTGTTAGTGTTACAATACCGATGACGTAAGGAGTAGATGTCGCATGATCTTGATAGATAATTCCTGCTCTTGAATCTCCTTTCATAATACAACTTGTACGATCAGCTGTGTAATCAATTATTCCATTTTCTTCGCGATTTTGCAATTCAAAATCATTGAGTGACATCAAATATCCTGTACTTCCTTCATAACTAGTCAATCCATATCCAGCTGTCATTATATTGTATCCTTGTACTTCGTTCTTACTTTTAATTCTTTGATTTGGTTTCAATTTTTCTTTAAACAAACTTGGTAGAGGGAGATAAGCAATTCCAATTACATTCGACAATGGAAAGTCTTTTTCTAATTTCATCAACATAAAATCGCATGCATGATCATGATTCAATCCATTATGATTACATGGTGAAAATGTTTTCTCAACGTTAATTGTTTCCTTCAAACAGTTGAACAAACACCAATTATTTGGGTTTTCTGATCCTGCTTTGATGAGTGCATAAGAATTTGATTTACAATGTGCAGCTGTTAGAACGCATCGAGGATCGATTAGAACACCAGAGCAAGTTGTTTTATATACTTTGTGCCACAAAAAACCTAACCATTTTTCCCTTTCGTACATTTGTACAAATACTGCCCATGGAGCTTGATTGATTTTTATCTTATTTCCTCTTAGAATTCTCTTGAATCGACAACTTGATTGACCATTTAATATGATTAATATAGATAGGACAAGGATGATATCACGTCACGTGAGTCATGTAATTCATTATGATGATTTGAAACTGATTGAATAATTTGTATTCTATCTTTTTTCACTTGACTTGTTTGATGAGGATCCGATTACTCAAGTTGCTCGGATTAATTTCATCTGCATTGATATTCTCTGATTAATCAGAAAAACTCGTTTACGAAGATATCATTCTAACCATTCTGTGAAAGCATCATCAAATTGATCACCGACATGACCATTTTCTACGAGAACCTTCAATATCCATTTCATATGATACGATACACTGACAGCCCATGCGAAGTTTTTCTCATCCGAACTATGGCAATCTTCTTCATTTGCTGATGTGGCTACTATGATACCAAGAACATATGGATCTGATGATTGATTATGTTCTCGATAGATGACGCCTGCTCCCGAATCTCCAACCATTATGCAAGTTGATGCAGCAGTCCATACTTCCATTAGTCCTGTTCCTTTGTGAACTATTGTATCGAAATCACCCATTGTAATCAACTTACCTCCTAAATTACCCTTTTCAAAATTATTCTTACCAAATGCAGCAATCATCATACTGTGATTATTCGATTCACCTTTACTTGGTATTTTTTCATTCGATTCAATTAGATCTTCCAAAATATTTGGTGGAGGAAGATAAGCCAAACCAATGTCACGAGATATAAGAAAATCTTCTTTTAATTTAATCAACATGATGTCACATTCGTAATATTCAATTACTGCTTGACGATTACATGGTGAAAATATTTCACTTGCACCGATTGTTTCTTGATAACATGACCAACAAGTCTGAAATGGTAAACCGGTTCCTGCTACAACATTGATATTGGTATCATTTGAACAATGTCCAGCTGTGAGAACCCATCGTGGATCAATTAAAACACCAGAACAAAATCCTGTGTAATCTTTTATTTGCCCCCAAAAATAATACCATAGACTCTTCCATTGATACGTCATTACAAATACAACCCATGGAGCTTGTTTAATTTTAATTTCAAGTCCTCTGAAAACTCTCTTCTGTCTACAAGTTGAATGTCTTGTTGATATGATTGTTATGTAGAGTATTAAGATTAAATCACGAGTTCTACAATTCATAATTTCAGCTCAAGATTGATTCATCGGTAAATGCTGTCTCCAGTCTAACTGCTCAAATGGAATTTAATGTGAATTGATATCGAATTACTCGCATTTTTTTCATTATTTCATCGAACTAAATCAACTTTTATCTCAACAAATTGATAAAATACGCAACCAACTGAGGTAAATAATCTTTTTGAGCATCAATGTACATAGAACAGCAAAGAACATTTTATTGATTCCTTCAGTTTTGACAATTACAAAACCCTAGTTAATCCAAGCGACAAGTGAATTAATAAGCCTTCCATAATAATTTTGTTTTTTTAGAGTTTCCGCAATCCATGGCATATGATATGCTACGCTAACACCAATAGCTCGTGGCTTTTCTACAGCAAAATAACAAGATTGTTCATAAGTCCATGAACGAGTTACAATACCAATGACATGTGGTCTGATGGTTCTTGATTGATCTTCTGTATAAAATATGACACCTGATCCTGAATCTCCTCTCAAAATACATTTTTGAGAAGGAGTCAATATTTCAAATATTCCTTCTAAATGAAAATTCACTGTAAAGTTACGCAATGACCACATTCGTCTTTGTGAGCCATCATTACCGAATAATTTTGTTACACCCAATCCAGCTATCAACATGGAGCATCTTGATGGATCATTTGGTTCATTATCTGGTCCAATA